>JASVER010000103.1:2366166-2495974 GCA_030449065.1 Oceanodroma leucorhoa | reverse complement strand
GGACCTTCCCTTTGAACATCCAGCCCAGCACTGGCAGTCGGGGTGCCAGGAGGAGCTGTGCTTCAGTACCAACCACTTCTGAAGCAGCTCGAACCCCTTCATAAGCTGCCAATATCTCTTTCTCAGTTGGACTATAGCGGGCCTCGGATCCTCTGTATCCCCGACTCCAAAACCCCAGGGGTCGACCTTGAATCTCCCCTGGTGCTTTCTGCCAGAGGCTCCAGGTAGGGCCATTCTCCCCGGCTGCGATGTAGAGCACGTTCTTTACATCTCGTTCTGCCCGGACGGGCCCAAGGGCTACTGCCTGAACTATCTCCCGTTTAATTTGCTCAAAGGCTTGTTGTTGCTCAGGGCCCCATTTGAAATCGTTCTTCTTSCTGGTCACTTGATAGAGAGGGCTTACAATCAAGCTGTAATCTGGAATATGCATTCTCCAAAAGCCTACTGCACCCAAGAAGGCTTGTGTTTCCTTTTTGCTGGTCAGTGGAGACATGGCTATTATCTTGTTGATCACATCCATTGGGATCTGACAACGTCCATCTTGTCATTTTATTCCTAAAAACTGGATCTCCTGTGCAGGCCCTTTGACCTTACTTTGTTTTATTGCAAAACCGGCCTTCAGCAARATTTYGATTATTCGCTCCCCTTTCTCGAAAACTTCTTCTGCTGTGTTGCCCCATATGATGATGTCATCAATATACTGCAGGTGTTCTGGGGCCTCACCCTGTTCCAGTGYGGTGTGGATCAGTCCATGGCAAATGGTGGGGCTGTGTTTCCACCCCCGGGGAAGTCGATTCCAGGTGTACTGGACRCCCCTCCAAGTGAAAGCAAACTGTGGCCTGCACTCTGCCGCCAAAGGGATCAAGAAGAACGTATTGGCGATATCARTTGTGGCGTACCACTTGGCTGCCTTTGACTCCAGTTCATATTGAAGTTCTAACATGTCCAGCACGGCAGCACGGAACGGCGGTGTGACTTCATTCAGGCCACGATAGTCCACTGTTAGCCTCCACTCTCCATTAGACTTTCGCATTGGCCATATGGGACTGTTAAAGGGTGAGCGACTCTTGCTGATCACTCCTTGGCTCTCCAGTTGACGAATCAGCTTATGGATGGGAAGCAGGGAGTCTCGGTTGGTGCGATATTGCCGCCGGTGCACTGTCGTGGTAGCGATCGGCACCCGTTGTTCTTCGACTCTCAACAACCCCACAGCAGAGGGGTCCTCCAAGAGACCAGGCAAGGTGGACAGCTGTTTAATTTCCTCCGTCTCCAAGGCAGCTATACCAAAAGCCCACCCTTTGGGTCTTTGAAATACCCTCTCCTGAGGTAGTCTATGCCAAGGATGCMTGSAGCCTCTGGGCCAAGTCACAATGGGGTGCTTTTGCCACTCATTCCCACTTAGGCTCACTTCAGCCTCCAATAYAGTCAGCTCTTGGGATCCCCCTGTCACTCCAGAAATACAAATGGGTTCTGCCCCTTTAAAGCTTGATGGCATCAGGGTACACTGTGCACCGGTGTCTACAAGAGCCTTGTACTCCTGTGGGTCTGATGTGCCAGGCCATCGAATCCACACAGTCCAGTAAACCCGGTTATCCCTTCCTCCACCTGGCTGGAGCCAGGGCCCCTCTAATCCTGCTCGTCGTATTCGCTATCCACCTCTTCTAAGTGTGAGTCAGAAGTTCCTTTATTAAGATCGGAAGTGGAATCAGCCCTTCTGCTCYGCCTGGGGAACTGCTCTCTGGAAACTAGAGCAGCAGTTTTCCTGGAAGAACCCCCTCTTGTGATTGTTTTTCCCTGCAACTCACGTACCCGTGCATGTAGGGTCAAGGTAGGTTTTCCATCCCACTTCCTCATGTCCTCTCCGTGGTCACGCAGGTAAAACCACAGGGTGCCCCAGCRTGTGTACCCACGATCTCTCCTCTCTTGAGCGGGGGAACGCTTACTCCGAATGGCTGAGATACTGTCCCGTGCAGGTGGGGAGCAGGAGATATCCTCTTTGAATTGCTGGAACTCCTGAGACAATTTCTCCACCGCAGAGACRCAGGCCTGTAGGGAAGAGCAGAAACTTTCTTCGTATTGCCAGAGTTGGCCAGCCAGTTCATCCACCGTTTGTTCCTCTCCATCTTTCCAGGTCATTACTGCTAATGAGTTGGCATGAGACGCTGGTGCGCTCCRTACAAACTTCCTCCACATGGGTCGCATGCATCTGACTTCATCTGGATCTTTGGATAACTGCTCGTTATTCAGGTCACCATAGATCACTTCCAGCACTGCTAATTCCCTCAGGTACTGGATACCTCTCTCCATGGGGGTCCACTTGCCTGGGTGACATACAACATCTTCCTTGAAGGGATACCTTTCCTTCATGCCTGACAGGAGTCGCCTCCAGAGGCTGAGGACTTGTGCCCCTTGTCCAATCGCCTTGTCAATGCCCCCTTCCCTGGAAAGGGATCCCAGCTGCTTGGCTTCCCTSCCCTCTAATTCCAGGCTGCTGGCCCCGTTATCCCAGCACCGGAGCAGCCGGGCGACAATGTGCTCGCCTGGGCGGCGGCTGGAATCTTTCCGCACATCTTGGAGCTCCCCAGAGACAGGGATCGGGTGGTCACCACCTCATGTACGGGCTCTGCCTCCTCCTCCGGCTCTCGTGATGGCCCTGGTTCATCTTCATCCCTTACTACACGGGCTGATTTCCTTGTGCATTTTCTCTTTTGAATAGGGGCGACTGACACCGGCGCGGGCGGGTTCTCTGTCGCAGGGGGCGGGGGAACTGCCGTGCCTGCCGCGGGGGGCGGGGTGGCTGCAGGGCCAGTTGTTTTGTCATCAGACCCAGGGACTTTCCCCTCCCCCTGAGGGCTCTGAACAGTGTCAGGCAGGGCTCGGTGGGCATGGGCCAGGCCCCAGCACATGGCAGTGGTTTGAGTCTCCCTGGAATTGCCAGGGTGACAGCACACTTTTTCCAAATATTCCACTAATTTTCCAGGATTTTGCACTTGTTTGGGGGTGAATTTCCAAAACATTGGGGGTGCCCACCACCCTAGGCATTTGCCCAYGCTCTCCCACTCACCCTGCCAGTCATAACTATCCAGCCTCGGGGCAGATCTCTGGATGATGTTCTTAAATTGCATCTTAAACTTGCACAAAACCAAAACGATATTCCCCAGCAATAGCAACAGATGTATCTTAACTACCCAGGGGTGCTCAAGGTACTGACAAGTGACTTTAACAAAGGAGACAACATTATAGAGGAAGGTAGTGAGGGTGCCATTCTCTATCCCCCCCACAGAAAACGTCTCAGAAGAAGAGGTATAATTGTCAATTGCCTCCATGAAGTGGTACCCGAAATACAATAACGGCTTCATTATGAATCCCAAATACCACATACCCCCCAGTGTCAGTATTTTAATAACAAGTCTCCCAGGTATGACATCACTAATTATTGCAGAGCACAGCAGACTACAAAACCCACACCCAAACTTTAGCATGTACAGTAACAACAAGAGCATGATGCAGACCAAACAAATCAGTATTGCAAGCAGATGAATCAGTATTGTGAGCGGCAGCTATCAACAGCCAGAAATTCGTTAATGCACTCTAGTTGTTAATCTGCTGTTATCTCAACCCTTCGTGCCCCACGTTGGGCGCCAAAAAGGACTGTCGTGGTTTAGCCCCAGCCAGCAACTAAACACCACGCRGCCGCTCGCTCACCCCCCSACTCCGGTAGGATGGGGGAGAGGATCGGGAGGGCACACGGAGGAAAACCCACAGGTTGAGATAAAAACAGTTTAATAATGGAAATAAAACAAAGTAGAACAGTGATAATAACAAYGATAACAACAATAACAGAATATACAAAATAGGCGATACACAATGCAACTGCTCACCCCCACGTGTTCCGCACCAAACCCCGCGAACCATGCACTCCCCCCAAAGGAACCGCCCCCGGTTTTTAAGCTGGGCATGATGTCACATAGTATAAAATACCCCATTGGCCAGCTGGGTCAACCACCCTGGCTATGCTCCCCCCCAGCTCCCCCTGCACCTTGAAGGGCAGGGGAGGCTGTCGGTGCAAGCACCACCCAGCAACAACCAAAGCATCAMTRGGYCATCAACATTCYTTTCATYRBCAAACCSRAAACACAGCACCCCCTCCAGCTACAGGGAAGAGAGTTAACTCTGTCCCAGCCGGAACCAGGACAATGATACATCCAAGGAAGCCAACAACAAGAAACAGACAATTTCTCAAAAAAAGAAGAGAGAAGACACAGGCCACACTGTTACCAAAACTTTATCTGGGCTTACAAAGTGTTTTTGTTCTGACACACATATGCCTGCCTATTTCTCTAAGCATTGGCTTTCAAAACGGTACTGGCATTTCATACAGTACATTGTAAAATAGAAGAAAATATGTGATACCCCTCAGAGACTGAAATGGAACCAAAAGAAATGTTTAGTTGTCATACTGCTTCTTAAACGACTCCTGTTCTTGTCATCCCACTGAAAATCCTCTTTATATGTATGGCAGATAAAGAATACTATATCTGCTCTACAAAAATGTACTCTATACTCACACAAATGTCCATTAACCATTGCAAAAAATGCTCTGGCATTTCCTCTGCAACCATTCCTTCCTCCCTGACACATCTAAAATACAGGAAAGAACACAGAACATTCTATATTTTGAGTCAAACATTTTTAAATTAAGTTTATTCAGTCTATACGGCAGCTGGACAACCTGGACAATGCCAAGGGCCAAAGAGCAATCTCTATATAAATCTTTCCTCCAATTATATTTATTTTACATTCAAACATGAGTTTGAATACTACAACACTGAACTGAAAAGTCTATAGTTCATTTCACCTGCAATTAATTAACTTAGACTTTTTTTAGTGTGAGGACAAGAAACCAGGATTTCCTTATTAGGATGGCATCTAGCTCTAGAAATGAGCTTTCAGGTACAGCAGACTTGGCGTCATGGAATTTAAAACAGAAATGAGCTGTGAAGTTTTAAATAAATTGATCAAAATGTGGAAATGAAGAATTCAATATTTTAAGAACTCCAATAGAATAATATGTACCTGTGTCTGACATTAATGATAAGTTTAGTCCTGAACTGTCAAACTCATTGCTTCTGGATTATAGTTTGAAATCACACTGCTTTATAGCTTGACACAAGTAGGGTGTCTTACTTATAAATTAAGTGTTTCAGCATATGAGATTAAAATAAATGATTTGCTTCTATGAAACAATCCAGGGTGACAAAATCTTTAATTTTTCCTGTGCTCAAATATTTTTAGAATATAACAAAGTTATACAGTGAGTTTTAATAATTTACTGCAGTATCTGAAAAGAAGTGTATTCTATATATTTATGAATTCAACCTTTTAAAAATGTGAGAAGAAATGAAAAAAAATTTAATGACAAAAAAAAAGCAGCAACTGAGTTTTTGACCCTGGTATATATTTTCCATACTAGAAACTACATGGAAGTAGTACATGTAGACACTACAATGCATAGATAGAAGGCCACTTTTTTCTTTAAAACTCAGGGTTTATCCATTTTGATGACAAGTGACTCAGAAATCATGTACATTGCGTTCTTAAGGTCCAGTAAATATTTAAGAGAGTATTTCACTTATTTAATAAGCGTAGTCATGCAAATGAATAAACCATGGTCAAATAATGTGTAGAATTTCAAAAACTTATACTTGTTTTTAATTTTGCTGTGATACTATATTTTCCCTTGAATATTTCTAATTCTGAAAACCACCTTATGTCTTATACGAATGAGAAAAAAACCCACTAGTATAAATTTTTTATTTACTCAAAGATATCTACTCTAAATTTATCACCTCAGTTGTGTTTACAAAACCATTTTCATCACGTACCTGAGAGAGACCACAGCTCTGTCTCCATAGTGAATTTTAGAAAGAAAGAAAGAAAGAAAGAAGTTAATATTTCAAGTTACTATATCAATGTCAGGTAGTATGAAACAAGAGAAAGTGAAAATCAATACCTATAATGTGAAATTATATATATTTAATAATAGCTCTGTAATGCTATGATATATGACATCGGGGATGCAATAGTTTTTCCCATGAATCTTAACAGTACAGTACAAACAGTTATGATGGTTCCAAAATAAACAGGAATTTACAGCAGAAGCTGTTCTGAAACTTATGAATGTAATGCAGGGGAAAAAGGAAAAGAGAGAGGAAAAGAAAAGGGAGGAAAAGCATCGGAATATAGTAGGTCCATAGGAACTCACTGTTCAAAAGAACCTGAAGAAACAGCTAGAAGAATATTTTTTAATTCTTCTTTGGGTTAAAAATAATCCACCCAAATAAGGAACCAGAAGTCCAAACTTCCCTTCCTTTTACCAAGTTTTTAATTAGTGTTGCTGAATTATACATCAGACCTATTTCATAGGTTGTTTGGTTTTGTTTTTTTTTCTTTTAGCAAAGGTTCTGTCCTAGAGAAAGTAGGTAAATGTGTCTATTTTTTCCTCAGCTTTAAAACATTTTCCATTTCTTGTCATAAACACAAAATGCTTGTTTATTTACCTGGTGGGTTGGACTACCGCATATTGTTTTACTGGCGTAAAGTAGTACATGTATCAGATTATGTAGTGGGTTGACCTTGACTATCTGCCAGGTGTCTACCAAGCTGCTCTATCATTCCCCCTCCTCACTGGACAGGGGAGAGAAAACATGATGAAAGTCTCGTGGGTCAAGATAAGGACAGGGAGATCACTCAGCATTTACTATCACAGGCAAAACCAGACTCAACTTGGGGAAATTAATCTAATTTATTGSCAATCCAAACAAATTAGAGTAGCATAATGAGAAAGAAGAAAAAATCTTAAAACACCTTCCCTCACCCCTCCCTTCTTCCCAGGCGCAACTTCACTCCCAATTCCTCTACCTCCTCCCCCACAAGCAGTGCAGGAGGATGGGGAATGAGGGTTGCAGTCAGTTCATCACATGTTGTCTCTGCTGCTCCTTCCTCCTTACACTCTTCCCTTGCTCCAGTGTGGGGTCCTACCCATRGGAAACAGTCTTCCACAAACTTCTCCGGCATGGGTCCTTCCCACGGGCTGCAGTTCTTCAAGAACTGTTTCAGCATGGGTCCTTTCCATGGGATGCCGTCCTTCAGGGACGGACTGCTCCAGGATGTGTCCCCCTGCGGGGCCACAGGTCGTGCCAGCAAACCTGCTCCAGCATGGGTTCCTCTCCACAAAGCCACAGATCCTGCCAGGAACCTTCTCCAATGCGGGGTTTCCATAGGGTCACAGCTTCCTTCAGGGTACACCCACCTGATCTGGCATTGGTTCCTCCACAGTGTGCATATCTGCTCCATTTTGGACCTCCATGGGCTGCAGAGGGACAATCTGCCTCACCATGGTCTTCACCACGGGCTACAGGTGAATCTCTGCTCCGGCACCTGGAGCACCTCCTCCCCCTCCTTCTTCACTGACTTTGGTGTCTGCAGAGTTGTTTCACTCACATATTCTCAATCCTTTCTCCCAGCTGTTGTTCTGCAGCAGTTTTTAGCCTTTCTTAAAGGTGTTATCACAGAGGTGCTACCACTGTTGCCAATTGGCTCAGCTTTGGCCAGCAGTGTGTCCGTCTTGGAGCTGGTTGGTACTACCTCTCTTGGACATGGGGGAAGCTTCTGGCGTCTTCTGACAGAAGGCACCCCTGTAGCCTCCCTGCTACCAAAACCTTGCCATGTAAACCCAATAAGTATGCCTTTACCATCATATATAACATACCCACTCATTAAATGGATGATATCTGGGAGAACGGAAACTATTTGTGAAGTCACTTATATAGCCTTAATACTATATATATGAACTATCATCTGAATTTTTCCTAGTTTTACAAAGGAACTAAGACACTGGATTAAGTGATTTACCTTCAGTTACACGGACAACATATGGGATATCCAAGAACTAAATCTCTGAGGAGTTACTTTACTAAGAAAAATACATTGCTTTCTCAATTGCTGATACTGTACTCAGTAAAATCATCTGGCTGAAACTGATCCACAGGAAATCTGTCAAACTTGTATGAAATCTTTGGGGAGAACTTTAACTAAAGTTACCCAGTTTTTGTAAGGCTTATTCTCCATAACCACAGACAGCATCAAAGTACTAAGTATGGACATCAGCATCCATTTCTAATAAGCAACAGATTCTCCCAACCAGTCACTAGGTGACTTCATGGCTAAATAGAAACTTTTTTAAATGGTTCAAGTCTTTTCTTTGTCTAAAATAAAAGAATGGTTTTAGATGGTTATTTGTTCACTTCCAGCTCTTTCAGACTGTTCATATATGCTTTATTTAACATGTAAAGGCAGCCATTACAAGGGGAACACATGGCAAGAAAAACCAATATTACAACAACTATTCTCAGCAGCTCCAAGGATTTGTTATTTCTGGCTGAGATGAACTTCTGGACAAAGAGTAGTTATTTGTAAGTGATTTCTGAGAAGGCTAAAATCATGCTATATGAGAACACTGTCTGTAACGACACCATCCACTTAAAATACAGATTCATTTTAGACAGTCAAAGCTTCTGGATTCAACAAATTGTCAGAATCACAAAAATGGATGCATCTACTTCTTATCACTATTTTGGCCTAGAATATTGGTATTTTAAAGATTATAACAAAACATGAAGAAAAGGTGTTGCTTGCAATTCTTTCCTGTGTAAAATATCGTTTATCTTAATCTAAAACAATGCTCAAGACATGGTAAGTTTATTTTATTTTATGGTGAGATGGTTATTATATTAACAAAAACAGTTATATTTGTTTTAAAAGGCAAAGACAGAGTGAAAATTATGAAATATATTCCCAATTAGTATTTTAACTTTAAAATGTAACTTTGAAAAATGAAGTGTATTCTGAAGAGAAAGAGAGAGTTGTTCAGTCAGATTTCAGTGCAGATTTTTGCTTCCACTTATATAGGTTGAAGCCCTTTGCAATAACAATATTACAGTAACACAGTTTATCTGAAGCTATTCCCAAACAGATCAGGTACATATCTTGAAAATACATGAGTTTCGAAAAGAAAGGGGAAAAATCATAGCTCCTCTCTGCCCACCTCAACTCCTACTATTCAATTTATACAGAAGGAGGAAGTAAAAGTTCAGAGCTGTCAGAAAAGAGAGGCTCTATTTTAACATTTGCTCTTTTCGCTTGAATTGATCATGCAGTTTGGAAAAGACAGCAGATCGAGTCACCTACTAGGAAAATGATCCAGACAACCAATGCTTTTTATGCAGTCCATCTAAAGCTGGTCATGGTTTYCACTAAAACTTTACCCAGCTGAACTTAGTAGCTGCAATCATAGAAGCATAGGATCATAGGATCATAGAATCATAGAATAGTTTGGGTTGGAAGGGACCTTTAAAGGTCATCTAGTCCAACTGCCCCTCCAATGAGCAGGGACATCTTCAACTAGATCAGGTTGCTCAGAGCCCTATCCAACCTGACCTTGARTGTTTCCAGGGATGAAAGGGTACCAGTGAGCTTTTGATATAGCTCCCTGGAGTACCAAGAAGATTAAACAGCTGTCTAGCTTGCCTGGTCTCTCAGAGGATCCATCTGTGGTGGGGTTGCTGCAGGCTAAAGAACAGCAGGTGCCAATTGCTACTATGACAGTGCATCGGCAACAATATCACACCAATCCAGACTCCCTGGTTCTCATCCATAAGCTGATCTGGTGGACTGGAGAGTCAAGGAGTGATCGGTAAGTGGCTTCCCATCAGGGAATTGAACCCTGACAGGCGGGGATGCTCACCACTATGCTATACGCCAACTCTGCAATGAATCCCTTCAGATAGATTTTAACTGTTGAGCACAATTTGATGTACAGTTGAGTAATTATAGAGAAAGCAATTTCTTTAAGTTTATTCTGTAAATACAAAAGTACATCATAGACCTGGCTGCAGTTAGTGGAAAATACATCATAGGGAAAAAAAGAAAAACCAAAGGAAAAAAAAAATGAGGAAAAAAGACAGTAAGATGGACTCAATTTTCTTTTATCTCAAGACATCTAAGTACTGTCCTCTCCCTGTATAGTATTAAGGCTTCAGTGCTACCATAAGGATCCTTATATCCTTTAAAGATTATGTTTAATCTGAGTATGTCCACAATCCCCCTTTCAGTGTAAAATTATTTGCTTYCAGTTGAGCATCATTTGAAAAGGATTATTCTATTAATACTTTTTTTAGCCTTCTTAATTTCAGGTGCATATTTCATCCATTATATTTTATGGACTTTCCAATTTTCATTAGGATATGCCATCTATTTTTCAAAAGCCAGTCTTTCCTCCTGGCAGATCCTCCCTTATTTCAAAGCTTCTTGCTTGTTTGTTTTATCATTGAATTTTGGCATTCAGTTTATGTGGGCTTCTAACAGAGCATTTATTTGTAACAGTCTCCAAGCCACTGCTTCTTTTAGGGTGGTTGTGGTTTTTTAGTTTGTTTGGTTTGGTTTTGAGTAACTCGTGCTTATGTAGGTTTCTTTCTTGAAATTGAATGTCTGTGTGCTGGATTTATTTGGCCTACTCTCTCTACTATAGTGTTAAATTTAACTGTACTGAGCAGCTTGCCCTCTAATTTCTCAAATTAGACTCCATGCATTTAATCAAAAGAAAAAACAGAACGGTGTCTTTGATTGTAGTCAGTCATTAAATCCCAGATTTTATTTCTACATCTGATCTTGATGTGGCGTTGATCTTGTCTTTTCGTGGACAGTTGAAATCTCTCACTATTAATACACTCTACTCCAAATTTCCAGCTAATCAATTGTTCCTRAACACTATTTTTGTCATGAACAATGATCAGTATTACAGTCTTACTATTATATTTTTAATATTACAGTAGGACTTTCTCTTCTGCTAGACCATTTTTATGCTGTGATACTTTGTGTAATCCTTCAAATACAGAGCTGCTACCAATATCTGTTACTTCACTGTTCCCATACAGGTGTTAGCCCCACACCGCTCTGTCCTACTAATTACACTCCTTCCATCAGGTCTGTGACATACCTATTATATCACGGTAGTTGTTTGATGCCAAGAACTCCAGTGTCCCATTTCATTTATAGGATGCCAGAATTCATATCGTTTAGCACTAGTAAGTTTTATTTTCACCTCTTCACTCAATACTGCATGCCCCAGTCAGCTGGCATTTAGGTATCTAATTTACCTGCCTTATTTATTGTAATTATTTTTTTATTTTCCTCCTGGCCTTTTCAGAAACACATTAAATGTTAGTCATACACGCTTCAGTCCTGTCAACTCAAACCAGATGCTCTTCTGTGGCTGCCAATTTTTCTCAACCAGCAGTTCTCTGTGACCTTTTTAATTTTGAGTTGTAACAGTCTGGTTCCATTAAAATTAAGGTGTAACCTTTCTTTCCAGATCAGATCTTCTTTCCATAGGATTCAAGAGTTTCTGACATGCCTGAATCTTTCCTCTTTGCATGATTATCTCTTCCATGCATAAGACTCCAGATCTCTAACTTCATCCTAGACCTCTCATGTGCAACTGGTAGTATTTCAAGTGATGAAGGTCCTTAGCTTCAGCCTTCTGCATAGCATCCTGAGATAAACTTCCAGAACATCCCTCCTACACTGGTACCTTATGCACCCGTGACTAATAGCTTTTCTTTTACATCCCAGGTGCCCCATCTACATAACTCCTAAGGTGCTCAGCCTTCACATTCAGCAGGCAAGTTATGTCTCAGGCCTTAGACCTCAGTCCTCAGACTCAATATATATACTTAAGAGTAGAAACTCTCCAACTACCACCACCTCCATTTAAGATCTTGACTGTTTGTTCTCATTTTATTGGGAAGCTTCTACCCACTTTTAATTCTTTTGGCCATCTTTTTGGGATATTTTTATTAATTTAATTTCTCTTTTAAAGGAATTATTAAGTGTGCTCTTCTCTAACCCTACTCCATGCTTATTAAGCTAGTTAGTAAACAGAAGAAATATTCATAACCATAGAAAAAGAAAACACAATGCAAAAGGTAAGCTGATCCAAGCTCTTTGTAGATTTATAGCTTAACAAAATGTTCGCTGAGTGCCCAGCTACTGCCCTTTTTCCTTACCCTGGGCAACCTCTTTCACCCAGAGACACAACTTGAAACAGGCTTGCTAAGACTATTCACAGTATCCTRTGGCTCCCGTGGGAGTCACTGGCTCTGAAAGCTCTCAGAATTGCCTCAGCTGCCTCAGTCATCCCTAGATATTCACCCAGAGGACACAGCCACCTCCTGCTCCTCACACCAGTCTTACCCCCCTCCCAGTTTTCTTTCCTTCCAGGAGCCAGCACCCCTCCTTCTTTCTTTTCTTCCTCTTGCTTTTCCTAAAGAAAACTACCACACATGTTGTTTGACAAACCCTGCTTGCTGCACTATGCGTATAAAGCTACAAAGAATAGTTTGTAAGTAATTTTGTACATCACTCTGGTCTAACTTGGCTACTGTAAATGAAAGCTTGATACTTTTATTCTAGGTATCCCTTTGTCATCCGAATGAAGAGTGTCACTCCAATAAGGGAATATGCATTTACACGTCTGTAATTTCTCCAAAGGTTAAAAAAAMCCCAGAAAATAAGAAAATCTTCAGTATGATCAGTCATCAATATCTTCATAACTAGTTCCAGAAAACAGAGCCTGTAACATGTAACTTCTGCCATGATTTTTTCTCTTAAAATACATTTCTAGCCATACATCTTCCAGTCCAAGAAAATAAAAATTTTACTCCTTTTCAGATCCTGCTTGGAGCTCTCAACTTTGCTTAACTTCTTCTGAATTATCCAGGCAAAGCATGATTTGCGATTTTAGTAGCATATATCATATGACTTTCTTATTTGTACAATTCAAAGACCTATGGGTTTTTTTCCTCTATGATTTTCTACTTTAGATGCATTTCTTAACAAACCTGTTTCTCAGAAAATATTCCAACAGAAAGAAAAGCCAACAAATGAAGTAATAAAGCATTCAGAAAATCACTTTTACAGTTTGTCTAAAAATAAAAGAAGAAATTATAGAAATAATAGACTTTTCTTGCCAGAATATTTCTGAAAGAACACTTTAAAGCATGCATAAATTGGACTAACTTTCCTCCCCAATTCTCATCACACAAGGGGATGGCGCTAGAAATTTCTTTTATTATTTCATTGAAAGCAACTTGATTGCTGAGTATTAAAATGAAACTATAAACCTTTAAAACGTGATTAAAACCAAAATTGTCTAGACTGCTGAGAAGTACTGGAAAACTATGAGCAAATCCTCTGCTCCTGTATCGTAAATCTGAGTAGAAGATGGTGTCTTAATTATTTTCTTAAAAGTCACAAAAATATTATCACAGAATTCCAATCCAATGCACCTATTAAATTTTGTTTGCTCTGAAATATTGCAAAATTACAGGGCTGAACGGAGTGGACAAGAGAAGTGGAGACGGGCAAGAGGACAATCTGCAAAGTGTCATGCAGTCAGACTAACTTGCCAGAAGAGATCAGTGGAAATTAGTGACAAAAAATATGCAAATCATGTCCATATTTTAGATTCATTTGCTCCCATAGAAATACTGGCTCATTTCATTACATTTAGTAGATTCACTTAGATGGAAGTGAGATCAAGGAAAATTCCTGAAGGCCTGTCGCTTGTCAAGATTTCCATGACACTATAACTGCTATAGACAACTCTTCAGTTCTTGCTTTCAAGGACTAGACACAATGTCACCCCTAATAAATACCCTACATTGCCATCTCCACATTTAGGTTTATATTAAAGCCTGACCCAAATGGTATAAAAGTGGCTTTAAAATTAAAAAGAGTTAGGCCTAAATTCCACTTAGATACAAATTAATCTGACCTTTCAATCCAAATTGCAAGATTGAGTCCAGTATTATTCTCATATAGTGCATCAGTGTTCTGTTAAATTGTCATACAGTTATATTGCCCAGATATCAACATCACGTTGTGAGAAATCTGTTCAGCGAAGATACTGGATTTTAAGGATAAAACCTTGTCGAAACAGTATATTCAACTGAATTGAAAGATCCACTGTAGCAAAAGAATTACCTTCTGATCTTTTCATCAGTATAGTGTCTATTACAGTTATATATTAAAATATTTGTGATCATATATCTACAAATGATAGAAAGATCATAGATCAACCTTGTTAAAATCTTCAAAAACTCAGGCAAGGTGAAGGAAATGAGTAACTATTTTTGATTGAAAGTAGTGATCGTATGCYAATAGAATAATGACAGATATAGCCAAAGTATTGGTTTTGCTAATGCTCTAAAGCAATGGTCTATTATTTCTCATTAAGCACTAAATAATTCACAAGGATGGCATACTATAATTACTGTTAAACAGGTAACTTAGATAATAGTAACCAGATCAATATAAAGGAGATTCAGCATGATAGTAACATTCAAGCTCTCCCTTTAAATACCACTGGGATCCTATTAAAAATATAAGTCAGTCATAATTTGTATTTAGCAAAAAGCAGTCTATTAGGTGTTATTGTCTCACTCAGGCACTGTAAAAAAGGTGTGTGACTGTGATGTTACAAGCTTACTTTTTTATATACATAAACTGATATATGGATATATTTAGTGACATACTATTTATATATATATGCTATTAATACATTAATTATATAATTTAATTTCATTACATTTCATTATAGTATTATATGCATATGCATAGCTATATTTATATTGTATTATTTATATTATGTAAGTATACTTACTTGCATGTAAACATATTTACTATAGTTACATATACATATGCTTGTTTAGATATATGCACGGATTAGGCAACTGGATGAGGCCAAGATCCCTGGTAAAATATGCAGCTGGGAAAATCACAGGTTTCCTTCTTTTTTTTTTTTTTTTTTTTTTTAATTATTATAATTATTATTTATTTCAAATGAAGCCTTGATTCCCTGAAGTCATCAGGCAACAATATCTCTGACAGATGTGTATGGTCATTCACTAAGAGGGCCTATATTTTCTAAAGAATGTTCATAATCCTTTGAAAGAATACATATGCAAGTAAAATCTGGCAGAAACAATCCTAAATCTTTTATCTAAATGTTACCTGCCAGCTGCAGTCTCCAAAAGGTATTTTCACATTGGTCACACTAATAAAAACAGATGGATTTTTGTACTTTCAAGAGCCTGTTATAATAGTCTGCAGCTTTGAGAGTTAAAGGTCAATTTGTCTTTATCTGAAATGACGGAGAAGCATCTATAATGTTCCTTTACCAATAAACCTCCAACAGAACAATCGTAATGCTTCCTACACCAGCTGACCAACTACCACTAATCTCAATCCTACCATTCCTTCAAAGTTTTATAACCTTAAAATTACTGCTGATATTTTTTTAAAACTGACTTCAGTGAAAATTGTAGTTTTAAAAATACAAGGCATTTACTTATATTCTTAAACACAAATTTAAAAATCTAAATCATTGAATGCCTTGACTAACCTTCYACAGGTGTTTCCATGTGTACCAATTAAGGCTTTCAATTAATTCCTGTTTTCAGATCTATCAAATTTAGTAACCTCAATAAGTTTGTACTTTTATAAATAAAATACAAATTTATTTATTTAYATGAATAAATATATTTCTAGATATGCATTTAAATATAATTATATTGGAACAGGCTGCCCAGGGAAGTAGTGGAGTCACCATCCCTGGAGGTGTTCAAAGAACGTGTGGATGAGGTGCTTCGGGACATGGTTTAGTGGGCATGGGTACWGGGTTGATGGTTGGACTCGATGATCTTAGAGGTCTTTTCCAACCTTAATGATTCTATGATTCTATGAGTATATATTTTATATTGTATATATTTATATTATATTACAAATGGTATAGTATACAATTATATATTACAAATATAATTATAATAAACATATATAATTTTACACATACAAATATACATACATAAATATATAAATAAAAATAAAATTTATATAATTTAATATGTTTAATAACTTTAAGTTATTCACTTGAACTGTTTTGTTTCCTTTACAGTAAGGAAAGACACAAATAACCAGAGGTCTTTGATACTAACAGTCTGTGATGGTGGCTTTACTTCTCTTTTTTTTCTCTTCTTATTTTCCTTTGTTCCTAGTATTACTTTTCCTGTCCTACTACTGGAAAAAGTGTGTGAAGAGGAAGAGACAGAAGGATTATGAGTGTAAACAAAGGCCAGAAGAATCAGATAAATTTCCATTTTCAAAATTAATTTTGAAGTTTCAAGTTTTTTTAAAATTGCTTGTCAAATTAAAAACCTTGTAGCTAGAAACACCTATAGTTAAAAAGAGGTGGTCAGTTTCACTCTTTCCCCTCCATATATTTCCTGATACAATTAACTGATGCTTATGCATCCTCAGAACACATTCCTTTAGTCCTATACTTGAAAAAAAAGGACTTCTTTATTTTGAAAGATATCATCATTTGTGTTGCCCATTACACCACTTCAGTCTTGCCGAGACATAAATCTRTAAATTAGACTCCTTGTACTTGGAGCCTGATATTTACAAAACCTGAAGGTGAACTATTTCCTTAATATTCTTCAGGCTAGTGGAAGAACTTGAAGTATCCATTATCAACTCTTGTGCAAGAGAATATTTGGATTTGGAGGACCTTAAAGAGTCCATTTCATATGAGAGGGGGGAAAAAAAAAAAAAAAAAAAAAAAGGCAAATTTAGAAATTTAGTATCTGATTTAAAAAACGAACGAACAAAACCAAGCCTATCTAATAAATTTCGCTAAGACTTCATCAACTCAGGCATTTGACTCTGGTATTTGTCACAAGCCTGATCACAGTAGTGCTCACTAAGGTTATTGAAGAGAGGTGGTTACTGTTAGTAATTCCCTGACATCCTTACTCTGGCATCCAGATATCCATGTACTCAGCTACCTACGAACTCTTTTTTGAGGGACTTGGCAGCAAGGTTTCTGGCAGCATGAGCTCTGAGAGCAGTAAAATTTTAAAACCTCTGTCTTGAACCAAACAGCAGACAAAAGAAATTAGACTCATATGCTCCACCATTTATGTCATTAGGTTGAAACAGAGGAAAACACCAATAAAACACCAACATGTAGGGGTGACACACGAAGCACTGGTGGAAAAGTCTCTGAGCAAACGTACACCTGCTCATCAGTTATTGGATGTACATAAAAACAGTAATTTCATGGAGAATTTTTCTTTCATATCTATCCATGAGTCACTTTCTTTTTATATCTCTTTCTTCCCCAGAAAAAAAGTGTTTTGAAGCTTCAAGCATGGTTATGGAGATTTCTTTTTTGATTTGTACTTCCATCGGATGGTTTCCAGCATATGGATATATGAGAGCTCTGATGGCAAAATATCAGCTCAGAATATTATTTGGTTCATTCAAATCAACATTCAGATCCATAATGACATACTATTCACAGAATTTTTTGTGCTTCTATCTGTATCTGTTATCAACACTATGAATAAAACTAAGGAAAACATTGAGTGTTGATTATTAAAAGCATGAATTTGCAAGGGGATGGTGCTCAAATCTGTGCTCAGTCCTGCTCCCAGGAAACTCCACTGCAAAAATAGTATTCACCTGAAAGACAGCAGGATGAAGCCCTAAAGTTCTATCACTTTTGGCCATGTAACTGCAGCAGTTACAGAAAGCTAAGGTATATTCATTTTGAAATCTTTAATGCACAGTATACAATAAATCTCATATCTGATTTAGGAATTGAATGCGGCAGATTAGAATACTATCCCTTCTGCTATACTTTACATGTAGTCTACTGACTGACCTATGAGTTTATGTACCATCTGAGCTGATAATATTCTTTAACTTGTTATTGATACACTTTGCTTTTGAATAAATGTATTTGTCAAAGCTGTGGAATAGCTTTTTCTCAATATAAGATGTTTAAGAAATAAGGAAGAAAGAAAGAGGGCCAGGTGCATCTATAAACAGTTTGCTGAAAATGACTTTAAATGGCGACATCAATCCAAATAGGAGTTTTGTAATTTTTTTATTCCCAGCCTCTGCGCGTGAGTGATTTGCTGTGTCACTTGTGTATGAAGCTGGGCAAAATTGATCATACTTGCTTGCCCAAAAATTCATGAGAGCAAAATATGTTCACAAAAGTATTCTCTAGTCTCACAGAAGAAATAATGTGACTTCAGCTGTATATAATAATAACATAAAGCCATCATACATTTCAGGCAACTGATGGCTTACATCAGGGTACTGAGTTCAGGTGGCATTTTCATTTTAGCAGAGGAGAAAATGGAATTACAGATTTTACTTAAACATAGTAAAGGTTCCAGTTTTAAAATACCCTGAAGCAAGAAAAATACCTAAAACAGAGCTGGAAGTTTGCACTRGAGGAATATAGTCAATACCTAAAGTAACTGTACACAAATGCGTATAAAAATATACTTAATGGTCTATAACAGGCCATGTTGTCTCTTTAGTGCTTTTTATGTCTGTCTAGTTGTGTGTCCAAATCAAAAGCTGACTCCTAATGAGGTCAACATAACTAAGTTTCTAGTTAATTTCTAATAGAATACAAATAATTAATGAGTATTCATGAGTCACTACAGCTTTTAACTGAAGTAATGATACTTTCCAGGTAAATATAATTTACCAGGAATGATATTTGCACTTTTATTTTGAATCTGTCAAAAAAAGATATAATTAAAATTTAATTTTAATTAATAGATTGCATGTTTGAAAGTTCCTTATCAAAGATTTGAAGAATTTTGTTAAATACTTCAGCAAAAAGATAAATTAGTAGTCCAATGAATACATGCACTATTTGGACAGAGGAATATTCCTGGCTAACCATTTAGAATCAATTATTCATCAGAAATTTAGACACCTTATTGAAAACTCCACCTCTCCTGCCATATATTGTAAGTGGACTGAAAACTTTGTACAAAATAAAAACTTATTACAATGCTTGAAACTAAATGGAGCACAACATCAAATGACATCCATCAGTCTTTCTTAAATATTTATCGTATGTTCTACAGATGAGGATGCATTGATTGCAGCTCAAAGAAACAGAAGTATCAGAATACAATGATGAATAATACCTTACTTTATGTTAATTTAAAAATACACTGAAGAATGAAGGAAAACAAAGGGCTTTTTTAGCTGCCTTAGTACCTTTCTTCATTTCATTTGAAAACTCATGATACATGTGAATAATTATTAGCATTCAGCTCAAGTCAAAACATCTTGATTAATTGTAGTTGAATACCAAACATATGCCATGTTCTCTTAAATATAAATCTTTAATAGATTTCACCTTTTATACAAGACTTTGATGGATACATTATTAACATTGAAGCACAAATATATGCTCATTAACTTTAAAGTACCTAATATTTATTCTATGAGGTACTACAGAGACTTTCTTAAAGTATAGCAAGCTATAATGTAAGCTCATCACAAATGGTACAACGTTTTATTACACAGTGCAAAATTCCCACTAAGTTTATGAAATGTTCATGAAATCATATGAATACATCTCTATATGAAAGTGGGTGCCTGTAAAAAGGTTAACTCTTTGTAAACACAATATATTGGTTATCATAATTATAAGAGTTGAAATACTGTCTAAGCAGGGCTTGGTAATTATAAATAAAATAAAAATAAATAAAATGAAGACAAATAAAATAAAATAGCATACACTTATTATTGTTATTTCTGATTTTATAAATATAAATTCAGAAATGTTGAAATAAATCTTTTTTTTAATTATTATGGATTCAAAATCTTTATTTCTAAGGACATATTGAATTGTAACATTATTGAATCTCACAAAAGTACAAAACTGGGTTACAGAACTAATTTTCCATTTTTTCCCTTATTATTTTTAAAGTTCTGCTGCAAATAAATAAACCTTGGAGTTTCTAGCAACAACCAAACAGATATTTTTCAAATATATTTTTGACTAAATATGCACTTATGGAGCCAGAGGTGACTATGTATATATTTGTGTGTTTTCAGTGTTGAAATTTGAAATGTATGGCCTGAGCCTTGGTGATGCTTAATAAACTCAAATCTTAACACACCYTTTTTTTTTAACATATACAGATTTTTGCCATCTTTGGTAATTGTTGGAGTAATAGGTACTAAAAAGGGAAAGGGGACAGCCACATTTTCCTAATGGGTGGAAAAGAATTATCATCTCAAACATCTGCAAAATATTTTAAAAAGTGACAATATTAGACATATTTGTAATAAATGGAAATTATTATCTATGGAAAAATACCATTATCATAACAGGAGAGAGACAGAAATAGTTTAATTGAAATAATTATGCATTAAAAATGCTATCCCAGTGATTCCACTGTTTGAAAGGGAAGAAATAYTAACAGGCATCATCACCCATTAAGGTTTGGCACTGCAATACCTGAAGACATACTGCATGGAGATGGGAGACATCAAAGTTCTATTGTTTTTTGAGCCATTAAAGTGCCATTACCATAATGACAGAGCAAGTTAAAGTTCAAGTGACTGCATTGTAGAACCAAATATATAAATCTCTGTTGTAGACTTTTCTTATTGTGTATTTTAAAATACATCTATCTCTTGAGGAATCCAATTACAGTCTCTGGCAACCATCGCCTTCATTCTTTCTTCATAAGGCACTAGCTGTTTTCTAATGAATAGTCTGAAATGCACAGAGCAGTTTGTCATACTTCTGAATAGTAATGTATCCATATAACAGCTTCTTTAGCCCATTTGGTCTATAGAAGGTAAAGGCCTAACTCACTTCATACTGAACTAGATTTTGACAGGTTGTATATTGTTTATACAGCTGGTCATAGTTGAATATGTATTTTTCAGGAAATTCAAAGGTGGCAAAATCTATTTGCTTGGTTTTTCACTATTTTAAAAAAATAATTTGACATTACGCTTTAAAATACTGCAATAAAAATTATAGAATAACATAAAATAAAGAATACCTGTTATGAAATTTCTTGTGAATTTCCAGCTAAAAATTCAACAAAAATGACATATCTCCACAAGGTATTTCAATTTCATACTTTGGCATACACTGATAGAAGAGCTTCTGACCTGTAGTCGTTTTATTAGGATTTCTGATTCAGTTTTCTGGACTCATCACATGGCAATCACAATTTTATGTTTGGTCTGGTATATATCAGGGAGGGGAGAAAATAATGATTTAAAAAAATCAGTGAATCAGTATATTTTAGAATAATAGTGAAAAACTCTAAAAGGAAGTAGATATTAAGATATTTAAAGAAGATATTAGCATTAAAAATATTTTAAAATACAGTGGAATCTATTTTACTCTTGAAAAGAATACATAAAGTATCATGGTATTCTAGAAAAGTAAAACTAATCTGGGCTTCAGTAGTTTCTGAAAAACAAATAGAATATCTAAAACCATGCTTGTCCTATGAAGGAAAAGATAGATCATAACAGATTCTAATTTAGCTCAGGCTGATGGAGTGAATAACATATTTGCATCTCTTCCAACGCAACACAATTCTTGTTTTTTCCATCATGCATTTTTGTGGGATTTTTCCTTTTTAATTTACAAAAGGTTTGAATGCATCCTGCAACCTTTATTCTGACAAATTACATCTGTATTATACCATGGCACACTGAATTCTCCCAAACCCCGTGAGAAATAACCAGCTGCTCAAGCATAATATAGGGACCATCTCAGCAGGAAGAAAATTTTCAAAAGAAATTACGGATTTTGAAGGACTATGAGCTGAACGCCAAGCAGATGTGTTACTGGAAGGAACAGAGATTCCTTAGCATAAGAAAAGAAAGCTAAGTCAAGATATAGTAATATTGATATACATAAGTCTTTGCTAGAAATATCACAAACTGAATTTTTCTTCATGTTTATCATCTCCACGTTTATCTGATTTTTTTTTCTCACCGTGAATATGTAATACTGAACTGCTTGTAGATTTGACTTTTTTTTTTGTAATTTACTGCATGTAGGGAGTATTCCAAAAAGCAGGTTGTTAAATACTTGAACAGTAGAATGTCCAATAAGATCACTGTGTAGGTTTGCCATAGATTACGTTGCCCATCTTAAAAAGTGAGGAATCAAATGCTATCATGATGTTTAAGATCATTCTGTTCTGTTCTCTTCAATTCCATTCCATGCTATGCTATTCTATCCTATACTATTCTATTCTGTTCTATTCTATTCTATAAAATCATAGAATGATTAAGGTTGAAAGGGATTTCTGGAGATTGTTTAGTCCAACCTCCTTGCTCAAAGCACGGTCCAATAGAGCAGGTTGTCCTTCTCAAACTTGTGTGACAACTGTGAAAAGTTGCGCTCATGCAACTCCAGCCTACATTCTAAACAACTGCCAAAGATCACTTCGTAGCAGAACGGGAATACACATACAGATGAAAGGAAAAGCAATAACCCCACTAATTCTAAAGAAAATATAGTACTGTTCTACTTGCTGTTGCTCAAGACAGGTTTAATTGGAAATATGCTTAAAAATATCCTGGGAGTTCCCAGGTTAAGTGTCTATGCAGCTCATTTACGGAGTTAAAATACTCAATCAGGGATTTGATTCCTAATGACTTTGCTTTATCATCAATGACTGTGTTCTTCATCAGTGCAGTTCTGACTTCCATTAAGGACAGGAGAATATAATGTTCCTTCTAAATTATCTGTGAACATCATTTAAAAGTGCTCTTCTCAACTCATTTACTCTCCTTTCTGCATATAATGTTACATGACGCAACCACAGTAAAATTAATACTACTGTTGTGGGAAAACAAAAATACTTTATCACCATAAAAGAATTAATTACATTTTATATACACCAGCATTTAAAAAGGACCTTGTTCTTTTCACCTCAGGAAACCATTATAAGTATAATGCCTAGTCCACTGTAAGTGATTACTATGTGTTCTACAAAATCCACAATAGCTTTTCTGGGTTCTGTATGCAAAAGCTCCTCTCTCAGCCATCACAGTTGCTGCAGCTGCTATCTATTATGAAAGCAGCTGTGTCACACTATTTTTAGTGTGACACACTATTTTTAGTGTGACAGACATCTGATCTTGTTCTCTTTCTAGGAAGAGTCACAGACCTTGCTTGAACAGTATGTCACAGGCTTATGAGAATGGATGTTGGGAAAACAGACACTTCATATATAACAGAATATTTTAATATAGGTTTTTCATTCTCATCAAATGTGAAATATAAAAATGTCTTATAACAGACATGTCACTGTTCACAACTCAAAGGATCACAAGAGTCTCAGAACAGTTGAGATGAAACAAATATTTTTGCACACATTTAAATAGACCACGATTTTTATGAATGCCTATCTCCAGTAACAAAAATGTACCTCTGTTGCATATTGTCGTGGTTTAAGCTCAGCTGGCAACTAAGCACCACACAACTGCTCGCTCACTCTCTCCCGGGTGGGACGGGGGAGAGAATCGGAAGAGTAAAAGTGAGAAAACTCGTGGGTTGAGATAAAGACAGTTTAATAGGGAAAGCAAAAGCCGCGCACGCAAGCAAAGCAAAACAAGGAATTCATTCACTCCTTCCCATGGGCAGGCAGGTGTTGAGCCATCTCCAGGAAAGCAGGGCTCCATCACGCCTAACGGTTACTTGGGAAGACAAGCGCCATCACCCCGAACGTCCCCCACTTCCTTCTTCTTCCCCCAGCCTTATATGCTGAGCATGACATCATACGGTATGGAATACCCCATTGGCCACCTGGCCTAGCTGTCCCGGCTATGCTCCCTCCCAGCTTCTTGTGCACCTCACAGAGCATGTGAGCTGAAAAGTCCTTGGGACGTAGACTACCTAGCAACAACTAAAAACATTAGTGTGTTATCAACATTCTTCTTATACTACATCGAAAACATAGCACTATACCAACTACTAGAAAGAAAATTAATTCTATCCCAGCCAAAACCAGGACACATATGCATTTCAAACTGTGTAAAATTAACAGCCCATTAAAGCTGTGTGAACAAAGTCTGAACCAAAGTTTAAATATTCAGTCATGATATTGCAGTATTTTCACACAGTTAATATATCATCAAAATGAACTTTCATCATTCTCCTTTTGCCTGTTGTCGTCATCACACAACATTCTTGCAGCAGCAACTGTTTGTGTGGAAAAGTGACATTAGAAGAGCACTGAACTGCTTCACCCTCTTTTAACATGATTAATTATGTGTACGCCATCAGCATAGCATTGCCACCTCACCAGCAAACATCAAGAAGTACTGTGTAAGTCACCTGTGTACCAGCTTGAGAAGCCCTGAAATGAGCCTAATTAAAAAAGATGTTAAACACTTTGTTTCTCACAGACAGGAAATTACTTATCTTCCATAACTCTTGGAAGAGGAAGAGATGAGCAGCACACCAGTCTTTGTGAATCGTGATGTACTGACTCCACAAAAAGGCAATCTGACTTTTTACCAATCTTAAAATGAGGGAAAGGCTTTCTGTTCCACAAGATTATGTGGGGTGAAAAAAATCACTGATCTCAGTGATTGTGTTGCCCCACAAGTAATTATATCATTTGAATTATTTACTAAAGTAATTCATGCCATAGGTTATGTCCATCCTCCAAACAGATGCTTAGAACACACTTTGCCCCAAAGGTATGTTACCAGTGCTACATGAAAGCCAGGTTCTCAGTGGTAAAATGTTTGGTGCACATAACAACACATCTGAACGCTAAACACATAATGATACTACTAAATACTAACATATGCATTCTTGTGTATTTGTTTGTATGAACATATTCCATGTTACTGGAACCATGTCCCATGGTTGTGACTAAAGCTGACAAGGTTCCTTAAGGTCAGTATACAAGCCAGCAGATTATGAATAATTCATGAGACAGTAAAACTCCTGGTTCTGACCATAGATGGAGGGAAAAAGAGAATGCCTGGACAGCACACTTTCCCAACTTCCTTCAAAGAACAGGCCAGTTAAGGGGAAGGATTAGAGACCCTGTCTCTAATCAAACCCCGAATGTAATCACTTTCAAACAGCTTTATTTTATCATTATTAAAGTTATGAAGTACTTATAATTCAAACTCATCAAATCACTGTGAGTTCAAGAACAATTAACAATTCCCAGATGACAGTCTTCATCATATGAAGGAAACAGTTTTCCAAATCTTTTTCTCTTTAGAAAAATAGTTCATTTTTCTTTTCTTGTCAGTGTATTGGGTGTCCGTGGCAAGGTGCTGTCAGTGTGGGAGCTGTGGGGTGGCCTCTGTGGAAAGACACCAGGGGGTGTCTCTTTCCAGACACAGCTGGTTCCAGCGGGCTCCACTGAACCCACCACAGGACACAGATGAGCCTATGTGGTGCCACTGTAAAAATGTGTTTAAGATAGGGCAAAAAACACCAGACATAGAATGAACAAAAAGAGTGAGAAAGACCAAAGGGAATACCAAGGTCAGAGCAGGAGGAGGAGTTGCTCCATGGTGGAGCAGATCTCCATACTGCAACCCATGGAAGATCGATACAGCTGCAGTTGGGTATTCCTGAAGGAACTGCAGACCATGGAGAGACCATGCTGGAGCAGAGGAAAAGTGTGAGGAGGAAGGAGTGGCAGAGAGGAACTGCTGTGAACTGACTAAATCCCATCCCCCATATCCCCCTGTACTGCTTCATGGGGGGCAATGGTGTCTGGAGTGAACAAGTGAAGATAAGTTTGGGAAAGTGGGGAGGAAAGGGGTTGTTTTAAGGTTTTTCTTTCTGTTTCCCACTACCCAAAGGAGTAATTACATATTTCTTTTAAATGGCAATAATTTAAGCTAATTTTCCCCAAGTTGAGTCTGTTCTTGTTAACAGCAATTGGCAAGCTGTCTCCCTGACTTTATCTCAAGCCACAAACTTTCTCAATACTCTTTTCTACGTCTCATCCCACTGCGGGGGGTCAGGCGACAGCAAGCAGCTGGGTGGGAACTGGTTGTTAGCCAAGGCTAACCCACCATAGTCAGACTCAGCCTTTTGAGTCTAATGCATTTGATTATCAAAGTAAATTATCAAATTTACCAACCTGTTTAGGGGCAGAAGCTATACTGAAAACTTTCTCACCAAAATCTGAGATTTTAATTGGTGTTCTGTTGAGAAAGCTTTCTCTTCCATATTAAGAAAAAAGCTGAAATATTTAGATCTATTTTATGAACAACAAAAAAGGCAAATGAATAAATATTTGTACATTAGGATACGCCAGGCCCTTGATGCAGAAATGATCTACTCAAGTGCATCCTTTAGTCAAGAGACTGCTTTTTGTTCTTGTTTCTTTTTACTCTCTCTGGGTTTTGTCCACATATTTCATATTTATCTCAAACATATTTCCCAGTTAAAAAGTGATTAAAATTGACATGTTCCCATCAAACTTTCTTTTTGGACCACGTGGCATTTTATGACAAAGGATATTTGTTTAATTGTAAAAGTTCTGACCTGTTTTGCAGTTTAATAAAGAGAAAAAATATACATCGCACACCTTCAAGGAAAAAGAAAATCAAGAATTTTTTTTTCTTCCAATGTCAATGAGTTTTGAGCTTGACTTATGGACCGCTGATGTTATTTGCTTTTATTTTTATCAAAGATATATTTATTTATTKTTATTCTCTTTTTACACTACATGATATTTAAAAGCTTGAAAATACCAGCCAAATTACTTTAGAAGACAAAGGTAACTTTCTTTTCAGAAAATACAAATTTCACTTCCTATGTCCTTTCTTAAAAAAAAGCTTTTACTAAACATCTGTAATATGTCATGACTGTAATAAACTTCTTGATTCTTCATATTAATTCTAACAAAGTTCATTTAAAAAAGATATTTTCTTGATGCTCAAATACAATCTGTTCCGTGCTCTTTCTTCTCAATCTGCTTCTGTTGTTCTTTTTGCCTCCTCACACATTTGTAAGAAGAAAGAGATCTATTGAGAGCCCAGGCTGGATGTAATTATTAACTATAGAGAGTAATCCTAATGAACTGAACTTCACTTGGAAAATGAAAGGTGGTTTCAACCTTGGAAATGAGTGTCATCTCCAAAAGTTGTGTCTTGTACTAGTTTTAGAAGTATTAAGAGCACAGTTAGTGCTACTAGATCAGTCAGAATTAAATGCAACCCACAGTAGCAGCTATTACCATTGCAAGGTTGGAAAGATCTGAGATAGAAAGGGCTTCAAACATGAAAAATTGATAATGTTCTGCCAAACAAAGGATAAAAGAGAATTTAGGGATGAAAGGAAATAAGTAAAAGAAGTCCTTCCTTTACCCTTCCTGCCCCCCCCAAAAAAACCCAAAACATAACTAAAAAACTAAAAACAAAACAAAATGGCTCAAGTCATCATTAATATGAGAATCCCTGATGAAAATCATAGTGTTGTCTTGAGGCATAAAATGTGAGAAATGCATTTTTACATGTTTAGCAGCTTCTGCAGGCAGGCAGTGATAGTTCCAATAGCCAGGAGCCCTGAATACATCCTGAGTAGATCCTCACTATGCAGGCAGGATGATAAGAAAGAAGAAGCAACAGAAATTAAAGGGGTTATTAGGGTTTTTTGTATACAAATTCAGCAGAAAGTATCCTCTACTTTTATGTTTTCTAATGTCAAATTCATCATGTGTGCCAGGAAGATGATAGTGTAACAGAAAGAAAGCAATGAAATTTCTCAACAGAAATATTAATAATTTATATACTTGTCCAAAAGCTTTACCTGTTGTGTCCAAAATAATATATATGAAGGAATGCCATATACTATTGTAAGTGGCTTTTCATTATAAATGACTTGAGATTGTATAATCTTTTTATTGTAATCACCAATATCACCACAAATCTGATTTGTACTATATTGCTTTTCTGCAAATAACATACGTGAAAACACATTATACTTTAGGGTTCCAGAACCTAAGGAAAAAGTGAAGTCCAGCAAGGACAATAGGTTAGAATTCAACATAAGTTCTTTCCCGGCTGCATATGCCTCTATCTGTGTATTTATTGTAGATGATGTCAAAAGTAAAGGCCTGAGATCCATTTCATCAAAATAATTAATCTTGTATGTAATTTTAACATCAGTCACCAATCAATCTTAATGGTACTCTTTGAGTGCTTTAAATTTCATCTTTATTCATGATTCTTTCTATATTGGCATGTAAAACTACAGTTCTGAAAACAATTCCTTGGTTTTATGAATGAATAGTTAAATAATTTGGGTTAGAGTTGGAGAATTACCCCCCAAAAAATGTCAGAACTTAGAATTTACTGTTTTATATTCTCAGAGCAGAAAAAAATGAAAAAAATTGCTACAGTATGAAACCAAGAAAAATCCAGCAGCAGCTTTGAGTAATCCCTGAACCCTTTGTTTAAGCTAAAGAGGATATTTCAGGGATGGGTGAGAAAGTAAAATAAATGAAAACTGACATTCTTCAGATGAGTTGTGAATGCAAAGTACACTACAAATCTTTTTAATTGGGTGTGCAGAACAGTGATTCAAAAACTGATGTGGATAATAAAAGCATTATCTAGTAGATACTGATTTCAGGAAGACAAACAGTTCAGAAGAGTAGCTACAGTAGCAATGTTCAAATCCTGTTTTATGTTAAAAAGGAATTTTAGTGACAATTAATACAACTGTTCTCCATTGCAAATATAGGCTTACTGTACAGATCTGAGCCGCTTTTACTACAGAATATGGCATCAGTATGAATTTAGAGCTTGAAATGGCAAAAAAAGTTTCATTTTCAGACCTAAATATGAACTTATGTGTAATCAAAAAATTATTAATTCAAATGACCGATTAAAATCTCTGCATCTAAATTTGTCTGTGTAGTTGGAATGACTTTGTAAAGATCTTAAAGAAAGTATAACAGATACACTCACCAGCTTCTTGTTTCATTAAGATTTATACTATGCTTTACCATATAGATACACAGACATACACATGCCCGCCCCCCCCCCCCCAATTTCCTGGCCTTCAAACTCGATATTTTGCTGAAACACAAAGAACAAGTACTTCAATGTTTAAGCTACTTTGTTAGGTTGACCCTTTTCAAGTGAGTTTGCAGTAAAACTGTCTTTCAAAGGTATAATGACACACATTAACCACCAATGATGAGCAAGCTTTTATTCTGAATATTGTTAGACTAATTTAAAGTTCTCACTGAATTAAATTTTGACTTTTACATGGATGGGAAAGGAGTTCATTAAAAGCTTTTGATTTTGCTAGGCTTATTTGGTCAGAAAACACCTCATGATCAAACTGAAGCCCATAAATATGGTTGAGCAAGTCTTAAAATAGCTAGAGAAATAAGCGCCATGTAATCACAGTAAAACTAAGCTGCAAGCTGCAAACTGAGTAAGAAGCTAGGTCAATACAGCTGATGTTGACTTGGGGTTTCTGAAGATCCCTCCTTGTGCTTTTGGTTGTTATTATTCTCTGTATATTTCATGGTTAGGCTGTGCTGAACCTTCTATCTACATTTTTATCCTTTTGGATAGCTAGCTTTATCCTGGGTATGTCTATACAAACTTCAGTCCATGGCACTGATTCTAGAACTAACACAGTATCTGCAGGTCGAAGTCATTCTAATAAAAAGGACTTATATAAA
Source organism: Oceanodroma leucorhoa (assembly GCA_030449065.1). Classification (NCBI taxonomy): domain Eukaryota; kingdom Metazoa; phylum Chordata; class Aves; order Procellariiformes; genus Oceanodroma; species Oceanodroma leucorhoa. Next base: position 2,466,302 of record JASVER010000103.1, on the reverse strand, counting down.
AACCTATTCCAGAACCTTGAGTCATCTTAAGCATTTAAATACGTAAGTGAGATAGCTAGGCTTAAAAAAAAAAAAAATCAAAACAAAACAAAAAAACACTCCAGAGAGCTAAGACCTCAATCATTTTTTGAAATATATTTATGAGAAATGTAAATACATTAAACTATTAAGCTTTACATGAAATTCTGAATTTTACAATACTACAAAAAGGACATAAAAAATTATTCCAAACAAAATGTTCTTTCTACAAATAATTAATGAAAAACTTAAGAGATAGCCAGTTCTGAAACAATAGTAGAAAAAGATCAAAGAGTTGAGTGGAGTTGAACCAGAATCTCCCTGACTATCACAAAATATATTTGACCTAGAAGGCACTCCAAATGCTTTGTATCATATCCATCATTGTATTGAATTATTACTCTAGTACCTTTTTCCTGTTATATTATTTCCTCCTTTTCTCAGGACAAGAGTGCTTTGTCTCTCCTCCTGTAATATGCAGCCGGGTCACAGGGACTTGTACGTGTCATGAAAATTCACAGCTGTTCCATGCCAACCAAGTAGAAGGGTAGGATGAAAAGTATTGAATTACAAGAGTAAACATTTATTTATGCACATGAAGTGTTCCAGCCATATTGAGGCACCCCAAATGTGATTTTACACAAGGTTCTTATACCCTTCAAACATTCAGGTACAATGTGATTTGACTTATTACTAGCCATAGTAAAACTTTGCAAAGCAACTACAGTTTTGCAGCATTCTTAAAGCTGGTCTATTGATCCAGCCATCCCTGGAGTCAGATTTTCTATAGTTACTTACCTATGATGCCAGACAACACTGGGAGGGTTTCAAAGATGTATCAGAGGGGCTGGGAAGCTGGCATTATCTTGGTTGTCCAGGGGTATTCTTTGTCCTTCACGGACAGCTCTAAGCTTCCAAGAAACAAAGTCCTTCTTTCCCAAGCTGGGCTATCCTTTAGTTTGTTTTACTTAAACATGAACAATACCAAAGTCTTCAGTAAAATTCCACTACCTCATTACATTACAGTGTATAATGCAAACTAATATATATTTAAAAAGTTAATACACTTTCATACTATAAAGACTGGTTGATATGATGGTTAGGGAAGGCGATTTTCTTAACAACCTGAAACAATGGAAGTTGCTGTTGGTTAGTTTTACAATGCTTATTACTTGAAAATTTATTTTGAAGAAAGACTACAGTTCTTGACTGCTATCTCAAATAAAGCTGCGCAAAACACTATGTTGTAAGGTAGGCCTCTGTCCTGCTGCTGTGTCAATTGCATATRGTTAGACAGATTTCTGATCAAGGAAGCTCGGAGGGGGTTTGCTGTTCCTTGATTTACATAAAGAAATGTGCAACTCGTTAGTTCAGATCATCTACTCGAAAACAAAACCTGCCAGTTCTAAAGACAAAATGATGAAAAATGTGCAAATGTATATGCATGATCATGCAATGTGCTTGAACTAATCAGTCATAGCTGAATATGAAATGGAATATGAAATAGCCTGGGCTTTGTTAACAGTATATGGTAAATTATAATAGCATGAATAAAAGAGTTTATGCAAAGAAAGATTTAATGAAAATCATTATGGTTGAAATTACTGCAGTATTGCAAAGATACATTCATTGGAAAGATGTTTAAGACATTAGCTGAACCAGCAACATCTTTGTACTATGTGTTTCTAATCAAAGGAATATTAACTTTTACCAAATACTGCAGAATTCTAGGTGAATTTTGCAGTAAATATAACTCCACTTGCTGCGGACAAGAAGAGATTCTGGATAAATACTTTATTCTTTTTTTCAGCATCCTGCCCAACTACCAAAGACGGGAGGAATGTGGCCAACACTGACTTTTACTCCTACATTACATGGGATCTTTCCATTACATTTATTGCTTTTGAAAAAAGGCAGAAGTCATAAATAAAATCGAGGGAATGTTTGCACATGCACAACAACATCATATAAACATGTATGGATATCTACTGCTCTATCTGGGTATGTTGACTGTCTCTAGATGCTTACCTAAACATTCTTCTTTTAGAATTACAGCAAATTCCCTATGCAATTAAGCACATAGAGAGTCATCCTTGTGTACAAGCCAGAGAGCTTCAAATAAGACATGTGGACCATTTCTGACCTGTGTCTAAGACGGATTTATACCATCAAAGCTGAAATACTGCAATTCATGTCTAAGACTTTAGACTCCAAATCACTCTGAAAGTATTGTCATGTATGAAAGAAGTCGCATATACATAAAATGCTATAAGTATATAAATCTATATTTACAAGAATGAACAGAGCAGAAAAAAGTGTTCTCTACCATTAAGGCTACCAAGTATACTCTTGTAATTTTGGCATACTTAATTTATTCAAACTGGAACTATCACAGCAGCTCTCTACCTCATGTTCAAGATCAAGGGGTTGGGATTTTTTTGAAATGTTAGTCAAAAGTAAGTAAACACCTTCAAAAATGAGAACAGTTATGGAAAGAACATATTGGGATTTTTTTTAATTTTGCCTTTTTTAATTTTTTGAGCAATTCAACACAAAGCAGCATTGCCCAGATATTTTAAAGTTAAGACTTGAAATGCAGTGAAAATGAGACCACATTTTTCTGTGAGAAAATGACAAGTCAGCAACCCACTATGACAGCAAAAAAAAGTTTGTTGAATAATAAAATTAGTATTAATACAACTTTTTCTATTAAATCACATTAAGAATGTAAAGACAATTTTCTGGTATATCCTAATGGTTTAGCACTGGACATGTCTGTGTGTGTATTCAGGTATGTACATTTTTCTGTACTGCAGCAGTAGTACTTTAGGCTTCAGTTCTATTTTACTAAGCCTTGTATGAATACATGGAAGAATAGGTCCAGTGTAAATGAGTCAGAGGTTGAGGCTCTGATACTACAACTAGAGTAGCTTAGAATTCTTTACTGCATTTTCATGAGACTAATCAATGCACAAAGTATAATTCAAGTTGCAAAGACTTATTAGTAAACATAAATTTTAACAAGCCAAAGCCTATGTGTGTATTCCCAAGTCTAATAAACCTTTACCTAAAACTAAAATGCCAGTCACAGATTGGTGTGTGAAAAGAATGTCCACTTAACTCTTGATCTCTCAAATGGAAATAAAGATTCATTTGTATTTCCTCCAATTCCTTCTTCAGCCATGAAAACTGTACACAAAATTTCAACTACTAATGGAATGTAAAGGTGTTTTCATTTAGTTGTAAACCTCTTTGTGCATGGACATTACAACATTTTTAAGAGGCACTATTACGTAGAAAACATTGATATTAAAGCTTACCTGAGACCATCATACAGTAAATAATACCACACGGTTTTCTCCTTTGTGGTTGTCTATTATGGCATACCATGGAATAGGAAGGAAAAAGTTTGTACAGCATCTGAAGAACATCAGCAATGACAGTTTGTAACTTTTTCAGTAAATTTAGCAAGTGTGATCTAAAGCACTTGTGTTATAACGTGCAGGTCATTTCAGTTAATATATAAGAGGAAACAAGGTTCAAAAATCCATAAAGTTCATTTATAAGATACATTATCTAATCTGAATAAGTCAATTCACTTTCAGAACTGTAAACTCAATATATTTGTAGCCACTTCTAGCAAGTGCTGTTGCTTTGGTCATATTGTTGTGCAAATTGCATTGAAGCACGTCAATCAAATCTGGCACAGCACAGCTTTCACACAGAAATATCTTTACCTTTATATGAGCAGCTATGTTATCTCCCTCTCAATATTTACTGTCTCCCAAATGTATACCTTTTGTCAAGGTATACAAGAGATCCTATAGACTTCAACTGCTTTACCACCACCTTATGAAGACTGCTTGAGTAATACCGCCCTTTATTACTGAGGCCACATAGCTTATTTAAATTGACTTCCTGAGTTGGGAATTCACATTTCTTAATTGGATTATTATGTTCCCTCAATTCTTTGCTGGCTTTTGACAACATTTTGTTTTAATTTTTCAAAAGTACATGATTTATTTTGTTTCTTTTCTTTTTTTTGAGAGATTTCTGTTATTGATTCCTAACAGACCATCTAAACAATTCTTTGTCATGCTGTCTTTTGGCATGAATTACATTTGCTGACGGGTTTGTCACTGTCAGAAAATCTGAATGGTGACAGATCTTAGCTCATCAGGGTGCTGTTCTTCGTTACCTCTATCAATGCTGATATGCCTGCCAGCACTGCAAACTCTAGCTGTCTGCTCCTAATTTGACTACTAAATTAAAATCTGTTAGATCACAGAGAACTAATTGCAAGTCAGTGTATTTGAAATACCTCACATAAATAAGTCATAGACAAAGGAAGAGAGAAGTTTCCTCTTAAAGCCTAATTCATACTCCTATAGTACCTTTGTATATTGGAAGACAGAGCCTGGAAGATCAATTGTACTCATTAATACTGTAATATAGTTTAAGCTATCCACTCTAAAGTGAGAAGCAAACCAATTAAGGCCAATAAATATCTCATAGTCAGGCTTTTGATTAATGTGTAGTAGAACAGCAAGCTAAAGCCGTAATTTTGACTTTAACAAAAGTTTTAATTTTTCTGTTCTTATCCGTGTGTGTCAGCTTTGATAATCTTGCCTTATTTTCCATAAAGCTAACATCCTCATTATTTTTACTATTTTTAAATGAGAGTCTGAAAGTTTTTCTGGTTTAGGAAGCAGCAACAAAAACAAGCTCAAAAGCTATTCCACTTATAGTAAGATAAGGGAAGTGTTTGGTCAGAGGTGCTTGTTTGGGTTTGGGGATTTTTTTCCCCTTTTTGCTTGACTTGTTTCTTTTGCCCTTTACATAACACTTATTCAAAGCACTATATTAATTTAGGGTCAATATTCCCTGTTTGATGTTTCTGCCAAATGCAACATTACCAAAGTTTAAGTAAGACTTCTAGATTGTCTACTGCATTAGAAAATTTTCAATGTACATTGAATCTTTCTGTACTGTTCAGTACAGATGAAAACTTTACATGAAATCATAACCAGATAACTTTCTATTAAGCCAATAACTGGATTCATAAGTATAATACTGTTGTGGTAGGAACACTGACCTGTGAACAGCAATCACGCAGAGTCATCTATACCAGCTGTAAGTGTGACTGCTTAACTCAGACTTTTCATCTGTGGAAACCTAGCCATCACGCTAGCCACAGTGAAGGACCACAACAGTTCCATAAATTTAGTTTAACATTGACCTCTACAGTGTCAGACAACCTGCTGCATTAAAACAATTCAAGATATCGGAAGTCAAGCCTTCCAAAATTTATGTGACAAATTCTGTCCCCTCCTCCAAGCCTTACAAAGTTAAAAATCACATCACTGTACCTTTCAGGTTTTCTCTGTCACCAATCTAACTCTTCAGAGCCTGTTTACAGTTAGACAAAGTTGTCTATACCACTGTGAGAATGCACTGCAGATTTTTGCAGGACATTACTTAATCGTTGGTTCTAGAGTGCTAGAAGGACAGTACTAGAATTGATCTGGGGAGATTAAGGGGAGAGAGATTTTAACCTCAATATCCTGATTTTAAAGGAAGCATGATCTATTAAACTAGTATAACTGAAAGTGGCTTTTGATGTGGATGACTGTAGCCCATCTTGTCCTTTACCAAGGAACAATTAAATATGTAAGTAATTACTGACAGTATTTGTCTAACGTAATCTTAAAAGTTTTGATTGAAGAGAATTACATTGCTAATAGGTTGCTTCTTTAGGCAACCTATTAGAGTGTTCAATTTTCCTTAGCATTAGAAATTGTTTCTCTAATATACAAATATTTTCACACTATTTTTTATCCTATGATGTGCAAATACTTTTGCAAAAGATGACACAACATGCAAATCAGCAATAATTCTTCCTTTCCAATAGCATATACCTAGATACTTCACAAAATATTTGCTACTGGCAAGTCAGTATATAACTGTTAGCTCCACATATGAAAGGAACAATATGGCTTACAGTATTACTGAGATTTGTTTGCTGAGTCTGACAGTATCTATTTTGGAGATTTATACTGACATCCATCATCGTGTTGCTTTTCCTGACAATTAGACTGTGTGCTTGCAAAGATCTTTAAGCCGGTATAGCAAATCCACAGCTGCAGTTCAGGACTGCTGAGTAGATGAAGCAAAAGCAGCAATTTGACATGATGCTGTACTAGAACTTTGTAGACTTTTCTGCTACCACATGAATTGTCTTACATGAATAGAGTGTTTCTATGATGAACATTGACACAAAGTTAACAGCTTATGTATATGTCCACAGTTTAGACATGACAAATATGAGTATATTTGGTGGGGGAAAGCTATTGCAAACTGTTTAATGGTTCAAGTTAAATGAATGGAATTACATAGTTAGTTTTGGTTCTATATCCACTTTCACAGGCAGAACTTGGGTTGATATGATAAGCAGAATAGACAAGGTTATTTCTACGTGTAAATTGAATTTTTTCTCTTCATATATATGTGTATATATGTTGTGTATAAGGCACAGCTTTTAAGTGAGAGACTTCCAGTACTGACACAAAATTGCCCATACCTATGGATGGATTCAGAGATATGGAATTGGAATAAATTTATCCTTCAAGCATGAAAAACAAGTTAATATATATCAGAAGATAATAAAAGAGGAAGTGCACTGGGTATTCAGTGACAAGCAATTTCAAAATAGACTATGAATAAGGTATCACTTGTGTTAAAACACATCATTTTATAACTTTGAATAAGTGACTAATGTGACATTTTCAAGATATGCTGCAAAATTTATACAATTATTTCAGTATACTGTTTATCACATAATAGGGATGTAACAAACCTTGCCATTTTCCACAAAATATGGACTTTTGTTCACCTTGTAATGGAATACTGCAGATTGCCTTATAGCATGAATGAAATCAGCTGTTTCTACTTGGAAGAAGACTTGTTCCAATTGTTCGGTGTCCTTGTCCTACCATCAAGGGAAGTGATGCCCATTCTTTCCAGGTTACTTCACTTTAAGACCTGTGACCTATATTATGAACTTAACTACTGAAAGTTTGGTATACAATAGGGAATAAGGTTAATGTATAAAGGGAAGAAATAAAGATGATAGTTTGTTGTGTTACATTTTTCTTGAAAGCTTCAGAACACTGGCAAAGATTTTCCCTTGACTAATTCATAAAATAGTTCAATGCCTTCTAGGTGAGTATCTATGTTTATTTAAAAGACAAAATTATTTTCAACATCATGCTTATTCTACCGATATTGCCTTTTTTTCATGAGTTTTTGAATAGCTCTATCACATTCAAATATTTGTTATAATTTGTTACATGTGGGCAGAACATGATTTATAATGCATCTTATACTTTACAAGTTATAATTTTATGTTGCTCATGGGGATAATTCTTGAGGAATGGAACTGAAGAGAAAAAGAAGCTATTATATTCACTGCTTTTACAAGAAATGCAGTATGCTTTTACTATATCTGAATAGGTTTAACAGCAATTGAGGATCATTACACAGAAGTTTTTGAAGCCTAGCGGCTTATATGTTTTGATGCAGGAATATGAATATCCTATAAAAACAGCACCTACATGCACTTAGACAGCACTCTTCATACTGTACTCACAGCAAACACAATCAATAATGTCAAGATGCTGCATAAAATGAAAATATGTTCATACACATGAAAATGCATAGAAGAAGATGGACTGAAAAAGTTAGAAGATGGACCAAAGGGTAATAAAATATACTGCAAAAGCCAAGGGTCATGACAGATAAAGAGATTTTGTAGTTTAAAGGAATTKAATCTTTTTGTGGTATATAACAAATACAGCCAAGCCATAATTAAACTTTCTGAAAATTTCCAGATGAAACTGGAAAATATCATTTAAACCATGGATTTTTATTAAGTTTATTATCTGTGTCAGGTTTGGTTTGGCTTTTTCCTGCACAAATCCTGGACTTTTTTTGGAGCACTAGAGACTCAGATGCTTGCCTACCTAAAATTAAGTGGCAAATTCTTAACAGAAGGAGAAAAAAATTTTGAGGACATCATACTGAAAAAACTAAGCTCAGTTTAAAGTGAAGCCACAAATGAAATATTTTTATGTGGCCTGTTRTTTTTATATTCCAGCATTGTTAGAGGCCACATTTACAGTAGTCTGAACACACATCTTAAAATAATAGGCCTGGGCTGGCAGATGGCCAGGGCCTCACTGCTGTTCCTGTGCTGCTGTACTGGACAGGCTGGAACTCCAGCGTGAACTCGAGTCAAAGGGACTGTGACCTCTGGATGAGTCCACATGGGAGCAGGACACCACGAAGCATCTGCAGCCGTGCATAAGCCCATTCCCGAGCAGGTACATCTCGAAGTGTCTGTGGCCATGGTTATGTCCGTGCTGCAGCAGGTTTACCTCTGAAGGGATTGTGGCCCAAGGATAAGTCCACGTTGGAGAAGGTACACCTCAAAGCATCTGTGGCTGTGGATAAGTCCATGCTGCAGCAGGTATATCTCTGAAGGTGTTGTGGCCCATGGATAAGGCCACGCTGGAACAGGTGCACTTCAAAGCGACTGTGGTTGTGGATAATGTTGCAGCAGGTACACCCCTGGAGATACTGTGGCTCATAGATACGGCTCCCCTTGGAGCAGGTACACCCCTAAGGGACTGCCGTCTCTCTATAAGTCCAAGCTGTAGCAGGGGCAAGGGGAGGATTTCATTGCAATGTCAAACCCTATGGTCTGGTCCAAAACAGCCAGGGGTGGAGATTGTAATTGAAACACCTTTAAATTGTTGTAACCAGGGACTTGAGTTGCATGTCATGGGAATTACTATAGCAGGAATCCCCCATTGCTAACCAGGCTAGGAGCAAGCGGAGGAGTTCACTACCATGTTAAACCCTATAACCCTGCCCAAAGGGACCAGGGGTGGAGATTGCAATGGATATACCTTTAAATTGTTGGAACCCATGATTTGAGTAGCATGTTATAGGAATTACTATAGTAGGAACCACCTGAACCAATGGAGGAGAAGCCTTACAAGAAGCAGTGCAAGTGCAGCAGTGACCCAACCTGAGCTGGGTTTGGTGCCCAATAACTGCATGCAACACACCACCTCTCCTGACCTGAGTGACCACCATAAGAGATGGAGCCCAAAGTCATGGACTAAATGAAGTCAGCGGACATTTTGTGGGCATTTGTGGACATTTTAAAGACATTTTATAGGGGTGGTCCATAGAATAAGGAAATGATACCTCTGTATTACATCAAAGGACAGGAAGTGGTGATGGTGGTTAATGAGGTTGTATTGGATAATGTGGGACCTGAGCATGRCGTAAATGTTATAGAACAAGGGGTGGAGAATGTGCTGGTTTTGGCTGGGGTAGAGTTAATTTTCTTCATAGTAGCTAGTATAGGGCTGTGGTTTGGATTTGTGCTGGAAACAGTGTTGATAACACAGGGATGTTTTTGTTACTGCTAAGCAGAGCTTATACAGAGGCAAGGCTTTTTCTGCTTCGCATACCACCCCACCAGAAGCTGAGAGGGGACACAGCTGGGACAGCAGACCCCAGCTGACCAAAGGGATATTCCATACCATATGACATCATGCTCAGCATAAAAGGTTGGGGGAAGAAGAAGGAAGGGGGAGACGTTTGGAGTGATGATGTTTTGTCTTCCCAAGTAACCGTTAGGCGTGATGGAGCCCTGCTGTCCTGGAGATGGCTGAACACCTGCCTGCCGATGGGAAGGAGTGAATAAATTYCTTGTTTTGCTTTGCTTGTACTCGTGGCTTTTGCTTTACCTATTAAACTGTCTTTATCTTAGCCCACAAGTTTTCTCACTTTTACCGTTCTGATTCTCTCTCCCATCCCACTGTGAGGGGAGTGGGCGAGCGGCTGTGTGGGGCTTCGTTGCTGGCTGGGGTTAAACCACGACAGACCTCCTGTGTCAATAATACATTACTGTACTCTAGCTCTGCTTTGCTGACTTCTGCTTGACACAGAACAGGAAGTTTCGCAAGGGACAGAAGACTTTTTTCACAGAAGAGAGCACACCCGTGCCCTTTTCTCTTGCAAGTCAAAATTAACATAATCTTGGTTATGTCTCTAAAAACTGTTACCAAGTGCACAGTATTTAATGTCAACAACTGTAAAACTACCATTCTACAATGATTACTGTTTTTCTTTCTTCACGGTTATGACTGTTACACTGTGCATGATCCTTTGTTTTATTTAGTCTTCCAAATGGATCAAAAAAATCAGTCTAGCATTTGCTGTTAAAGGTAATAATCATTTCTCCGAAAGCCAGAGGTAATTTGTAGAATAAAATGTCTCAGGTTTGTTAGTTTTAACAAGAAGGAATGAATCAGAACAGTTTTTCTCCTCTACTTCTCTTTTAGAACCTGAATAAAACCTTAGTTTTAATATTGTTCTTATCTGGAAACATGAAAAGTTGACAGTTGCCTCAACTGTTCAGAAAAGACATCTTTATGATAAGTACAGGTAATCACATAAACTGCAGTCTTTGAGAACAAGATTAAATCTAATAGCTGGCTATTTAGGCCTTATGGAAATTTTGTTTCAGATGTTTCATTCTCTGAATTCTAACAGCTCTGCAGGAGACTCAAATTTCTAAAAATACAAAAATAAACAGAACGCATAAAGAAGATAGGAGACACTGTGGTTTATTTATAAGAATGAAGAGCATACCATCAATTAGGAGGGTAGCAATGACATTAGTTGATGAAAGTTCCATGTTAACTACTACTGGTATACTGCAGGTTTAGACTTATATGCAAAATACATGCTGAGGCAAGTGGTTTGTTTTGTTCTTCTAAATAAGAAATTGCCAACATCCTCCTTCTTCTACCTGACAAACTGTGTATATTATTTTCACTTGTATAGCTATTTAATCTGGTGTTTGTTAAATTAAATACCTTGATTATAAGGCTTAAATTATAAAAAATATATGAACAAACGTCACAATATTGACTTCCTCCTTTTTAAAAATGTCTTTGAAATTCCATATGTCTTTATGAATATAACAAAATTTTCATGAGTGAACAGGTTGAAATGGAAGAAAACTTACATACTGTGAGACATTTCAAATAGCCTAAGCTGTACTTGGCACCTTGAGCTCTAGGGAATGAGAAACAGATCAAAGGTGCATTCCCACCATCACAATCCTCAGTCCAATACTACTGCTAATTTATAATCACATTTGGGTTAGTCATCTCAACATGCTTTTATTTTTCTATTCCTTGGTTGTAATTTGATGTATATTGATGGCAAGAATATTGTCGGAGAAATAAAGGCATGGACCCTCGCATATGCATGCACAGAATAATTTATTGATACAATACAGGAGCATATATCCCTAACCATAGCGGGGTGGTCCCGCTGTCTCCCCCAGTCATCACCCGGATTGTATCCCTGAGAAAAACTGAGAAAAACAGTCTCTCTTTCCCTTGGCAATGATCCACACGTTTGTTCTCAACCTTGGACTTAGCCAATCACATGATTCTCTTGATGTTTTCAGCTCCCTTACAGACTAACAAGCTGGACCAACATGTTCAGGTCTTATCTCAGGCATACATGCACATCTGCTAGTTAAATTCCATTCCCACAGCATGCTCAGCGCGCAGGCCCTTACTCCTGACTCCACGATTCTTCTCCACAGAATACGAGTCAACAGTGTGCCCTGGAAGCCAAAAGGGCCAACTGCGTCCTGGGGTGCATCAAGCACAGCATCGCTAGCTGGCTGAGGGAGGTGATTTTCCCACTCTACACTGCACTCGTGCGGCCCCACCTCGAGTACTCTGTGCAGTTTTGGGTGCTTCAATGTAAGAAGGACATCAAACTGTTAGAGTGTGTCCAGAGGAGGGCAACCAGGATCGTGAAAGGTCTCGAGGGAAGATTTAGGAGGAGCAGCTGAGGTCACTTGGTTAGTTCAGCTTGGAGAAGAGAAGTCTGAGGGGTGCCCTCACCACAGGCTACACCTTCCTCAAGGGGGGCAGCAGAGGGGGAGGTGCTGATCTCCTCTCTCTGGTGACCAGCAACAGGACAGGAGGAAATGGAATGAAGCTGTGTAAGGGGAAGTTCCGACCGAACATTAGGAAGAGGTTCTTCACTGAAGGGTGATCGGTCATTGGAACAGGCTCCCCAGGGAAGTGTTCATGGCACCAAGCCTGTCAGAGTTCAAGGAGTGTCTGATGACGCTCTTAGTGATATGGTTTAGTCTTAGGTAGCCCTGTGAGGAGCAGGGAGTGGTACTTGATGATCCTTATGGGTCTCTTCCAACCTGAGATACTCTATGATTCTATGAATTTTAAGTCATTCAGGAACATCTAAGTGTTGCAAAGGTGATAGATACAGCTAAGCCAGTTGCTACTCTGGTTTTAAATCATTTTATTATGGATTTTATTATTTTGGGAGAATTTCCAGGTAACCTGTCACAGAAGGGTCCTTATCCTACATGTATTGTCCGAGTATCACATATGCGTCATGAGGTAAGATGCAAGACTGTAGCCCTAAWATTTGTGATTTGAAGAAGAAAGGCTGCTTTGTACAATGGAACAATAGGATGCTTTGTTGCAAGTGCTGCAGCCAGCACAGGAATGGGAACGATCTTCTAAAACTTAACAAGGGGACTAACTGTGCTGTGTAATATATTACAACTATGTTTTTAAAGTTTTGTCTTCCCCAGTGATTGCCTTTTCTCAAATCAGAAATAACAATTTAACTTTTATCTGACTATGTTCAAGTTTTGCCCTTGATTCATACACTCTCTTTATCTTCCTAGTGAAGTACCATTTGGAGTAAATATTAACCCAGTATTATGGAGAAATACTGACACCCCAAGGTATCAGTTAGGTTCTGTTCTTCAGCACAGGGCTGAATGAAGTTTGGAGGGAAGTTCTGTGTTGTCACACATACGTATACATACATATGTACATATGTAGGTTTTACTAGCTCAATTAAACTTTTTAGGTAAGAATATTTCTTAAATACTGCGTTGGGGAGTAATTTATCCCTAAGCTATTACTGCTTCAGAGTGCTGAGTTATTGTCTGGTCTATCTCAAACAGTTTTAGGCTAATTTACAATGAAATACATGAGGCTGTATGATCAGATTCATATCTGTTGTTCTTTTAGTCATGGTTCTACACTCTCCAGATATCCAATAAAATACTTAAACAGAGAGCTTCTGTTTCTTTGGGAAACAGTTCATTCTTCAGACTAAGAAAACAGACACAGAGACACCTCTTAAAAATATTCTGCCAAGGTTGGAAGAAAGCATCATCTTGAGGTTGGGACAAGATTAGACTGAGGTAATGTTTTTCAGGAGGTTATGCAGCAGATGATTAAACTAGGTAACACTGAATGCTAAGGAAAAACAAAAGTTGTAGGTAGTACCAAAAAGGTCACGTTCCACTATCTTCCAGTACATTGAAAGATTTTAGTATTTTAAATAACCTTTCTGTATTAATTTTATAGATATGCACTTACGGAACAAACTGAAACTATACGCAGAACACTTATTCCATCTGCTTGAGTTATTGCTTCAGATCCATGCCAAACACAGGAGAGTGATTATTTTGTCCTCGCCCTATTCTCTCTCAAGTATCCCTGCTGTATCATTCAGTTGCCCAGATTTATTTATAAATCCTTTGCTATACAAATAAATGTGTATAATGTACAGAGTGAAAACAGAAAGATATGATCCAGCTGTGAATTTGGTTATATTTATGGTCTGTAGATTGAGGGAGGAGCTGAGAGGTCAACTCCATTTGTTTAGGAAAAGGGTATAAAAACACCCACATCAAATGCACATGCGATAGTTATGCCATGTAATTTATTTCCTCTGTTATTCATTCATGCCTCTTTAATTTGGTGAGTTTAATAACTTTGGCACTCAGTAGCAGTGAGTAGCTGAACATGGAACATGACAGTTAACTAAGCGTCAGTCGTGGAACTAAAATATGTCTTCATTTCTTTCTAGATTATTCCTGGATTACTGTTTAATACTTAGAATTTTCTTTCTATTTAAAACACGGTTTTAACACTTGAGTAAAATGAAACACCTCTTCTTCAGATAATGCTGTTCACTGGATGCATTACTCTGAGACAGCTTGTGGTAGCCAGTGTAGATACAATTTTGTTCTGCAAACAGTCTGATTAGCTGTTTTACTGGGAGAGGTTCAGCTTCCTTTGCTGTGGAAATGTTGGGTTTTAACAATAAAGGCAGGACCAAAATCCATTTTGTCACTGTATCAAACAAAATAGCAAGAGCAGGTCTAAGGAAAATATTGGACTGATACTTGATGAAGATGGTCACCTGGTAAATAGGGATGCAGAAAATCTGGAGGGATTCAATGCTTTCTTTGCCTCAGTCTTTAATACTAATGATAGAAATTGGGCTGCTGGCTCCTCTCAGTTGCAAAGCCACGACTACAGGAACAGTGACTTCCCATTTGTGGACCCTGAAATTGTAAGAAACCAGTTGTATGTTCATAAGTCCACGGGGCTTAGTGGGATTCATCCCAGAGTACTGAAGGAGCTAGGGGGTGTTACAGCAGGACCCCTCTCAATCATCTGCCAAATATCTTGGGAGTCTGGGGAGGTCCCTGCTGACTGGAAGCTAGCCAATGTTATTCCAATTTACAAGAACAGTGTGAGGGGAGACCCAGGAAACCACAGACCTGTTAGTCTAACCTCAGTACCTGGAAAAATGATGGAAAAGATCTTACTGGCTGCTATCGAAAGACATTTCAAGGACAATGCATTTATCAGGCACAGTCAGCATGGGCTCACAAAGGGAAAAACCTGCTTAACTAATTTGATATTCTTCTATGGTACGGTCCCTCACCTATTTGATGAAAGGAAGGCAGTGGATATAGTTTTTCTTGATTTTAGTAAGGCTTTTGATACTGTCCCTCACAGCATCTTTCTGGACAAGTTGTCCAGCTGTGAGATGAGCAGCTATATGGTGCGCTGGGTGAAGAACTGGCTGAAAAGCAGGGCTCAAAAATGTTGTCATGAATAAGGCTATATCTGGCTGGTGACCAGTCACTAGTGGTGTTCCTCAGGGCTCAATTCTAAGTCCAGTTCCGTTCAACACTTTTATCAATGATCTGGATGCAGGAGTTGAATGCACCCTAGTAAATTTGCTGACAATACTAAACTGGGAGGTGTTGTTGACTCTCTTGAGGGACAAGATGCCTTGCAGAGGGATCTAGATAGATTGGAGCATTGGGAAATCGTGAGTGGCATGAAATTTAACAAGAACAAATGCCCAATTCTGCACCTAGGAGGAAGCATAGATTGGGAGAGGAGTGGCTGGAGACCAGCCCTGCAGAAAGGGATCTGGGGGTGCTGGTTGACAGCAGGCTCCACAGGAGTC
This sequence comes from Oceanodroma leucorhoa, assembly GCA_030449065.1. Lineage (NCBI taxonomy): Eukaryota > Metazoa > Chordata > Aves > Procellariiformes > Oceanodroma > Oceanodroma leucorhoa. The sequence continues at coordinate 2,450,864 of JASVER010000103.1, read as the reverse complement.
AGCAGGGTGCCCTGGCAGCCAGGAGGTACATTAAACCCAGCATAACTAGCCAGTCAAAAGAGGTGATTATCCCAGCCTCACCTGGGCTACTGTGTGCAGTTCTGGGCCGCACAATTTAATAAGGATGTTAAGGTCCTTGAATGCATCCAGACGAGGGCAACAAAGCTGGTGAAAGGGCTGGAAGGAATGTCCTATGGGGAGTTGCTGAGGACCCTGGGTTTGTCTAGTTTGGAGAGGAGGAGGCTGAGGGGTGACCTCATTGCTCTCCACAGCTTTCTGAGGAGGAAAAGTGGAGAGGGAGGTGTTAATGATCTCTTCTCCCTGGGATCCAGTGACAGAACGCATGGGAATGGTTCAAAGCTGCATCAGGGGAGGTTCAAACTTGACATGAGGAAGCATTTCTCTACTGAGAGGGTGGTCAAATGCTGGAAAAAACTTCCTAGAGAGGTGGTGGATGCCTCATACCTGTCAGTGCCTTAAAAAGAGGCATTTGGACAATGTCCTTAATACCATGCTTTAACTTTTGGCCAGCCCTGAATTGGTCAGGCAGTTGGAATAGATGATCGTTGTAGGTCCCTTCCAACTTGAAGGATTCTATTCTATTCCATTCCATTCCATTCCATTCCATTCCATTCCATTCCATTCCATAATCATAGAATTGTTGAGATTGAAAGGGACTTCTGGAGATTGCCTAGTCCAACCTCCTTGCTCAAAACAGGGTCAAAATTAAGTATTCATTGCTACCAGTTGCTACCATTATTACCAAAATTTAAATGTTACAGATTTCTTTTTAAAGAAGAAAAGTCATGCTCCCTAAGTGATCCCAGGTAAAATATGCAATAAAAATAATTGAAAGCTTTTTAAAATGTATCTTTATGAAGCTTAAACTGAGTAGGAAAACAGGGTTGAGATTTTCATAGAGAGTAAGCACATGAAACTGAATGAGAAGAGATATTGTATTTGCTAGAAGGCCAAACAATTCACCTGAGAATTGTTTATAGCACAAAAAGGAGTTTTAAAATGAATAGAAGAAAGAAATATGAGACACTGGAGTGAAGTAATAAAAAGATTTTTTTTTTTTATGAAAGGACTATTATGCTATAAAGGAACCGAAGCCATAAATGACCTATAACATTACCAAACAATTCTCAAAGGAATTACATTTTGTGAGCCATAAGTAGCTATACTAGCTAAAGCACAGATCCTTCAGTCACTATTTTCCTTGATATTGGAACTGTGCTGTATTTTGAAGAATTTAAAAATTGTTTAGAGTTAAAAAAATCTTATCTTAGTGGAGGGTCATAGAATAATTTAGGTAGAAAACACCTCTGGAACTCAACTAATCCTTAATGGTTGATCTGGCTATCCCTCCTATTTTTCACTCCAATATGTCCCTAAATTTATTTCCTCACCAAAGTGGATTTTTTCAGATGGTAGTAATGTACTATATAATGCCATGTTTTAAACATATATTAAGTATACTTCTACCACGCAAAATATACTCTGCAGTTGTAAAGCTGTACATTTTATGCCTGGAAAGGACCTCATAAAACACTCCTCCCTTCCCCTTCTGAAGTAGAATCAAATCCATTAATAACCTTCAGGGGCAGSTGCTTGTTTTAAAAGTTTTGAGCTTCCTTGCACCCTTCTAGCATCCTGTCCACATGTTTAACGATCTTCTTCTTGGAAAATTTATTGAAACATTTGAACTCAATTGTATTTCTTCCAATTTAAGATGATTAACTCATGTGTGCTTATTTATAATGACTTAAGAGAAAAACTGAGAAGGTTCTAAAACACAAAATACTATTAAACTCCTATTGATTTTTTCTCTGCTCCAAACAGAATCAAGTAAAACTTTCCTGAAAAAATGACTTTATTTTCACTGTCCGTAGACTTTTTTTCCAGATTATTATTTTTTTTTACTATGTAGTACCTATGCATGCCCACAGTATTCCAGCAAAGTTCCAAAAATAAAACAATGCCATTAGCATTCTGGTAATTGATACAGAAGAAATCAATACATTTTATATTCTGATATTACAATTATGAAATATTTTTGTCTGGTAAGAGTATTGAGTTTTCCTCTTTAGATATATTTTGTACACCACACATCACTCCTTGGAACAGGGAGAACCCTGAAAATATGACAGGGTTGAACAGAAACATTATTAAAAAATAGTGGATTACATTAGAAAACAGACAGTATCAGAAAAGACAAAGGCAATAGGATTGGGAAATAAAACTGAGCATGGAAGAAACAGGACGCAGGGAGTCTTGTGCTTATTATGCACAAAGTAGGGACTGATTTGAGGAAAAGATCATTTCAGGAAAAGATCATACACCTTCCTCCTCTTTACCACTGCATATCAGCAATTGTGGCTTCTGGCTATATAGGATACCTGTATGTTACTTTCTATTTGACAATTGGTTTGGACACTGGTATTAGAAACCTATTTAAAAGGCACTACATAGGAAAGTGTTCTTATTAATTAAATTTTATTGCTTTATAGCCATATATCCAAAATTCTGTAACTTTTTAATCATATCTACAAATGTTAGCACATACTTTTTCGCTTTTTTCTGAGGTTCTCTTTTCTGGATTTACAAAGCCATAATTTGAGTAATAAACTCTTTTACTGTATAGACATCTGCTTAGCACTGGAGGAAAATAACCTACCCTGGATCCAGCCTAGTGAAAAAGCAACAGCCATATTCACAACTTTCATAGTAAAAATGTTGTTTCCATTAATTTTAAAAATAGACATGAAGTTTTGCCAGTATTCCTAAACTGTATGAAAATATTGTGATGACATACACAAAAAGAATGTAGAATTCCTTTTAGAACCTATACCATAAAGCTAGAAACAAGGTACCTGTGGAGTATGGAGGAAGAAAAAAAAATCAAATTAACTTCACAATTATGCATGGAAGAATATAAATAGCAGTGAACATGTAGACTTACTGCATGATGCCTTATAAATATTATTTTATTTGTCCTTTAGCTAACAAAGACACTAGAGCCTTATCATGTAACTTGCTAGCCCAACACTGCACTCAAATTCACTTCAATAGAAGTTTTAAGACATTCAAAGTAATCTAGATAACAGATCACATTGTTGTATTAAGATGCATGCCTGGAAGACCAGTAGAGGTACAGCAGAGGATAGTAGCCCATGGAAATTGCTCTTGCAATATAGTAGTGCTGAGAAACAAAACATTGTCAGTAGCAGGAAAATGCAACAGTCCTCAGGTTTTAATGGATTTGAGGGGTATATATTTCTTTGATCTTTCTTTGTAACAAAAATAGCTACTTTGTCCTTGTAAAACTGTAAATAATCAAAATCAATAGGAGATCTGCAGAGCTCCAAACAAGTTGAACAAATAGTTCCTGGAATATATATTATTTTGATAGGAAAAACAAAACACAAGCAATATTTTTTTCTCTATAATTTTTTTAAGAGTAGCTTAAATAAAAACCTTCTTTCTCCTTTCTCAAAGTGTCTTTGCTCCATGCTAAGTGGCCTCCTCTGATCCTCTTCCAAGTTTAAAGAGTACATTCAGCTAGGCAAAAAAAGTAGTTCCAATATCACATCACATCCCCAACCAAACATCCTTCCAGTGTGAAAACACATAGTAACAATATAARCTCAGAATTTCTTCAGAACAAAACCACATAGTAACAAAAAAAAACCTCAGACTTCTTCAGAAGAGAATTTCCAAAACATCAAGGCCAAAGTCTTGCTCAAGAAATATTACTATGGTTGGTAAAGTACACCAAATTCATAAAGAAAAAAGTCCAAGCTATTTTAAATCTTTCCAACCTAAGTCTTTAAGAAGACGTTCTAGCTTCGTAATAATGCCATCATAGGTGAGATGTTTCCCTGTGGTGGTCAATGGTGCACTTGTTTTCATCTCTTTTCAGTGATGTTGCACTCCTCTTTCTATTCCTCATTTTTTTGGTCAGATCCCTATCATTTACTTCTAAATATGTTTCAAATTATCCATGGCTCTGGATTATTCACACATGGTAATATGCTTAGCAACTACCACTTTGATGAAATCATAGTTTAGAAATTTGCTTTAACAAAAAGCATATGGTTAGCATCAAAGTTATAAAACATGCTAATTAAAATGCAGGGAGAAACATAACCGTATAAAATAAAGTATTTAGGCACTTTGTGAGTCATACCCATTAATAAATTCTGATATATACACAGGATTACTGTTTGCCTGAAGACACTGGAGAGTGTCTCTGAGTAACAGACCAAAAGGGCATCTTGAAACCTGTCAAAGCAAAATTCAATTTATAAAATATGATGAAGAAGTATAGAGAAGATGGATCCTCCAACGATTCATACTTAAAATGTAAATATTTTAATAAGTGAATGCATAATCATTTATGTACTTGTTAATAAATGACTGATCCAGAACATGAAAGTAACAGTAGCAGTACTGGTTATGACCACACAGATAAGACAAACCAGGGCTTTCCTCTGTAAGATACAATATTGAGTGTTTCTTTCCCACCAGCCATCTACTACATACAGCATCACCCCTCACTCATTCAGTACTCTCACAAATGCTTAGAAGCCTAGTTTTGACCTTTTTGAGGAGTCATTTAATAAAGGTATTCTGAATTGAATACAAGGATTTTAATAAACTACTAAGAAACCAAACAGCCTGTGTTTATTACAAGACATGTAGAAAAGATAAATGTAATTCTTTTTACTTCATAATCGCATTTTTCCAGTTCTTTCCCTATATACATCTAGAGTATTTTGAAGCTCCTTTTTGTATGTATCTAACTACTCTTAATGTAAATTAATGATAGGGATTAGATTACCAAAGAAAATTAGTCTTAGTATCAATACAAAGAGGTTAGCTTTATATTGGATCTTCAACACATTCTTCAAGTACCTAGAGAATTCAATTTTTTTCTATTCATATAGTAAGAAAAGTTAAGGGAAAGCCTTAGCTACTCCGACATTTTGTTTCACTGTTTGTAACAAATTCCCTGTTGATTAAAATCCAAGGAAAAGCATGTCTATATAAATTAATTCCTTAGACTTCCCTATTACAAATACTACATACTGGATAAAATTAATGATTTGAGGAAAACTTTAGCCACCGTTTTTATTCTAAATGTTCTATGAAAATTTCTCTAAGCATCTTTTTTTTAAAGTACTGCATAACACAAAAAACAATAATAACATGCCGATGAGACCAAAAATTTTGAGTGTATCATGGAAATTTGTACTTTGCCATTCTTCCAAGAACACATAAAAATAAAGAAATAATGTGGTACAGTATTATTTCTGGGTAACCGCTATGAAAAATATGAAGCAAAGTCAAACTCTGTTCTTTGTATTTTCACAAATTGTTATGAAAAACAGATGAATGTAAAAAAAATATTTTGTGCAGATATTTTAGAACGCATGGGATATCACATGAACTTCGAAGTCAACAGCCAAAGGATAATAATATGGCTTGAGTGTATGGACACTCTTTCCTGAATTTCTGGAAAGAATTATTATAAAGATTGTCAGTAAACATTTTCCACTTAGTTGAATGCTTTAACRATTCACTGCTTACCTAGGGTGACTCATCTTTTGAGGCAACAAATCTGTTCTGGTCTCAGAAAGCAACCTTTATCCCAAATGCGGACTACAGGAAGACATTACGAGTTCTTGMAGAAATGTCTCTGGAAGTTTTTACAGTGTCTTAAGCTCTGTTTCCTGTTGTGCGTTAGCCCCTGCCTGCGTTGTATACTGATGTTCAGATATTGAACCAGTCTGTAGCTGAATTAGGGTGTGTTTCTCTCACTCTAGTTACCTAAATCTGGCCTATCGCACCTCTTCTTGTTTCCAGCGCTACAATACTGCATGGCTTTAAGTGAACATTAGGTAATCTGAACCTAGATACCATCTGTAAGTCTGCCTGCTCATCTCTTGTTCCTGAAAACTGAGTGTTGCAGTACTTACCTGGTATTCACGAAATGCTCCCACCAGTAAGAGGCTGTAATAAAATTTATTGCAATGTTACTTTCCCTAAAAATTAAACATTACACATTACATTTGAAAAATCAAGCACTGAAGTCAAGACATTCTGAAGCATAGTTATTTTTTCCTCACAAATTTCAAACAAACATTTTATATTTTGCATACGTACTGTTCTGTAGTCTAAAGTTAATTAATTATTTTTTGACGGAAAACATATAACAATTTTTCTGTGGGAAATTCTTTTCTGGAGAATAGAAATTGATGAAAGCCTTTCAGGCATTTGAGAGGTACCTGTCAGCTGAATGATCTGTAAATGTTGTTGTCGAAGTGCAATTCTGTCCTAGAGAAAAATCATGAAATCTTCTTTGTATATATTCAAAACTGGATTAAAGGTTCTGGTGCCTTCTCTTGAAAGTTATTTAGAGCTAAGTGAGAAAGCAATGGAAAAAATTACATCACAGGAAGCAATTCCACGCTGCTTGAGTATATTGACAAGGAAACCTAATGAACTTCTCAGGCATTCTAAAACATGTCAATTTCTAATTTCAGTTACTTAATCCATATACTCATTATTTTTCTTTTGAACATACAAAATGAATTAATAACTTCAGCCATTTCAGTCATAGTTCGGTTTGCATCACCAGCTGGGGATTCACAAGCAATTAATATGAAATTACTTGAAGTAAAAGTACAGTTGTCACTACCGTAGATGAAAGTTTCTCATAATTGCAAGTAAAAAATGTTAGCAAGAAATAACTTCTGAAAACTATCTTTGATATTAAACCTTGTTAAATAATAGGTAGCCTACTCTTTGTAGGTTAATATGTTTTCACAGAATAAAGGCAAACAGGAGAAACAACATGTATAGTATCAGTCAAGTTTACCTTCTCTCTCCACTGTATGAACACTAAGATCAAAAAGTTCTTGATATAATTGTTCTATTAGATATTAGCTGTCCTTTCTCAGCAAACACAGTATTGCTGTAAAATGGTTAACATTAAAATCAGTAAACAGACTAAAAAATAGAAATAGGTTATGACCAATAAAGAATAGTTTAAGTTTTCACTTCAAAATGAAGTTAATTGTTCTATAACTAGTGATAGAATTGTTGAAGGACTTGCAGATAACACTCTGCAGTTCCAGTTATACTATTCCTGAATTGTGTATTGCTCAGTGTTAGGCTGCATTCTGAGCTGGTACGTATGCAATAAATGCCAGAAGTGCAGCATCTGAAAGAACAGGAAGAAGAGAAGATTGCACTGTTTTGTTTCCACACCCACAGCTATGATGTTTGAAGGCAGCAGCACTGTAGCTCTAGAGTTCAGGGAATATAGCTTTGGCTTAGCCATAAGAAACTGTTTTTCCTTTCCTTTCACAAAAGAAACAAAAAAGCCTGGTGAGTTCTCCTCTTCTCCTGCATCCTCCTCTGGCTATTTACTGCTGCTAGGAAAGAGAGGTTATGGACTGTCACTGGAAATGCTTTGAGTAACCGTGAACAAAATAGCAATAAAATAGAGAAAAAAATCCACATTCTGAAGTCAAACAAAATATTGCTTTTGCTAATTGAAAGATAATTCTCTCACACAAACTTACTTGTCAGTTATACAAAACCCATGCTCAAACTCTTGAAAAACTGAATGAGGTGCATACACATATGCATATGTACATGGCACTCAACACCAGATAGCTACTAATGCTTGTAAAATTACCAAGTTTAGCAGAAGCAGAATATTTGAGTTCAAAATTTTTGAAGCACTTTGCTTAATAGATAAGAAACTTGTCCAGTGAAGGGTCTCAAGACACAAAGGTAATATTTTCTTAACCAGCAAAACCTGCCYAAGATTTTAATCTGAAAATCCCCTATAAGCTGAGATGTTAAATTGGATGTTTAAACCAAAAGCCTATTGACTAGTTCAGTATTTTACTTTTTGAAATAATTTACAGAGCAAGTCCAGTTAGAAAAAGGCAGCTGATTAAAAATAAATAGCTCATTTGGAAGTATCTTCTCTATTTGTTTTTGAACAGCTGAAAAATGTTGATTACTAATGAACTAACTACAAAAACATTTTTCTTAAGTCTTTCCTCCAAAATATATTTTTTTTTCAAATAGCCAATCATACTTAGCTCTGCTTATTCTTACTTATAACAAGGCTTTTCTTAATTATAACTGGTTAATATAGTCACATTGTTTGTATTCTGTTTGGATGCCTTTGCAAGTTATATATCAAAGCACACATTTCTACATGGCCATACAAGCATTTTTAAAAATATTAATAATGCAGAAGTATTCAGGAGAGTGAGTATTCATAGAAATTTATGTTCTGCAGGTGGGCCCAGGAACAAATGTTTGTTCTTGCAAGTGTTCACAGGAGACTGAAAATGAACAGGTAATACTAAATTGCTGATATTCCTCTTTACTTAGCTTTTACCTATCATCAAAAGTAACTTCTGTTTATATAAATTAGTAACTTAAAGGAAATATTGACCCGTTACTGACAAACAAGTCGGATACCTTGTCAACTAATAAAACATAAACGGAACAACCAGAACCAAAGGTAAGTAAAAATATCTTGATTTCTGTCGAGCTTTGGTTCTGACTACCTAGTCTGTACAAGCATAATTTTTCTGTTCAATTTTTAAATAACTAGTGTCCATTGCTTCTAATTTTTAATGCATTAGAACCTAATTATATTTGTTTCCCTCTGATTCCACATCAACAGATATCACAGAAAAGTATAATGTAAAATAAAAAGAGTAAATAATATAAAAAGTCACAAATGTGTGTCATCGTTTTGAAGTAGACATATTTACAGAAAGTGATGCTTATTAGAACATGCAATTTCTGTTAAATAATCATGTAGTTTAACTTCATGACTTGCCATATTTATTTGAGTATATCTTGCACAGAGACATTAAGTAGCGTACATCGTACACACAATAGAGTGAATCCTATCACAAGGCAAAGATAGATTAGCATGGAAAAAACAGGAGTGACTGTTTGGAAACCTCTGGCTTGGAAGAATTAAAAACAGAAGTCCCTGAAAGCTTATCTAGACTTGCTCCTTTTTACATATTTACCTAAGTATACCTGTAGCCCATAATCATTTTAAATGTTTCAGAGATGTAGAGTCATTCTAATCTGCGGAGCATTCAATAGAGATTCCATAGCACTTGCTCTTTAGTGAATGATGATAATTAATTGGATTTAGGTCAGATTTTCAAATACTTTATTATTTGAATAAAAGTACTATTCCATCCTAAATTTATCCATCCTGAATTCTAATGCAACTAACATTTTGTCCTCCTTATTCACACTGTGCAGAGAGTTCATCTTGGTGAAGGGACTAAGGTTATGTCCTGGTTTTGGCTGGGATAGAATTAATTTTCTTTCTAGTAGTTGGTATAGTGCTACATTTTCAATGTAGTGTAAGAAGAATGTTGATAACACACTAATGTTTTTAGTTGTTGCTAGGTAGTCTACGTCCCAAGGACTTTTCAGCTCACATGCTCTGTGAGGTGCACAAGAAGCTGGGAGGGAGCATAGCCGGGACAGCTAGGCCAGCTGGCCAATGGGGTATTCCATAGCATATGATGTCATGCTCAGCATATAAGGCTGGGGGAAGAAGAAGGAAGTGGGGGACGTTCGGGGTGATGGCGGTTGTCTTCCCAAGTCACCGTTACGTGTGATGGAGCCCTGCTTTCCTGGGGATGGCTGAACACCTGCCTGCCCATGGGAAGTAGTGAAGGAATTCCTTGTTTTGCTTTGCTTGCGTGCGCGGCTTTTGCTTTCCATTTTAAACTGTCTTTATCCCAACACACGAGTTTTCTCACTTTTACCCTTCCAATTCTCTCCCCCGTCCCACCTGGGGGAGAGTGAGCGAGCGGCTGTGTGGGGCTTAGTTGCCAACTGGGCTTAAACCATGACAGGTTAGAAGTTGTATTTATACACACATTTAGCCACAGAAAATTTGAAAGCAGGCAGTGGAGGAAAGAAAAAAAAATTATGAGGGGAAATAGCAAAAGTATGTAATTTTTGATACTCTAATAAAAGAAGACTATCAGAGGACTATAAAAAATTATCACAAGGTTTTCCATTATAAGTATGTGAAATACCTATTTTTCTTGATGAGTTTTCAACGGGATAATCTACCTACTTTAAGCATGTAAATGTTTCTTAAATCAAATCAGCATCCTTTACCATTTAATTGATATTATGCTCAGAAGAATAAATATCTTAAATTTTGGCTATATTGGCAAAATAGGTACACAGAAGTTAATCCTCAAAAGCGTCAATAATTTTTCAAATTTAAAGAAGAACCTTAGTCTTTCTCTTATCCCATTTCTTGTTCCTTTTATCCTAGTATACTAAATAGATGGCATAAGGTTATATTAGATCTTTTTCTCCCCTCTTTTTTGATCAACCAAGTGAAACAAAGAATTATTTAAACAAATATTTTTTTCAAATTTTAGGAGAACTGGCAAACAGGTACAACTAGTGACAAGAGCAGAAGTTGAACATGGAAGGGAAGAGTCACTGAACAGACCATCAAGTCATTCATGTTTTCAGAGAGGAGCAGAATAAGACAGGACAGTAACAACAACTTTCAATAGCTGTTCAGCAGAGTAGGAAGACCAACTGAAAGGCGAGATGAACAGATTAGTCCTATAATCTGGGCAGATCCTCTAAATTATTGTTATCTGTACTGAGGTAGAAATCATTAAATGAAACTTGGCAGGTAACAAACTGTTCCTGTCTAGAAACAGAACTGTCCGTGTGATGACTAGTAGACATTATCCATTAGGATTTACTTTCAAATTACCAAATGTCAGTGGGGTCTTCTTACAGTGATGTAAAATCCGGTCACCATATCAAGATTTTCCATTGTGTATATTCGTCTTTAACTCGCCAAAGGGTTTAATGGAAAACCATACCATGTGAGGAGAATAGGAAAGAATATTTCTGAAATCTCTAAAAAATTTTATCTATAGCACTTAAAATAGCTGTTCAGTAGTCTGATAGCATCTCCATTGATCTGGAAGGAAGAAACCAGTCAGGTGAATAATAACTTCATTTGCTGCAAGGTTTCCCTAACATCTTCATTTATTGCATGAATGCATCTTTCTATTAAATTCTCCTATCTTTTCCTCTCACAAAGCAGTGAATACTATACCACCTCTTAAGTTATCATTTCTAAGGCTAACTCCTGTTAATTCTTATCATAGATGGATGTATTTCAACACAGACTATCTCTAAGAAATATGGCAGTGCCACACCTCGTGTACAGGCCGTAACACGGTAGGTGTTGCAAATAAGCTCCATGTTCTTTTCAGAGTGGAAAAAATATCCTTCCAGCCTATAAGGAAATAGTATACCATTCTTTTTAAATTAACAAAGTTCACTTTTAAATAGAAAGTTTGATGAATGCAATGCATTAAAGGTGTGTTAACCAAACCTAACTTTTCAAAGAATAGCGTAATGGTAAAGCAGAGAAACATGTTGAATTATAGCTTTCTATTTAGACTGCTTTCTTTTGGAAACAACTGCCTTCTACAACCAAAGAAAAATCATTATTATATGCAGAAAACAACAACAACAACAAAAGTAAAAACTAGTTTTAGTCAATAAATTGTAATGCTTCTCAATAGTATTTGAAACTCCAGGGCAGAGATTACCAATGTGACAAAGAAAAAAAAAAATCCAGATCATCTAAGTTACTTAAATATCAACCATCTTTTGAAAATAAACATGCATTTTGAATAATTTATATACTTTTAAAATTGTAAAAAGAATTTAACAGATTTCAGAATCTCGGTGTTTCATTATTCCACCTCTGTATTGACTCAAGAACACCCCCATCTTTAAACAAATGGGCCAGCACATTTTTCTTTTTTTAACTGATTTGGAAACAGGAAGAATCAAAACACAGTAGAAAGCAGAGTTCTTGAAGGTCAAGCAGTTTCAGTTCAGCTGTCAGTTGAACAGAATCAGATCATATTGTGTGATCCCTGTATTTGACAAGAGTAAGCAACTGTTCACTTTTCAAGTTTCAGGTTAACTGAGTTTTAGGTTAACTGTATCTCAATTTCCAGGGATTGCTGGGTTAAATCTTGTCAATGTGAGTAGAGTCCCTTAATGTAAGCTATCGGAAGTCATTCTGATGGCGCCTTTGGAATGAGGGAATGATGCTATATTCCTAATAGCTTGTGAAGCAGTAATTTCACAAATTCAAATAATGCCCATGATACCATAAATTTTACTTGGAACTTTGCTGTAATCAGTTTTAAAAAGATTTAATTTATATATAACTCTGTATTCTATATTTAACAATGAAAACTTAGGTTTAAAAAGTTAATTGATCGCGACAAGGCTGTACATTGTTTACCTTGTCACTTAGTTTATATTTGGTAAATCATATTGCCTTTATGTTCACTCGGAGTTCAGTTTTATAGAGTCAAGTTTAGATTTCTGGAGTTCATTTAATTTTGCAACTGAAGGTAGGTATATCTATTTTTTGAATATTCAAAAGCAGTAGACACCTATGTGCCATCTTTCAATGACAAATCCAGAGCCACACTCTAAAAGGAAGGATCCAATGTTGTTTATTTCCATTTGTTACTATATGTTCAAAAGGCCTCTTAGCCATCTAATGATCACTTAGTATTTAATGATGATGTAGTCAGAATATGAAATAAAGGATATTACTTTCTTTGAAGTGTAATTCAACTTTTGAGTTTCCTTTATTGACTTCATAAATTATCACAAGGTTTTCCACATCCTTTACAATTACAATTTTAACTTCCTAAGGCTTTTTGTTTGGAGTGTTCCTTGCTTTTGCTATTGATATCATGGGATAATACCTAACCTCTATGAACAAAAGTAGTTGCTCATCCTGTAGCTAACAGAGTAACAGCCACCAGAACTCTTTATTAAACTTAATGATCACTGATTTCTAGAATGTTCTGTTTTATCAAACAATTGGTCTAATTAATTTCAATAATAGTGAGGCTTGGAATGAAGTAAGTTGTTAGAAGTCAATGTCATACTAATGAGGGTCTTTTCATCCTTCTCCTGTCTTCTCCTCTGCCTCCACAAATGAAATGTGAATGCCTCAGTCTCAGTTGTAAACCACCATGCTTCCAAATAATTGTCTTTTACAAACATGATAGACACAGATTGCTTCTGTATGAATAACAGCAAACACGAATACATTAACAGAGTAGTTCCCAACCCAAAGTAGTTCAGATAATGTGAACATGGAACACACACAAAAGTTATTTTTTAAGATAAAACCTTGAAAGAATGCTAGATTCAACATTATGTGCATAGCAGAACAGTCTTTTGCATTACTGTCTTTACTATGTATTCACCTGGTTAGCTTCTAGCAACAACTTTTAAATAAAATGGCAAGTGTTGAAAAGTCTTCTTAATGATGCTTGCTGCTGCAGATTATGTGGATGCAGATAGAGTGGAGAATTGATGGATAAATACTGAAATATTTTAGTCTGGGCAGCGCATTAAAAAATTTGGAAAACCTGCTAAAATATGGCATGGATTTTAAAACACATACAAAGCTGATCATATTTTAACAAACTTTTTTTTTAAATAGTGTTGCCATTGTTACTTTCCTGTTTCTGCTTCTTTTCTAGGTCTTTCTAATACATTTCCCTACTTTTTTGTAAACCCTTCAACATTTTTGAAGCTTTTTTTCCAAAAAAGTCCCTGCTATGAAGAATAGACAGTTTATACCCATCATCTTAGTTTCCCAAACCTCTTGCTGGCTAAACATGTGGTTAAAAAATGAATAAATTTCCATTTCATAAAAAAATATATTTTTACATCGTTTGTGATCAGATGTTGCTTTTCTCTTGCGATTTACTTATACACTTTCTTCCCACTGTAGTTATAATACCTTGCATTCAGCCTTTGGGATTTGCATGCGGTTAAGAGAGGCTAATTAAATCTCCAGTTTTGCCTTCGTCGCTGCAATTTCATTGCTGTGATGAACTGCGGCATCTGGCTGGAGCCAGCCACTTCTCAACAYTTTTTGTCTGCTGGGTCTTACCCAAAGAGTACTTTTCTAGCAATTATTTTTAACTTCTTCCTTTTTTCCCTCCAGAATTATTAATTGAGTTAGAACAGATAATTCTTGCATGGGTGTACAGAGCTAAATGCAAGGACAAGAGTGACAGGAGTTCAACCTGCCACCAGGGTACACATGCAGGAGTAGAGAGCAGCGGTGTGAGGAGCAGACTTTGACACAAGGAGTCAGAAAGGGCTCTCACTTCAATATTTACAAATGACCTCAAGTGTCCTTTTAGGCTCAGCTCCCTAAGCATCAAACTCCTTTTGTAGACTGGCTATTTGTTACATAAGAAACCATACTGATAGCAAAAGCAGATTTGTCCTTGAGGTGAAGTACTATTTGTGCCCCTTCTCAAAAGCCACACCATGAGCAGTGCCTTGAATCCTGTGAAATCTCAAGTCCCTACTCCAGCTAGGGAAGAATTGACCTCAGGAAGGAGTAATGGGGTTCTCTGCCAACCGCCCAGTTAGCCACGAGTATGAAAGCGGGAGAGATAAGTGCCTCCTTTTTCAGGTGCAGATGGCAGTCTGCAGGCAGGCTACACATCTRTCAGGTATGTTATTCATCCTGAAAGGAGTGCAAAGTAAGGAATTTGTGAGAGATGCTGCTGGACACAAAATTGACAGCTAGACAATGTGCTGGAATTTTCTGTGATAAAATGAGCCAAGATTAACAGAATGGAACAAAGGTGCTTATAAATCATAGCAAATTATCATCCTCACATTTCAGCTGTCCATGTGCCTTTCTGTACTGTTACTGCGTAGMCTTTGTAAGGCTGACGTGGACGATATGTTGTATCAAAATAATAGCTGCTGGAAAGTATATTCACTTAGAATCATAGAATCATAGAATCATTAAGGTTGGAAAAGACCTTTAAGATCATCAAGTCCAACTGTCAACCCAACATCTATGCCCACTAAACCATGTCCTGAAGTACCACATCCACACGTTTATTGAATGTCTCCAGAGTTAGTGACTCCACCACTTCCCTGGGCAGCCTGTTCCAATACTTGACTACCCTTTCGGTGAAGAAATTTTTCCTAATGTCCAATCTAAACCTCCCCTGGTGCAACTTGAGGTCATTTCCTCTCCTCCTACCACTTGTTACTTGGGAGAAGAGACCTACAAGCACCTTGCTACAGCCTCCTTTCAGGTAGTTGTAGAGAGCAATAAGGTCCCCCCTCAGCCTCCTCCCAGGCTAAACAACCCCAGTTCCCTCAGCCGCTCCTCAGAAGACTTGTTCTCCAGACCCTTCACCAGCTTTGTTGACCTTCTCTGGACATGCTCCAGCACCTCAATGTCCTTCTTGTAGTGAGGGGCCCAAAACTGAACACAGGATTCGAGGTGCAGCCTCACCAGTGTCGAGTACAGGGGCACCATCACCTCCCTACTCCTGCTGACCACACTATTCCTGATACAGGCCAGATATAACACTTGTTGTATCACAAAAGGTTTGAATAGTTTTACATAATTCTAGCCAATAATCAAATTTAAAATAGTTATCCAAGTCCCAGTTTCAGTCAGTGAAGAGATCATAAGGGTACTTCATCTCATCTGTCTGAGTTGTAAATGGGAACAAGCACAGCAGGAGATGCTTTTTTCTTACTATTGGCTCTATAGGAAACTTCCACGGCTAGAATCCTAAATCTCAAGATACCTAATGGTATTATTTCATGGTCTTTTACCATGAAAATACAGATGGTAGTCACTAAACACTAAAGAAATAGTACTCATGAAAACCGTTTCATCAGAACAGGGAACATGACTTTATGACAAGGAGAAGGATAGAAATTATCTGCCTAAGCAAAAATTTTGTAGCCAGCTGCAAGTTCAGAGATACCATATTTTCAAACAATCTCCTAACCTTTTTTTTCCTATGTACTCATCAAAATAGCTGCCATTCTTACAATAACGTTAGATAAAGACACAAAAAAAATACGAGTGGTATATCACAGTATGATGAAATAAAACTTAACTTGGGAATTATAATAAAAAACATTTCTGTAGATGATAGGAACTACTAGGACTGAAATGCTATATATTAAATGAAAAATTGCCTCTATCAAGATCTCAAAAAATGAGAATTCTGACAAGATGCAAACCACCCCAGATCATCTTTCACTTACACTTTTTGATTCATATACAGAATTCAACAGCAGATCTAGTACCAGTCCTAGTGGTTACTAGGAAAAGAAACAAAAATCTTCATATCTTTGGAAAAAAGCTTGATGCTACCTAATTCCCCATTTCAGGCTACGAACAACTAATATTCTGAAGCACACTACCATTACCATATTTATGACAAAGTTGTCTAGACCACATGGATTCCAAATTCCATTCATGTTGGAGATGACAGAAAGCAGTTATCTATTCCTTAGAATGAAATATAGGAGGATTTTATTACCAGAAATGATCTGCCAATATTTTCTCAATATTTATTCACTGCACTGGCTAGGCTGACTTCTAATTAAGAAATGTGGTTTTACTGATTTTGTTGATTTTAGGAGTTGTTCCAATGTGTTCTTTCTAACATGATACAGTTAGCCCTGAAGATCCCTAGGAAATCTGTAACAGGAACACTAGTGATTAATGATTCTAGCTGAATAGGTGGAAATGAATCTGATCTTATGCACTATAAGATCACTGCACTGTGCTATAAGGTCACTGCACTGTAGTTAGAACAGTTTTTCTTTCTGTGCTATTTATGCTTGCTATGTAATTATTTAAAAGTGAATGACACAGATTTTTAAAATTTGCCAGTTGCATTTTATTCTAGATTTATAACTTAACAGCGTAAATACTTTTCCACTTATACCAAAACATCAACTTTCATGCAAAGCGTAAGTTTAAAAAAAAAAAAAAATCAGATTCTAAAATCTACAATCTAGCTGTTGCTACAGAATGAGTTAAAAATTTAAATACCCTTCTGAGCTATACAAGTCTTGTATAAAAAATCTACATTCTAGTCATGTTTCAAGTATTTTAGTTACATTAAATGTATGCTAGAACCCTACAAATGCTACATAAATGCAATTTTTTTATTTTTTTTTCTTACTGTTAAGTAAGACATTGATAACTTTTGGGAGCTCTACTATTCTCTTCTTTTAATCTTATTTGAAAGATAAGGTATACCTCTCCTCTCACTAAGACTGGCACCAAAAATCCTGCTGTCCAAACAGCATGAAAATGAGTATAAACATTTTTTTCAAAATTATTTAAATACCTGAAACCCAGAAAAATATAGACATTGTGAACTAAAGAAAACAAACTGGTATTGTGTCTTCATTTGAAGGAGATATCAGTCGAAGGTTAACKTAAATATTCTTACTGTCCGGATGAAATCAAATTCCATTTGTGTTCTTCCATTAGGTCTGTTAGTGTTTTCTTTACTAGCAATAAGTGTGAACAATGTGTCCTTGGTCTATCAACTTAATTCCTTTGTGCAATGGACTTGGTGACCATATCTTGACAGTAACAGATGATTCCTGAATAAACTACAAACTAAAGAAGCTAATCAAGGAGATTAATTGCCCATTCTAATGAAAACAATAAAATTAAGGGGAATCTTACAGTTTATTAGATGGGCACAGACCAGTGGACATAACATTTTGCTCAACTGCAGTACCACATATGAAATATTTATAAGTAAAATAATTGTGCACATGAAAAAATTATACACTTTCTAAAGGATCCCCATATGTCTTCTTTCCAAGTTTCTTCCTTTTTTTTGAAGCAACAGAAGTAACATTTTCTCAGCTTTAAAAAAAAAAAAAAAGCCAACAGATTTTATGTTTGATCTATATTTCTAGAGATAAGACTATCTCATCCTTTAAGCTCTTTGTCTCTTCTTGACAGCAAATAGAAAGTTTTGTGGAGTTTTTTGGCAAGATGATCATATGAAAAATATACTTTGATATTATATGAACACTAAGAGCCCCAAAATAAACAGAAAAAAATTATGATCTATCATTATAGGGCATCTTATGCTGGCCAACAGTTCCTGTATTACAGTGTTTCATAGACACATAAAAGTTAAGGAAGTTTGACATTCAGCAAAGAAATAATTACAAATTTCCAAATAATAAATGCTTCTAAAATTAGTTTTTCCTATTGCATGGTAGAGTTGAATGCATGTAATGAGCTTTCGCAAGTTAGTCAGGAAAGACCACTGTAGTGGTTTAACCTGGCAGGCAGCCAAACGCCACACAGCCGCTCGCTCACTCTCCCCCCCCCACAGTGGGACGGGGAGAGAATTGAAAACAAAATTCACGGATTGAGATAAAGACAGTTTAATAGAACAGAAAAGAAAGGAAAAATAATAATAACAATGGTAATAATATATTAATAATACAATATATGAAATGAGTGATGCACAATGCAATTGCTCACCACCCGCCGAGACAATAGCCAAAGCGATYRCYCCTYYYGGGACCCCTTCCCYCCTCCTTCATATACTGGGCATGAYGTCACATGGTATGGAATACCCCGTTGGCCAGCTGGGCTGGCTGTCCCGTCTCTGCTCCCTCCCAGCCTCTTGTGCRCTTGATAGAGCATGGGAYGATGAGAAGTCCTTGAAAAGTAGATTACCTAGCAACAACTAAAAACATCAGTGTGTTATCAACATTCTTCTTACACTAAATCTAAAACATAGCACTAGGAAGAAATTTAACTCTATCCTAGACAAAACCAGGACAACCACAATGATAGGAAAGCACCACTGGGAGTAATACCCTTCTCTACAAAATGCATCATATCTGTGCTAAGCTAGTGAGACATGAGTAGAAGTTACAGGGCTGTGGGGTGAATGTGATTGATGTTCCTTCTGTAAGCGTAAACAGGACAAAGTTGTTGCTTGAAGCCAGAATCTTAATGTGCCTAATCCATCACCCAATGGAAAAATAAGTAACACCTGACAAAAGGGACAGCATGGACTCAGTGAGCCCAAGTAGGCACTTATCCTCGGACCAGCACAGAGACATGCTTTCACTAATTCAAAGCTGAGAAGCAAGTATGATTCTATAGCCCTTGATCCCAAAACCTAATTTTCCCTAATTCTAATTCTCACTGCCTATTTTTCCCATTTTTTTCCTTGTTTTTCAAATAACTTAATTTCATTGCTGTGATCTAAATTCTTTTGCATTTCTATTGTATTTTTGAATTGTTTTAAAAGTTCAGTATTGTGGAAATGCTTTGAAAATCAACTTTTGATTTGACCCATTTTGTTAATTTTAAACATTTTAAAAAAGAAGGAATGTTAGAAATGCATTATTTTTTTCCCTTTTTTGAATTCCCTTTTATTTTTCCCTGATTAGATGATCATACAGTTTTCTCTATATTTCTCTATACATTATTTCTGTATTTTATTTTACCACCTTTTTCAGTTTCCTCTGCTAGACTCACATTGTGACTGATCAATAAACCCCTAACATAGAATAAGGTTCAGAGGAGGTGGGCAGGGGTGATGTGCCTGTGAAGCTCAGGAAATAATGTAGGCTGTGGTGGACCACAACTGTTGCAAAGAAGCCGACCTTGATCTCAACAGGAAGGGAACCAGAGGCCTCTRTTTTAGATAAACAGCTATCAACTGGTGGTGTAAATGTTTCTCCCTGAGTTCATTAAAAGAGTGTGAATGTCTCCCTGAGTTACCCAGACAAGCATGGGGAGAATGAATGCTCGCTCAGCCCAACACACAGTATAAAAACAGACAACCAGCAAAAGACTTTTGAAGAGAGCAACGGGCTTGAGCTGGCATCAACTTTCCTATTCCTTCCCAGCGACTGGAACATATGGTAAAGACCAGTAATGGGAATCACATTGGTATTGTGATTGAACCGTACATTGCAATCGCTATATTTTACAAAGTATAACTTACATTGAGATTTATATATATATATAAATATATAACTTATATTGAGATTTCAGTATATTTTTTATCACTCTACTAAATCAGAAATCCTGTATGGCATCAACTATCTTCGAATAACTAAATTTGATATTAAACATACCTTCCACGTGTGGATTATTTAAAAAACATGGTCAGAGACTATTGGAATCTGACACACATCAAATGAGTACAGGTAGCTGATCCATTTTATGGCACAATACTGCATTATCTAACAGAAATGGTTCATCACATCTGAAATATTTTTTTAGTTATACAGTAGCACGGAGGGATATAGTTGCTCAGCAGCTATGACTTTTCTCATGTGAGACTAAGTTTGAACCTTGTAGAATTCACAAAGATTCCGGGCTGCAGGGAAAAAAAATGCAAGTGCCATCTAATACCGAGTTAGATACTTTTGTCATTTTCTGTTTGTTGGTTTTACCGATGGCCCTAGGAATCATGAAAATCCTATTGTTTGAGAAAGGTTTCAATTACATACCCTCTAATGAAATGTCATCCTTGTCTGAGTCATATGTCTTTGACATCCTGATTCCTTGTTGACCGTAGGACGTATAATCAAGACTGGGGATTTGTTCAGCCAGGACACTTTATTTACAAGATTAAACTAATGCAATCAAGGAATGGCAGAGGAGAAGTTACCACACACAACCCCTAATACAGACTAATACAAAACAAAGAAAAAAAGAAAGAGGAAGAGGAAAGGAATAAATAATAAAATAATGAATAAATAAATTACAACAGAAGATTTTGTGACAAACCAGCCTGTAAAGGTTCTGTTTTATTCATGATTTATAAGCAGATATAATGATAATTATATCTACTAACAAAAATTTAAGATTTTTTTTTTCAATCTTATAAATTATTTAAAATGAATAGAAAAATCTGATGGAAAGGCGTTTCATTGAAATACCAACACAAAGAATGCTATTCTCAAGCACAATATACCRAAAAGACCAAACGTCCTAATGAACTACAAAAATTAGTTGGAAAAATGCTTTGTAAGTGGATGAATAAAAATACTTGTCCAAAAAAAACCCAGTTCAGTATTCCAACTGAAATGACTTGATGGCAATTCAAACAAAGATTATGGAAAAAGGCTTGACAAAATGGACAATGTTTTAGCAGAAAATACAGCAATAACTGGAGTTTTGCCTTAAATATTTAAATGTACTGTTTTCAAGGAAAAAATAAGTAGTCCCTATTTTGACAAATACATTTTCAAGAAGTGTTTCAAATTAAAATGAAAAAAAWTCTGAGAATATGTAGACTATATTAGCAAATATGCAATTAAAAAAACAATAAATGTTGAAAGCCTGTACATGATGCTATTGCACTGAATTTTTATGCTTGCAACAAAAGCTGAAAAGATTTATTTCAATGAGGTTGTGTAGGTCTAACAGATGAAATAGCAAGCCTTGAGTCAGAAAGGTTACCAATTCCCACAGTCTTTAATGTCTTTTTTCAGGACAACTGTAGGTGGCTTGAGCTGAGGAAGGGAAGTATTTAGGATAGAYTCTAATTCCCGTTTTAGATCTATTTAGTCCTTTAGGGCTTTTACCAACACAGCAATGTCTGAAAAAAGGTCAAAGGACATATAGTGAGAACCACCAGTAGTAAACTGACTTAGGCTCGCTGTTGAAAGAGACTGCGTCAAAGACTGGTATTTTGTTTCACAGAAAAGCCTAGTTTGCATATGCCACAACAGCAAACGTGAATAGATTTTCAACATGACATATGAAATATTGATTATATCACACTCCCACAAACCCGCCAAGGCAAGCACTATGTGCTATGATATTAATTGGTATATAATACTGTATGTTGTCACTTCTATGGTCGCTGTATGTCATATCAATGACATTGCCGTAAGAATCACCCAGATTAACGAAGAATGAACCCTGATGAAACCGAGCAAAGTGCGACAATGATAGAACCGGACGAGCGCAGCGATAATGAAACCAGAACTGGCTTCAGGATGCAACAGTCCAACACCACACACCATCTCCCCTGCCCTGAGACACTGTTATGACAGATGGAGCCCAAAGTCATGGACTAAATGAACTCAGTGGACATTTTAGAGGGATGGCCGATAGACTAAGGGAATGATATCTGTGTGTATATATCAAAAGATAAGAAAGGGGATGGTGATTAATTGGAATGTATTGGAAAATGTGAGACCTAGGCATGACCAATATGGTATAGAATAAGGGGTGGATAGTGTCCTGGTTTCGGCTGGGATAGAGTTAAATTTCTTCCTAGTGCTATGTTTTGGACTTAGTATGAGAAGAATGTTGATAACACACTGATGCTTTTAGTTGTTGCTAAGTAGTCTACTACTCAAGGACTTTTCAGCTTCCCATGCTCTGCCAGGTGCACAAGGAGCTGGGAGGGAGCATACCCAAGACAGGTAACCCAACTGGCCATCAGGGTATAGCATACCGTATGACGTCATGCTCAGCATATAAATAGGAGGCGTGGACCAGGAAGTAGCAATCGCTGCTTGGTTATTGGTCAGCGGGTGGTGAGCAATTGCATTGTGCATCACTCATGTTGTATATTCTACCATTATTATTGTTATTATTTTCCCTTCCTTTTCTGTTCTATTAAACTGTCTTTATCTCAATCCATGAATTTTACTTTTTTTTTCTGATTCTCTCCCCCATCCCGCTGGCAGAGGGGGTGGCGGGGGGGGTGCCGTGAGCGAGCAGCTGTGTGGTATTTATCCTGCTAAACCACAACAGCTTTAAATCTTTAAACTAAGAGTGGTTAAGAAAGTCTTCAACCATGAATTCTAAACTATCATTGACCAAAATATAAAAGAAATTGCCATGATCTTTCACTGGTAGATATTGTTGATACTATTCTTTGTGTTCAAGATCGGAACTAACTTAGATCTGCTGACTCTGGACATAACTAGAATTTACTGCTTCAGGTAGAATGCAATGCACTCAAGAAAAAATCCACCTTCTCTAACCCACAGTTGGTATCCATTAATTTCTCTTTACTCCTAATATTTTGTGTGATTAGTGGTTCTGAATGTTAGAGGATAACGTACTGGCAAGTTTTGCTTACTATGATCTCCGCTGTACCTTTACAAAAGAACATAAAATGAGAACTCAGAAATGTGAAATAATGGCTCTCCCTATTCTGTTTGTGAGCATGCATACATGTTGAGAAAAGAATGCTGTATACCGAATTTGTTTTCCATTTTATTTTTTATTTTTGGTGAGATTTTAGTGGTTTACGTGTAGTGGAATACCAGATGAATTTTTCTGTCTCATGGGAACGTAAAGTTATCTTTCTGATTGCAACCAATGTTTCTACAGTTTTAGCAAAGGTATTCCATTTAAGAAACAGGAATGCATTGATCAGCCCATTGTGTTTGATTTGACACTGCTGATTACCTGCATGCTTGCAGGTCATCCTGCCATATACTACTGTAAATGCTTAGAAAGTTAATTATCTTAACGAACACGTATCTGCTGGGAAGAATACAGTACTGGAACATGAACAGATATTTCAGAAGTGGGTTCTATAATTTTCTTGTCATAGAATCATAGAATCATTAAGGTTGGAAAAGACCTCTAAGATTATCAAGTCCAACTGTCAACCCAACACCACCATGTCCACTAAACCATGACCTGAAGCGCCACATCTACACGTTTTTTGAACACCTCCAGGGATGATGACTCCACCACTTCCCTGGGCAGCCTGTTCCAGTGCTTGACTACCCTTTCGGGGAAGAAATTTTTCCTCATGTCCAATCTAAAGGTCCCCTGGCGCAACTTGAGGCCATTTCCTCTCGTCCTATCGCTAGTTACTTGGGAGAAGAGACCAACACCCACCTCGCTACAACCTCCTTTCAAGTAGAGAGTTGTAGAGAGCAATAAGGTCTCCCCTCAGCCTCCTCTTC
Organism: Oceanodroma leucorhoa; assembly: GCA_030449065.1. NCBI lineage: Eukaryota > Metazoa > Chordata > Aves > Procellariiformes > Oceanodroma > Oceanodroma leucorhoa. Next base: position 2,426,960 of record JASVER010000103.1, on the reverse strand, counting down.
TCCAGGCTAAACAACCCCAGCTCCCTCAGCCGCTCCTCAGAAGACTTGTTCTCCAGACCCTTCACCAGCACCTCTGGACACGCTCCAGCACCTCAATGTCCTTCTTGTAGTGAGGGGCCCAAAACTGAACACAGGATTCAAGGTGCGGCCTCACCAGTGCCGAGTACAGGGCCACAATCACCTCCCTAGTCCTGCTGGCCACACTGTTTCTGACACAGGCCAGGATGCTGTTGGCCTTCTTGGCCACCTGGGCACACTGMCGGCTCATGTTCAGACGACTGTTGACCAACACTCCCAGGTCCTTTTCCACTGGGCAGCTTTCCAGCCACTCTTCCCCCAGCCTGTAGCGTTGCCTGGGGTTGTTGTGACCCAAGTGCAGGACCCAGCACTTGGCCTTGTTGAACCTCATACAATTGGCCTCAGCCCATCGACCCAGCCTGTCCAGATCCCTCTGTAGACCTTTCCTACCCTCAGGCAGATCAACACTCCCGCCCAACTTGGTGTCGTCTGCGAACTTACTAAGGGTGCACTCAACCCCCTCATCCAGATCATTGATAAAGATGTTGAACAAGACCGGCCCCAAAACTGAGCCCTGGGGAACACTGCTTATGACCAGCCGCCAGCTGGATTTAACTCCATTCACCACAACTCTCTGGGCTCAGCCATTCAGCCAGTTTTTTTCCCAGCGAAAAGTACACCCGTCTAATCCAAGAGCCACCAGCTTCTCCAGGAGAATGCTGTGGGAGACAATGTCAAAGGCTTTACTAAAGACCAGGTAGACCATATCCACAGCCTTCCCCTCATCCACTAGGCGGGTCACCTGGTCATAGAAGGAGATCAGGTTGRTCAAGTAGGACCTGCCCTTTGTGAACCCATGCTGGCTGGACCCGATCCCCTGGTTGTTCCGCACCTGCCTTGTGAGCTCCCTCAAGATGAACTGCTCCATAATCTTCCCCAGTACCAAGGTCAGGCTGACAGGCCTGTAGTTCACCGGATCCTCCCTCCGGCCCTTCTTGTAGATGGGCATCACATTGGCAAGCCTCCAATCATCCAGGACCTCCCCTGTTAATCAGGATCGCTGATACATGATGCAGAGTGGCTTGGCAAGCTCCTCCGCCAGCTCCCTCAGTACTCTCGGGTGGATCCCACCCGGCCCCATAGACTTGTGAGTGTCCAGCTGGTGTAGCATGTAACTGCTTCCTCTTGGATTACGGGAGGGTATTCTGCTCTCTATCCCTGTCTTCCAATTCAGGGGGCTGAATACCCTGAGGATAACCAGTCTGAATATTAAAGACTGAGGCAAAGAAGGCATTAAGTACCTCAGCCTTCTCCTCATCCTTGGTGGCAATGTTCCCCCCAGCATCCTATAAAGGATGGAGGTTCTCCTCAGCTCTCTTTTTATCGTTAATATATTTGTAAAAMCATTTTTTGTTGTGTCTTACAACAGTGGTCAAATTGAGTTCTAGTTGGGCTTCTGCTGTTCTAAGTTTCTCTCTGCATGACCTAATGAGATCCCTGTACTCTTCCTGAGTTGCCCACCCCTTCTTCCAACAGTGGTAGACTCTCCTTTTTTCCCTGAGTCACAGCAAAAGCTCCCTGTTCAGCCAGGCCGGTCGTCCTCCCCGCCAGCTCTTCTTGCAGCACATGGGGACGGCCCGCTCCTGTGCCTTTAAGACTTCCTCCTTGAAGAAGGTCTAGCATTCCCGGACCCCTTTGCCCTGCAGGACTGCCTCCCAAGGGAATCTCTCAACCAGTGTCCTGAACAGGCCAAAGTCCGCCCTGTAAGCCCAAGACTGCCTCCAGCCACCACATCTCCCACCAGTCCTTCTCTGTTGGTAAACAGCAGGTGAAGCGAGGCACCTCCCCTGGTAGGCTCACTTACCAGCTGCGTTAGGAAGTTATCTTCCACACACTCTAGGAACCTCCTAGACTGTTTCCTCTCTGCCATGTTGTATTTCCAGCAGACGTCAGGTAAATTGAAGTCCCCCACAAGGATAAGGGCTAGCAATCGTGAGACTTCCAACAGTTGCTTGTAGAATGCTTCGTCTGCCTCTTCATCCTGGTTGGGTGGTCTGTAACAGAMTCCCAGCAGGATATCTGCCTTGTTGGCCTTCCCCCTCATCCTTACCCATTAGCATTGAATCTGGTCATCACAGTTGTAGAGCTCCGCACAACTGAAACACTCCCTGACATACAGAGCCACCCCACCGCCTCTCCTTCTTCGCCTGTCTCTTCTGAAGAGCTTATAGCCATCCACCGCAGCACTCCAGTCATGAGGGTCATCCCACCATGTTTCTGTGATGGTGACTAAGTCATAGCTGTCCTGCTGCACAATGGCTTCCAGCTCCTCCTGTTTGCTGCCCATGCTGCGTGCATTGGTGTACTTGAGCCGGGCTATCGCTCTCACCCCCAACATCGGCATGCCACCCCTAGGCTCATCTCTAGCGAGCCTGGTTTTATCCCCTTCCCCCTTCGCACCTAGTTTAAATCCCTCTCAGTGAGACCCGCCAACTCATGAGCGAGAATCCTTTTCCCCTTTGAGACAGCTGAACTCCATCCGTCGCCAGCAGGCCCGGTGCCGTGTAAACCTCCCCATGATCAAAAAAGCCAAAATTCCACCGGTGGCACGAGCCTCAGAGCCACGTGTTAATCAGGTGTGTTTTCCTGTTCCTTTCAGTATTCTTACCCGCCACTGACGGGATTGAGGAGAACACTGCCTGTGCTCCTGATCCTGCAACCAGTCACCTCAGTGCCCTGAAGACTCTCTTGATTGCTTTGGGACTTCTCTCCGCAACCTCATCACTGCCAACCTGCATGACCAACAGCAGGTAACAGTCAGAGGGCCGTACCAGACCAGGGAGTTTCCTAGTAACGTCTCTAACCCGGGCCTCAGGGAGACAGCAGACGTCCCTGTGGGATGTGTCCGGTCGGCATATTGGGCCCTCTGTTCCCCTCAGAAGGGAATCGCCTACGACAACTATCCTCCTTTTTTTCTTAACAGAGACAGTCATAATGCACGGGGCTGACTGACTTGATCTAGGCAACCCCCTGGATGAACCTTCACCTACTTCCTCATTTCCCTCAAGTTCCAGAGCCCCCTATCCGTTGTGTAAGGGCAACTGGGAAGGCGAGGAGGCTGGGAGGGGATTCGCCTGGCACCCAGAGCAGGGACCCGTTTCCTTTCCCCCCCGTCTCTTAGGTCCTCTCCTTCTGCCTGGTGGCAAGAGGGAAGGGGATCCTCTGCTTCTTGTGGAGCCTCCACCTGCTGCCTTTGCCATTACAAAGTGCTGAGAATTTTATAAAAAGCATTTTGGACCATCTCACTACTTTTCCAGTCACAAATCATGGAGCTCTCTGTGTGTATCAGGGCCAGCTGCCTTAGTAACAGCATCTCCCCACTATACCAACAGGAGCAGTGCCAAGTATCTGTGCTTGAGGCACTGGGGTCTCTGTGCAGTTTCTGTCATTTCATAGCTTTCCCAGGGAAAGTGTCAGCTTATTTAGCCAGTCTGGGGAAGAATTATGTACAGAGAAATTTGGCTGAGGTTTCACTTCACATCACCTCCTGTTAAATATGCTCCTTCTTGCAGAAAGAGTGATTAGGTCAATTGTTTTCTGCATTGTGCATTTCCAAAATTTTTAGAGATAAACAGGTGGCCCAAACATCCATATAGAAGTAATACCTTTTACTAATTCTGTGACTTATACCCTCAAAAAGAAAAAAAAAATCGAATACACCATGGACTATAAAGATACAAATCAAAAAATGTTCAAGCATTTTTCTGATTCTTGAAACCTGCAAGGGATACTAAGAAATTTTATTTTATTATACACACACAAAAAAATTTTTAGTTTTAATTAGTGATTTTGTGGCTTGCTAGCATCACTAGGAAGCATATTTCAGTGATCTATGTCACCCCAAGGCAAGAGTCATTTTGAACAGCAGGGGCAATCCCAGAAGTACAGTTAATCAATTGGAAACCAGCCACTCTTGTCTTCAGAATTGCTTTATAAGGATAATTAAGACAAATTTCTGGCTCCAAACCATTTATTTGGGTTTTGTTTAGCATTTTGGTTTGTTTGTGTTCTTTTTTTCTTTTGTTCACTACTTATCATTTCCTTGAAGGCAAAAATATTGATGAATACAAAACACAAAACATAAATAAGTTTCATTATAAAGTATTTGATAACACCAAATTTCTAATACTAAAAACACAAAAAAAACACCCAACAAAAATGCCCACAACAGCAACAAACCAAACCAAAATAACTGATAATCAGTTACAAGGTTCTTCTGTCAGAAGCCAGTGATTAAGTGCTCATTCTATCTGCCTTCTTCAGTCTACATAGAGGTATAGAGGTATTCCAATATTTCTCTTTTTCAATCCAAGCTAATAGAGTCGTGCAAACGTACATAGACAGTTCAAAGAAAAGGAATATATACACAGGTTGAGGTAACTGCAAAATCAGCTCTTTTGAGATAAGTTAGCTTTCCATGAGTGTCCTCGCCAGCTTTTGAAGTTTTGTGAACACTACTTCTGGAAGATTTTCAGAAGATTTTGTTTCATTATTTTTTTATGATCAATACCTGTAAGAAAGACTCAGACAAACAGAAGGAACTGAACTTGGTAGGACAAGATTTAAGGCAATTTTCATCTACAGACAGAAAAAAATGAAGGAAAAYATTCAAACTTCAAGCAAAACTTTAAAATTTTTTATCTAAACCCACTCAGAAATGTCCTAAATATTTTTTGACAATTTCTATTAATAGCAGGGAAAACATTTTGAAATATAAAATATTTGAGCATAAACCAAGCAATTTACTTCAGTTTTCCATTATACAGCCCTTCAGTAAAGGTATTGTATCTAATATTAAATTAATACTAAATCAGAACAGGAATCTAATATGATGACTTAAAAATAAAAGGGAAAAATATACAATTTAAAGCCCAATGCTGAGAACATTTAAGTATTTATTGGAAGAAGGAGGGGAATTGACTTGCTCTTCTAGGTAATCTGAAAGCCATAGGTGGTTGAAAGAAACAATGAAACTCAGCCATAGTTGAAATAACATCTTATAATCCCCTGTGTTTAAAGCAGGTAGCCTAAAGCCATTTAGTAAATTTTTTAAACCAATGTTCATTTCAAAAATCTATTTGAAAACTGATTGGATTCAAAATATGGCTTTTAAAAACAAGCAGAAAACGGAGCTTTTTAAGGGGCCTTACCTCACCAGGCTACAATTAAATTGCTCTTAAACCAATAGGATAAGCAATGTTAAAGAGATCTGAGCAAAAAAATAACCAACACTATTTAAGGAGATATCTTATCTAATTAAGGCTATTGGAAACTATTCATTCTACTGTCAGGCTTTATACTGTAGTTTCCAGCAACTTCCTCAGGGGCAGGGAAGAAGGGAACAAACAACTCACAACCTGTTCGGATTTTCCTAGTAAAATCCTCAATATAAGGTGGCTATCACGAGAGGAACAAAATTAGAAACTTGGGAAGTGTTTATTTCAGTATGCTTCCTGTGAAATCTGCACCTACTAGAACTTCAAAACATTCCTAATTCAGATTTTTATCTGGATCACCCTTAAAAGTAGGACAACTGTCCCAGAATAAAGTTTGCATTCTTTCTTGATAGAGGAATCAAGTGCTCCAACACTCTCAAATTCGTTCACTATCTTTAACCTGAGTAATTTTGGGAAATTTTGAAAATAACAATTTGGTGAAGTTTATAGCTCTCTCTTGACTCAGAGGGGTTTCTGCAGTCACTCAACAAGCTGATGTTTACCTGAACTAAAATTGTAACCTTTGAAGGCAAATTTAAGGAGAATCCGTGGCCTAAAAGAGAAGAAGATTAAGATTCTCTCCTGGTTCAGAAATTTATTCTTGGCTTCTGCCCTACCTTGAGGGTACCTAAGTTCCACAGGTGACTTATTTTGTATTTTCTTGAGCACCTAGGGTTCTGCTTTTGAGCACACTCAGAATAGATCATCCCTGATAAGAACAATCACTCGATCCTCTAAGTCTAACTGGGTTCCCAAAAAAGCTTATACACATAAAACCAACAACAAACACTATTTTTTTGAAAAAATGTAGAGGAAATTGTGAGGTATTTGACAGAGGAGGAGCATCATCTCCCTTCTGGCACCTGGAGTATTAAAAAAAAAAAAAAAAAAAAAAAAGAAAAAAAGCTGAATTGTACTGAGCAAGACGTCGCAGGAAGGGATTACAGTTCTCCTGCAGCCTTCTTATTTACCTCTCAACTATTGCCTATTCTAGTGAGCCTGATATCTGTACAGACTTCAGACCTTTTCTGTTCAGGGAACTGTATTCTTTGGCTCTCATTTCAAAGTGACTAACATTTTGCACACACTACACAATGAACCTGTGTAATGAACAGGATGATTTGGGAGTTTTCCCTTGAGTCTAGGCATTTAAAAGCAAAAAATTCTAGTCTCTGACTTTTAGTTAATTTTTTGGATCTCACAGTCTGATAGTAGAGCACAGACTGACATGCTAACCTAAATCTTAAAGCAGAAATACCGAATCAACAAGAAGTTAAGACTGCTAAGTATATGAGAAATAATCAGCATGATTTAATCAACAAAGTTATTGCATTCAGTAACTATCAACCTTACAACTATGATTCCACTCCAACAATTCTCTTTTAATACATGTCATATATACTCATACATGACCATGAAGTACATTCATCAAAGCACTGTCAACACTGGGGGAAAAATAGAATAAAAGAAAAGAATTAATATGAAGAACTCAAGACCAATTTAAACTTATGGAAATATGAAAGCATCTCGTTTACTTATTCCTGGTAGAGGCAAATATATTGCCATTTTCTTGCAAAATCCAGATAAATCTTACTCAAAGACATATTGTAACAAAAATGAAAGGTCTAGCAAAGCAGGATTATTCTACTCTCTGCATCATTACAGAAGTCCTAAAGTATTYGTACAGTTTATCTCAAAGGACAGCTTTCTGGCACATGCTGCACACAGTAAAATGAGGGGTCTCTCAGGTTGCTGTGCAAAATGGATTAACAAATGAAGAACTTCTGTTACAATATTCATAAACAAATGTTAAGTTGAGGAGAGAATAAGCTATGCGCCAGGATGAGATGGCATGCATTATTAAACAAGAGCATACAGAGGCAGAATATATTAACATGCTGTCCAACTTTTATGAAACTTACTCTACTAACAGTTCTTTGGGTTTCAGCAGGTGGTTATCCTAGAAAAGGGTGAATATTTAATACAAAAATACTTTAAAGAACATTAAATAATAGATACAGTTTCTACCAAAAAGGATTACAAACAACTTTTGTTTGTAATTACCATTACAGTTACAAAAAATACAATGAGTTGTATCATGGGCCTAAGAGATTCCAGTGTGTTTGTGCATACAGAGAGTATCAAGATCTATCACAGACTGGATTATATGAACTAGTTCGGTATACACACATAAGAGCCGACAGTATATGTTACATTTTATGGAAAGGACCAAAATGCTTCTCCTACCTGGCTAACTAATTTCATTTCCTTTGGTGACCATCATCACACTGTTTAGAGCTTACAATAATTAGGCAGGCACCACCTGTTGTGTGCAAAGCAGAGGTTTAAATCTATTCAGCATTTTTTTTTCAACTCCACAGCTAACTCCTAGAGCAATTAATGTGTTGCATTTATGGATGCCATGCTGAAATGTCTGATCAATAATTAAAACCATAATTTCAAAAGCCATAAAAAGCACTCTTCAAATGCATTTTCACTAAATTAAGGAATTTTCCAGCTACTGAGTGACAGTGGGATATTACAAATAATTTACTTATAAAATCCACTGCTGCTTCTCGTGGCCAACATAAATTTGTAGAGGAAGAAAGGATGTTGATTTTGTTTACTCAATCCATTAGCTTCTCCTTCACAAGTAGTATTTTTCCCCAGTAAATATACCTTGATTCTTCATTTAAAATCTAAAGGAACCTCTCTGTTTTGAAATTATTCCATTACACCTCATGAAAACTTTGGGCCCTAGCAGTTGTACGTCTTGTCACAAATGGTAAAACTCTTTCAAGCCATTTAGGCAACTCTTCTTGAGGGTCAGACTTATTTACTGGTGAACAGATGCAAGTCACTGCATAGCGAACAGGTAGTGGTACCCCTAGTTACATGCCATGCTCAGTGTTGGGCTAGAAGCCCCCAAACTGTGCAAAACATTGTTTTTCTTGAAGGTCAGAGTGTTAAACCAGGATACTGCATTAATCTGAAGTGCAACACGTAATACTAGGTAGATGTTATAAATTATGTCATTAAAGACATTCACTTCTGTTTTGTCTTCAAAAGAAATACAAAACTTATTTTATATTAACTTGAGAAGGGCTTATGGGAAAATAAAAGCAGAGGTTATATTAAGTATAAAGAAGACTGTAGTCTCAGTTCTTCATGATTTACATCATGTAATTCCAAAGACTTCAGCAGAACAACCTCAGCTTTTCACCACAGCAGAAGAAAAATTAAACATTTATGTGCTTAATTAGAACATGAGTTATAGGGCATAAGTCATTATTAAGTGATAGAGACAAGAAGCAGCATCTCCTCCGGGAAGTGTCTTTAGACATACCATATTCTTTACTGTGGACTATTATGTCTCAACCACTGTCAGGGACAGGACTTCAAGATATATTATATTTGCTCAACATCTTATTAGGTCCCCATATCCTAATCAGGTTGATGTAGGGTTTTATTCCTTCTATATATAATTACTATTAAAAAAAACCCACAAACACCCAACAACAAAACAACCCAACTCCTCTTACAGTTACCCTTTATGAAGATGTTATATATTTCACATTTCTCTCTAGAATTTTATTTTAAACTTGTTTCATTACCTGTAGTCGTGTCTTGTCTCATGATTATCCTTTCAGACATAAACAAACCACTAATTAAAACCAACAAAAAGGCAAATCCCCACAACCAAAAATTTTACAGAGCAAATTCTTCTTATCAGAGGTTGCTGTTAGTGGAAAAGAAAGAGAAAAACGTTACTAAATGTATGTAAAGATGCATCAGGATATTCATTTATGCCTTAATATGAAGTCTACTTTGTTTATTAACTTTCCTTGAAAAGTCACAGCCTGAAATATCTGGTTCTGATAGCTCTGCCAGTCAGTGATCTACGGAGCAATGTTAAAATCATATGAGTTGCTTTGAGCTCTAATTTCTTCGTGCATTGCTACTACTATCCTGGGGCGTTGAAGGGCATTGGCTATTTTTCTAGTCACAAAATTTTAAAACAAGAAATTACTTTTAAATGAATGTCATTTTTCCCAGTTTAAAAAGGATTAACTTTTTCTTCTTGCTCAGGTAAATCACAGAGGGTGAAACAAAGACAACAAAAAAAATTCCTGTTTTGTTACTGTTCATCAGAAATCATTAAGCATTTTGACAGGAAAGTAAACAAAGCAAGAAATTATGTCTTCAAGGAATATTTTTTTTAGCTAGTGAAAGTATGTTGATGTGTATATAAAATCCACACAAATACTGTAGAAATAGATTTTTAAAAGCCCAACAACCAATTGCTATTTAAAAAAAAGCACAACTATTGGTGACACTGGAATAAGTCATAAATGTTTGTGCCTGGCTCATTTCTGGGTCATGACCCTTGAATGGAATATGCTAAACAGCAGTAGTGTGTAAATATCTGATTGAGAGTCATTTCAACATCTAGGGGAAGTAGGGAGAAAAAACATGAGAGACTGCGTTTTTGGTTGTGGTTTGGTTTTGCTTTTTTCCCCCCACTATTCCTCTGGAGATGATGTGAGTGGTTATTTTACAGGCTCATTATATGTTATACCCACTCCGAATACCTGTATATCAGCCATGTTGCCTTTCCTTCACCGTTTCGTGATTTTTTTTCTATGACTTGCAAACAGGCCACTTATCTTCATTTTCAGTCCTTTGTAGCCAGCCAGCATTCACTGTACCTGCTATACATACTTCATTTACTGGTAACTCATTCATTTCTCTTTATGAGACCCAGGACACTGGTCTCCTACAGTTTATTTCAAGTAAATTTTGTCTGCTTGAAAATCGTATTTATCATTGCACTGGTTTTATTACTTTAAAGGAACTTACTATTAGTAAGTACACAAATAACTCAGTTTACTCTTTCAAACACCCTAGTGCTTAAAGATGACTTCTATTATTGAAGCTTCTGGGGTACCAAGTTTTTTTCAATATTTGTGCGCTGTTTCTTTATACATTTCCATCTGTTTGTATCTGTATGTCCTCTCGTTTTACTTCATGCAGAGTTTGTAAGCTGTTTGGGCTTATTTCTGTGTTTGTGCAACATTGAGCAGTCTTGTCTTAATATCCAGTTAGAGCTTTGAAAGTGCTACATGTAATAAGAGCAATTTGTCTCATGATATCTCTCACTCAATTTTTTTTTAAAAAACAGTTAGTTCTCACTCTCAACAMCACCTTCAGTTCTTAAATCCAAGACAGTAAACATCAACCAAAAACCACCTAACAGTAAAGCAGCAATTAAAATTTATTAATATCTGTGAATTTCTTGCATTTTCCAGGATGTAAGGGGGAAAATAAAACAAAAAAGCAAAAGTAAAGGTGAAATAACTGGAAAAAAAAAAATCTAATTAAAAAAAAGATTCTGCAGTTCTGGTGTTCTTAAAACTCTTTGAGCTCCATTGTCTCCTTTCCCATTTGATTTCAGGCTCATTTTACATGCATAAAGATTGCCAGAAGAGACCAAAAGAACAGAAAATCCTGAAGAGACATAGCAGTGGCAGACTTTGATAAGCTAGCAATACCCTTAATTTTAGTCATGGGGAGAAAGAAGTTAAACAATAAAAAAGCAAAACCAGAGCTTTACTATAATCCTACAGTCCCAAGAATATGACTTTCCTGAAATCTATTAAAAATACCATTGTACGAACTAGGTTTAGTTTCAGCACCTATTTCTTTGGCCTTTCCCTGGAAAACASAAGAGATATCTAGCTGTTTTCATGGGTAATTGAATTATTTCACTATTCTGATCAGTAAAGATAGTCAGTTTACTCAGAGACATTACATTTATTTTTAGCTAGGCTCCCTGCAACTTTACTTATTAACTGTGTTGATTTTCTTCTCTTTGCCAATTTCAGTTTCATAAGAGCCAAAAGCAAAGAGCAGAGTTTCTTCCCGTTGTCTTACAAACAGCTTGCTTTGTTTCTGCTGTTTTCCTCCTAGAAGTATTTCATTTGCAACCTGATTTCCATTCTTGTTCCTGAATGCCTGGAGCACCTGTTGCTGATTTATTATTTCACAGAAGCCTTCTAGCAGCTGTTCTGCCTCTTAGCTTATAGCCTCTGAGAGGTGCCAGTGCATTTGGGCTATGCAAGCAGCCTGATGGGTATGCAGATGGAACAGCACACCTTGAACTGAACAGARGATTAAATGAACCTAAAAAGTTCAGCACAACCTGGGTAAAAAAAAAAAAAAAGAAAAAAAGATTCATTTCTAGGTTTAATGCAAGAATTGTGCATTTTGTCCAAGGCAAACTTAAGCATTTTACTATGCGGATAAAAATGAATGCATCTCATTAGTGATGTTTCTTTAACACAGGTAAACTATTATATTGGTTTGGTAACTGGTGTGCTTTGAGTTGCTTTTCCAGCAGTTCTGAAACATTTAATTATTTCTTTCATCTTCTCCTGATGTGTTCGTTATATCAATCTGTGTCTACTTAGCTGGAAGCTGTTTCAGAAATACACTATCCTTGTGTTAYGTATGTTGTACACAATATTGCTATGTGTATATGCATATAATGTATATATCTAGCACAACGCAGGTAGGTGCAGTTGCAATAAATTGTCTTCATCATATTCTTTACAGTCATTTCACATTTATTGCTATCTCTGGATCTTTTTAGTGAGTTATAGTACATATTCAAGGGCAGTTTTATTTTGGTATTTATTGTGACTTGTGTCCCAGTACTTCACCTACATCATAAAAATAGAAGTTCTCAGATTTTCTGAGTCACTCATTTACATTAGATGTAAGCAAAACAGACCATATAAACTAACAGCTTAATACCTGTCATACAGTGAAAACATTTGGTGAAGGGCTAGACTGACTAATACCCAGAGGCTAACAACATGCACTTGCAATGTTACTACTGTCAGTTCACATGTCATGACACCCATGGTAAAGAAATTATTCTTCTTAAGTCATTATGTAAGAGTAAAACCTAATTCAAATATGCTTTTGAGGTTTTGAAAAAAGGTAGTTTCTTCTTAGACCCCCTGATGAACTTTTACAGTTAGTTATTTATTATTTTCTCTTTCAAGATTATTGAAGGCTCTGTGTACAGAAGTGGGTAAAAGTGACACTCCAGGAAAGACCCAGAACTGTAGAACTTACAATGACACAAGTTTTTCTGAATTAAGCTTGTCTTTCAGAAAATTTGTCTGTTAATTTGATCACTTCATATATTCCACAAAATCCAGTTTGGTAAGATTTGGGAAAGAATTCAAGTTAACATACAGACTTGACAGTTTCATATATGGAAAATGGCTTGAAAAATTGTAAGAAATTTTCTAAATTCTCTACAACTTTCAGGTTTTTACTAAAACACACTATCAAATCTGCAATAGCAGCAGAACTGCCCGATAGGTACTGACTCCACTAAACCTTCTAAGGTTCATTTCACTCCCAAAAAAATAGAATTGCATTGTTACCCACAATTTCAATCAGACTACTATTCTAAAAAACTACTATCAGTCCACACAGTTTTTATACATACAAAATAATAAGTCACAGATAGTTCTACATGACATTGTTTGCTCTGTCTAGAAGAAACATCCCTTTTATGCAGTGCAAACATGTACATAGGAAATATATAAAGGGAGATTTGACACTAACTCTGCCTTAGGAACAAGCACTCATAAAAGAGTTTAAAATCTAATGATATAAAAGGCATGCAAATCTTCTAAAACCAGTGGCTTAAAAAAACTTGGAAGAGATAAACTCTATAAGGGTAATGTATAAATAAACATGTACTGTCATCTTTGCTTTTGTCTTGTTATTAGATAAAGTTAAAAGAAAAAAAAGGTCAAACCTGATATTGCAAGATGTTTGGTAAAATTTGTTGTGCTACTGTGTGTTCTCGTCTGGATTCATCTGAAAATCTTCCTCCTTGGCAGAGGTTGAGAAGTGAACAATACCCCAGAAGTCTTATCTAAATTGAGTATTAGCTTAATTTTCATGAAGTCACTTTGTTACTTTCTGTAGGCTCAGCATGAAGAATAGTGTTAATCTTACTAGTCCCCTTATCAGATAGCAGCAAGACAGTGTCATCAGCATACAAGTAAATAAAAGATTTATCAAAGTTGAGAGAGAGGAATTATATGCAGATCCAAAGAACGGAATAAATACTTGAACAACTCCAGTACTGATTGTGGATTTGAGAAAAAAAAAAAAAAATCTGTAGCTTCAAATTGTTGCTTCTTTTTTTGCTAAATAAGATTGCAATCATGACAATACTAGGTTATTAATGCCAAACACAGAGAGCTGCCKTCGCAGATATCGTAATGAACTTGTGTATGTGCAAAAGGTTCTCTGAGTGGAATGTCAGTCTTGCATTTTAACATCTTATCTGCAGAGGGAAATTTTTCATTTGTAAAATGATAGAACTAGAAAGTCATCCCTATATGATCAAGGGCCATTAAATACAATTGATTGAGAGAATGGACAAAAATCCATCTGGGACTCTTACCTCTAATAGAAAAGTAAATTATACTAAGTAATAAATACTTTCAAGGAAATTAAAAAGTGAAATTCTTATCACGTGTCCACTACAGACCTTTTTTCACACTAAAACTTTGACCACTGATATTCATTAGCAAAAGCAAAATAATATTCATTGTCTTTCCAACCCACATCAACTTCTCTAGATGGATATGAAAAAAAAAATCCATCCACATAAGTTACCACAGGGATAATGTAACGTATGCTTTAATGCAACAGATTATTATTGTTATTATTCAGAACGTAACAAATTTTTACTTTGTTGGAAGCTACAGAACGAACATTAAACTACATATAGTTATAGTGGGCTGCCAGAGGAACCCGAGCTTTTAAGGGAAATCACATTAACAATTTCAAAATACAGCACAGAAGCTATCTAGCCATACTGTGTCTTTTTTATCTTTATGCTTTCACCAGTAACACCTTTGAGAGAGTTCAAAATTTCAGAAAGAAGATTAAAGAAAATTGAATTACATAGGAATTTTGATAAAGTAGTACATTCATAAATTCCACTCTGTCAGCTTCCAAGTGAATGATTCATTTCAAGAAGGCAAAAAATCCGAATCCTGTTTAAAGAGAAAAATGACACTTAGTGATTTAACAATAGTCCAAGCCTTGGAAAATATTTGTGATAGTTATATCTAAGTGAGAGGTAAGCACCTAGTTTCAAAATTATGTTAGCAACATTGATTTAAAAAGATATCGACCACATTTTTGATGATGTTTCTGTTTKGGGTTTTTTTTTCACAATAATACTTTGTGTATATATGGAGACATTTTGTTTCCAGAGTTTATACAAAACTTTACAGTGGAACTCAGTGCCCAAGCCAAAGAATCCAGTGGCATTTCAGACATGTAAAGATCATCCATCTTGAGATTAACTGCTGATTCAGAAGACCACAAGGCTTTGTCTAAAGCTCAGATCATATCTTAAAATCCTGTGAAAGAATCTCAGRTATCCTAGGATGTAAAACAGTACTGCATGCACATGTTTATGCAAGTGAATTGTCCCCCCATAATTTATCCCAAAGAGATTCTTATGCCTATATGTAATTACAAAATAGCTTTGCTGATATTTCCTGTGCTATCAGGAGAGTACAATATTAATCAGTGCAAAAATCTCAGCCCTAAGATCTTATTTTCCATATTTTCCACATGCAGGAAGTTCCAACTGGCTGGATTTTATTTTTTTCATTCCAGTATCCAAATTATAAATTGACTAATGCAAGCTTATTGTGTTGACTAAACGATATTTAAATGAGTCAATTTTTCATGCAACTAGTTGAAATAAATAAAAGCAAATTTAAAGTGGTAATTAAAAAGCCTACAATATAATTAAAATATCTGATAGAAACATAGCATGATGGCTAAATGTTTTCTAGGAAGTAATTCGTACTGATGTTCAGATATAGAAGTCCATTCCTTTGAGTCTCCTATTTAAGTTCTGGAAATGCAAGTGATCAACACCTAATCTAAAGATACAGCCAGGTAATTTAAAGTATTAAATTGCGCTGTTGTTGGACTACGTAACACACATTTTTCTCAAAGACTGACATCACTAATTTATATTTTATTGGAATATAAGCTGTAGAATCTCTATGTTTACATGCTGTCTAAAAAACATGATTCCTGATTCCATTCAAAAGAAACAAATGTTAGAAAATGAAATTTGGTATGCTGCTTTAAATTTCTTCAGTCTTTCAGTTAGTACCCAGCTAAACTGGGAGCAGAAACAGATGTTATTCAAATTGGTTTTACAGAGATCATTCAAAAGTTTACCTGGGGAGTAAATGGAAATTACAGTAGGATCTGGCATTATATTTTTATCGAAAGGAAAGGTGGTCAATGAGCCTTGAGCAATGAATGTTGCATGCTATTAATTTCTCCTCTAAGACATATCAACTTTAAAACCTCAGGGTTTAGGAAAGGACCAGTTGTAAGGCTGACTTATTTTCATACTGCTCTGGAAATACAATAGCCTACACTTTGTGAAAAAAGAAACAGATGAAGCACATTTATTTCAAAGTAACAAAACATACATGTGTACTCTCCAAAAACACAGATCCTAAGGAGTCTTATCTAGTCTAGCAGCATGAGTAGTGAACTGAATTTTCAACCACTTCCTGTCTGACACCAATACTGGTCCATTCATTCTATTCATGCACAGCACTTAACTAAAAAAGCATATAGACATTTACTGTCAGCAGTCATATGCTGTTTCTGCAAAGGAGAAAGTTCAATTTTAAACTTATTTTCCAGTACAAGTCCTTCCAAGGGATGCAGCTTGAGGAATAGTATAAAGGTGGTTAAGTCAATACCAGCTTGACTCCACTGCTTTTGTCATCTGTTTATCATAGACCTTTCAGCAGCTGTTTTGCACTCTTCTATTGACTAAAGGATATTAATATTGCTTGACAACTGCCTGGTGTGTGAAATAAATGGTTATCTCATTTTTTGCCTAACAGCTGTTGATTCATCCATGCTAACATATTTATGGAACATCCATCATGTATTTAAAAGGTGGACAGCTTCCACTCTACTTTTGGTGGGAGAATATTGGACAATGAAGAAAGGCAGCCAGTAGAAGTTAATGACACAGCTATACAAACAACACTTACAACTTTAGTAACCTACACATCAATCATCTTTCAAAGTTTATGTTTTCTCTGACTAAAGAACCCTGCAGGTGAATAGGTAAGACCTATTGCCAAAATACAACTTGAATAAGAATCAGATTCCTAGGTTATTTTATATCATTATTTGTGGATGTGTTTGCTCTTTTAAAAACAACTCTTTTCTGTGTTACAGGAAAAAGGTAATGTATAAGCAACATATAATTCAAAGAAGAGGAGCTACTTAAAAAAATATTTGCTGATAAGGGCTTCTGCAGTTGAATGGTTGGGCAATGTACACACGCATGCAACAAAACAATGTTTAAAAATAAAATCTGAGCACTAAAAGAAGAGCTTAAACATCTGGTTATAGCTCACACAGACTTCTTATTTTGCACCATACATTTTCCCAGCCCGTATGAAACACCTCCAATTTTTTAAATTTGGACATGAAAAAAAGCCTGTTCTCCTATCCTTTGTCTCCTTTGATCACTGAGCACAGTAGAATGAATTCAATCCACCYCTTTTTTCTTCTGTACATTTTTCTTTTCAAGGCCTTTGGGTTTAGAAGGTCCCCCTCTATAGATTTATTTTTCCCTTCTGCAGATTTATTTCTCCTTTGGTTACTTTTCAAAGATTCCTTTAGCTACATTTCAAGTCTCAGAAGTTGCAGATCAATAAAAGAAAAACAATGAAAAGCAGCCCTTAACATAAACCATTCCATTGTAATTACTTAATGGGAGAAATAAAAAAAGATAAATACATACCTTTCACATTTAGCTTTAAATGTTCCATTTAAAAATAATTTTGTATTAATTCAGAATAAAACTGTACTACCACTGACTCTTCAAAAGGATTATTTTGTTTAATTTTAACCTAAAACTTTACTCTATGATGCCTTTAGAATGACCAGTTGTGGTGGGTTGACCTTGGCTGGCCGCCAGATGTCCACCAAGCTGCTCTATCACTCCCCTCCTCAGCAGGACAGGGGAGGAGAAAATAAGATTAAAAAGAACTCGTGGGTCAAGATAAAGGCAGTTTAATAAAGATGAAATAGCAAAGGCCGCATGCGGAAGCAAAGGAAAACAAAAGATTTATTCTCTACTTCCCATCAGCAGGCGATGTCTAGCCACCCTGGGAAGTAGGGCTTCAGTATGTGTAGCGGTTGCTCTGGAAGACAAACACCCTAATAACCACTGCTCTCCTCCTCCTCCTCCTTTCTCTTAGCTTTTATTGCTGAGCAGACATTATATGGTATGGAATATCCCTTTGGTCAGTTTGGGTCAGCTGTCCTGGCCACGTCCCCTCCCAAGCTCTTGCCCACCCCCCACCTACTGGCCTTTGGGGGTGAGGGGGGGATGTTGGAAAGACAGCCTTGATGCTGTGCGAGCACTGCTCAGCAGTAGCCAAAACACTGTTGGGTTACCAACACCTTTCTAGCTACAAATACAAAACACAGCACTATGAGGGCTGCTATGGGGAAAATTAACTCCACCCCAGCCAGACCCAATACACCAATGAAGTGTAACTTAGATTGGCAGCAAAGAATTCTCTTTGTCTCCCTTGTCCTTTCATCCCACCTTAACTCTCATTGTACCTTTGTACTTGCAATGATAACTTCAGTCTGAATTATGGAGAAGGTTCAGTGGATTTATATAAAATAAATATGTCAAATATTACATTCCTCATCTCAAGTTAAATAACATTTCATAGCAACCGTAAATTTTTTATCTTAAATTATGTTTCAGCCCCTGTATGTTTTTTAATTCTCTCTGCTCCTTATGCTTAAAAAATGAAAAAATGTTAAAAAACAAAGAAGACATAGTAACTTCCTCTCCCTGCTCCCAAGATATGGCAACATAAAGTRCCAATTATCTCTTACTCACACTTTTATTTCTAAAAAATTGAAATCYGTAGGAAATAATCTAAATACCTTTGAGGATCTGAATTCTTAAGAGTAATTCTTAACAGTGACTAAATACTCTCAAAGTATGATACAATATAGAGAGAGACTCCATGCTTCAAGAATAAACTACACTACATAAACTAAACCAAACTACATTAAATGAAAATGCTTCAAAACTATATGAACATTACTCCAGTTATAAGCAGTATTTCCCACTGTCAAAGATTTTGAAATTTAGAGTAAGGTTTTAGATACTTAAATACACACATTTATGTTCATCTAAGTGAAACAAGTTATTTTCAAATGCCAAAAGTGAAATCTATTTGCAAGTTCTGATAAGGAAAAGGTCAAAAAAAGTAGGACAATTACTATTAAAAAGTTTCAAAGCAACTTGGTAAAAGTCACAAAAGACACCCAAAGGTGTATTGGCAGACTTTTGCTGATTTCAAACAGTTTTTGAGACTGTTACTGAGACATTGTCAATATAATATAATCATCAGGACAATAGCTGACGAATCTGACTACAGACAAGAACCTGAACTTTCAGTCTTAAATTTGTATCAGATCCTAAACTTTAGCTCATACTGTGTTATAAAGTTTGCCTTTACAGCTAAACCTTCTGTTTCCAAAATAGCATACAATATCATTGAAGACCTATTCAAATTTAGTTCTTTAGCAAAGAAAATATGTAGGATTTCTGACTTTTGTACAGTGTTTTCCACAGAAAATTCATATTTTTGACTATTGAGGCATCACTGCAATAATTATTTAGAAAGTAGAGAGGTCACATATAAACTTGTTGGTGGCCACATTTCAAATTGTTTGAGATGAATGAAGCTCAGGCTTCTGCTTATGCAGGATTGCTTTCTCCAGCACCCTGGTGCATCCTTTGTTGGCAGTATTTTCCCTACATGTCTAAAGCCTTGCTACAGACAAACATTTCCCTTTAATGACCAACATAAACCACAACTGAGAGGACAATTCTGGGAAGAGGTGTGTAAAAATTATTAGATCCTCACCTCAAAAGTCAGATGAAATTTGATGAGTGTTACTTGTAATGTTAATATCACACTGAGTGAACAAAACTTAAGTCAAATATTTAGGCTTTACATGTTACATCAGAACACTATGAATACAAAAGATATAAAAAAACCAAGTGACCTAAATGAGAAAGAAATGTGGTCATGTAGTTGTAACACTCATTAAAGACGTAGAAGAAACATAACCTTAGACACCGCTTGAACATTACCCTTGTAGCTTTTTTTCTAACCCCCAGTATGGCCTATGCTGGATCATGCCACCAGCTTGTCACATATTTCACATTAAGTTGCATCTCGTGTATCTGTAAGAAAATTTCTAAGAAGAAATATGTATGCAAACAGAAAAAGGATAATTAATTATTTGAAAGTGTGTTTTTTCATGGAGTATAGAATCATAGAATCATAGAATAGTTTGGGTTGGAAGGGAGCTTTAAAGGCCATCTAGTCCAACCCCCCTGCAAGGAACAGGGACACCTTCAATTAGATCAGGTTGCTCAGAGCCCCGTCCAACCTGACCTTGAATGTTTCCAGGGATTCCATTTACCATCTCTCTGGGCAACCTGTGCCAGTGTTTCACCACCCTCATTGTAAAAAATTTCTTCCTTATATCTAGTCCAAATCTACTCTCTTTTAGTTTAAAACCATTCCCCCTTTTCCTATCGCAACAGGCCCTACTAAAATGTCTGTCACCATCTTTCTTATAAGCCCCCTTTAGGTCCTGAAAGGCTGCAATAAGGTCTCCCCGAAGCCTTCTCTTCTCCAGGCTGAACAACCCCACCTCCCTCAGCCTTTCCTCGTAGGAGAGACATTCTGTCCCCCTGATCATTTTTGCGGCCCTCCTCTGGACCCGCTCCAACAGGTCCATGTCTTTCCTGTGCTGAGGACCCCAGTGCTGGACACAGGACTGCAGGTGGGGTCTCACCAGAGCAGAGCAGAGGGCCAGAATCACCTCCCTCGACCTGCTGGCCACACTTCTTTTGATGCAGCCCAGGATACGGTTGGCTTTCTGGGCTGTGAGCACACATTGTCGGCTCATGTCCAGCTTTTCATCTAACAGCACTCCCAAGTCCTTCTCGGCAGGGCTGCTTTCAATCCACTCATCCCCCAGCCTGTATTGATACTAGGGGTTGCCTCGACCCAGGTAGAGGACCTTGCACTTCATCTTGTTGAACCTCATGAGGTTCACATGGGCCCACTTCTGGAGTTTGTCCAGGTCCCTCTGGATGGCATCTCATCTTTCAGGTGTGTGAACCACAACACTCAGCTTGGTATTATCTGCAAACTTGCTAAGAGGGCACTCGATCCCACTGTCTATGTCATTGATGAAGATATTAAACAGTCCTGGTCCCAGTACTGTCCCTGCAGGACACCACTTGTCACYGATCTCCACCTGGACATTGAGCCATTGACCACTACCCCCTGGATGCAACCATCCAACCAATTCCTTGCCCACTGGACAGTCCACCCATCAAATCCATATCTCTCTAGTTTAGAGAGAAGGATGTTGTGGGGGACTGTGTCAAAGGCCTTACAGAGGTCCAGACAGATGACATCTGTAGTTCTTCCCATGTCCACTGATGTAGTAACTCCATCATAGAAGGCCACTAGGTTGGTCAGGCAGGACTTGTCCTTGGTGAAGCCATGCTGGCTGTCTTGAATCACCTCCCTGTCCTCCTTGTGCCTTAGCATAGCTTCCAGGAGGATCTGTTCCATGATCTTCCAAGGCACAGAGGTGAGACTGACTGGCCTGTAGTTCCCCAGGTCTTACTTTTTTCCCTTTTAAAAATGGGGGTTATGCTTCCCCTTTTCCAGTCAGTGGGAACTTCACTGGACTGCCATGACTTCTCAAATATGATGGATAATGGCTTAGCAACTTAATCTACCAGTTGCCTCAGGACCCACGGATGGATCTCATCAGGTCCCATGGGCTTGTCACGTTCCTTAGATGTTCTCAAACCTGATCTTCTCCTACAGTAGTCCTGTAGTATTACAGCTCTGTCTTGGAAATCCAGTTTTATGGAGCAGTAAAAATTGAAACTCTTCTCAGCTTAGATTTCTTAAAGCTCCCACCATTCATACTGCGGAAAGTATGACAATGCAAGTCCTTTTATATTTTCTAAACACATTTCTCTCTTTAATTTTCATTTGCTCTTTTACTTAGAGCCTCATCTGAATTCAGCTATGTAGTATCATAATTTTTAAAAAGCTTGTCTTTATGAAGTTGGATGAATCTATCTACGTAGTTTATAAAGCTCTTGTGCTTCTAATAGAGACTCATATATGTTTTAGTAATTATTAGGTTTGGTTTTATTTATTATACAAAGCAAGGTAGAAATGTAACCCAGTTATGATTCTATTTGGGAGAACACCTCTGTGAAACTTTTGAACTGTGATCAGCCGAATACTTTGTAGGGATTAAAGTAAGAACAGCTCCTCTGTTCTTTTTTTTCTCCTGAATGAATCATTGGAGCTGTGCTTTTAAAACAATTGTCTTCATTCCTTACCTTGTTACACTAATAGAAGTCTAATGTTAACTCCACTCACTTCAGAGTCATAATGCTGGAATAAAATCCTGATTAATGAGCTCCAATCTGTTGTATTTCAGGATGTATTTATTCACAAGGTTTTCAATCACAGCTATACTTTGTTGAGTTTGTAAGCCATTATTCTTTTCTGTAAACTTTTATGTATTTCGTAGTAAAGCATTCTCCACTTGAGCTACCTCAGGTGGCCTGCCAAACTTGCATTGATACATAGAAAAGGAAACAAAACAAAAAAGGTCTATAAAATCTGAGTTCTCCTGAGAGGGCTGTCATTTCTATACCTACTTGAGGTACTACTAGTGTTTCTTAAACTGTACTGTAAATTTTAAACACAATAAAACTGGACACTTTAGGAATATATAACATAAATAGCTGAAAATTAGTTAGCTAGTTTTCAACCTTTGTCAACATGTCAAACTTGAGAAAATTTGTTCAGCTATAGTAGGAGGGTAAAATGAACATGAGATATAAAGCTAGGTGACATCTGTGTCCCAAAGACAACATAGTTCATGTTTCCATTTTCTCCTTCTTAAATGTATTCAGTACGCCTTCAGCACAAGGCATTTTTTTAATCTCTTGGACTGTATTTGAGGTTAAAAAAAAAAGAAAAAAATAAAGGAAATAATTTAATTGCATTCTGATGGAGTATCAGAAGAATGCCTGTCCCTCTCAGAAAAGTGACTCAAAGACTTTTAGGTCTTGCAGTATTTACTGTAAGATCCTCCTGGATATAAAGTGAAATTCACAATTCCAATTATCAAGGGTCCCTATAAAATGGGACACAAAAAAAAAAAAACCAAAAACAAAAAAAAACAACAAAACAAAACCTGCGTGATTTGGGAAGCTATCCAGAAAGACTGGCTCCAAAATGAGCATAGGTTTGAACTTGACTTCTAGTAATACAAGTGCTTAATTCAGGACTGAATATAACAGAAATATATATTCTAGATACACACATGTGAAAATCATTCTAAAGGCAGGAGAATGTTGTTCCCTTGCTACAGCTTATGAATATGGGGTACTGAAGGTACAAACTTCACTAATTAGAGCAGGGATTGAACTCTGGTCTATCATCAAGTGCTAGACCAGGGTCCAATGACAGACCAGAGATAAATCAGCTAAATGGTTGCGTTTCTTACTACCCTATAATCACTGGATTATTTGAGATTATTGGGTAGAACCCAGTCACATAATTAAGCAAATAATTACTGAGTTACGAATTCATACCTCACATTTCTCCATCTAAAACCTCTTAACGGAGTCAACTTCATTCTTCTGTTCAACAGAAAATAATAATAATAGACAAAATCTTCAATGTTCAGGACTCAACACGTTTCACTACTTAGTGATATAACCTTTTTCAAAGCTTCTAGACCAACCACATCTATAACACACACTTCTGTCCTGGTTTTGGCTAGGATAGAGTTAATTTTCTTCCTAGTGCTATGTTTTGGATTTAGTGTAAGAAGAATGTTGATAACACACTGATGTTGTTAGTTGTTGCTAGGTAATCTACCTTTCAAGGACTTCTCATCGTCCCATGCTCTACCAAGCGCACAAGAGGCTGGGAGGGAGCAGAGACGGGACAGCCAGCCCAGCTGGCCAACGGGGTATTCCATACCATGTGACGTCATGCCCAGTATATGAAGGAGGAGGGAAGGGGTCCCAGAAGGGGCAATCGCTTTGGCTATTGTCTCGGCGGGTGGTGAGCAATTGCATTGTGCATCACTCATTTCATATATTGTATTATTAATATATTATTACCATTGTTATTATTATTATTCCTTTTCTTTTCTRTTCTATTAAACTGTCTTTATCTCAATCCGTGAATTTTTTTTTCAATTCTCTCCCCGTCCCGCTGCAGGGGCGGGGGAGAGTGAGCGAGTGGCTGTGTGGCATTTGGCTGCCTGCCAAGTTAAACCACTACAACTTCCTGTATGAATTTGTCTTTTAAGTTTCATTACTAAAGCAACCACTCTGAAATTACTTATAAAAATGAAACCTTTACAGGCAATGTTCGTCTGCTTATCTAGGAAACTTTTCTATTTTCTTTAAAAAGCCAGACTTTTGTAGTGGCACATGTGGAAAATAGTTTAAGAAACTGTCGTGGTTTAGCCCCAGCCAGCAACTAAACACCATGCAGCCGCTCGCTCACCCCCCCACTCCGGTAGGATSGGGGAGAGRATCRGGAGGGCACACGGAGGAAAACCCGCGGGTTGAGATAAAAACAGTTTAATAATGGAAATAAAACAAAGTAGAACTGTGATAATAACAATGATAACAACAATAACAGAATATACAAAACAGGCRATACACAATGCAACTGCTCACCCCCACGAGTTCCGGACCAACCGCCTGAACCGCCCGAACCGTGCGCTTCCCCCCGAAGAAACTGCCCCCGGTTTTTTAAGCTGGGCTATGCTCCCCCTCAGCTCCCCCTGCACCTCGAAGGGCAGGGGAGGCTGTCGGTGCAAGCACCACCCAGCAACAACCAAAGCATCAATGGGCCATCAACATTCCTTTCATTRCCAAACCCAAAACACAGCACCCCCTCCAGCTACAGGGAAGAGAGTTAATTCTGTCCCAGCCAGAACCAGGACAATATCCACCCCTTATTCTATACCATCTACGTCATGCCCAGGTCTCACATTTTCCGATACATCCCAATTAATCATCACCACCCTTCCTGTCCTTTGATATATATATACATACATATACATACACATATAAATATATATATACACACACATATACACACACAGATATCGTTCCTTTAGTCCATGGACCATCCCTCTAAAATGTCCATTGAGTTCATTTAGTCCATGACTTTGGGCTCCATYTGTCATAACAGTCTCTCACGGCAGGAAAGATGGTGTGTGCTGTTGGATTGTTGCATCCTGAAGCCAGATCCAGTTCCATTATCACTGCGCTCGTCCACTTCTATCATCGTGGCGCTTTGCTCGGTTTCATCAGAGTTCATTCTTCTTTAACCTGRATGATTCTTACTGCAATACCATTGATGTGACATACCGCATTATATAGCAATTAGCATTATACACCTYAGTTCAGTGGCTGTTTTCACCCAAAACCAAATCCCTTTAGGTACACATCGGACTTCCCCATCCTTTCGCATTACCCACCAAGTGCACCCAGGTCCTTGAGCAAAAGCAATCCCACGACTGGGTTTGCCTTTGCCCGAGGCAGGAGTAACCCAGACTGTCTTCACAAGCATATTCCTTACGTGCACTACAGGGACTTTATCCCCATCTACAGTACGTGAGTGTTTTGATTGRGCAGGGCCAGCTCGAGTGGCAGATCCCCTGGTGTTGACTAACCAGGTGGCCTTTGCTAAATGTGTGTCCCAATGTTTGAATGTCCCACCACCCAGTGCTTTCAGTGTGCTCTTTAGCAGTCCATTGTATCGCTCGATTTTCCTGGAGGCTGGTGCATGATAGGGGATGTGATATACCCACTCAATGCCACGCTCTCTGGCCCAGGTGTCTATGACGGTGTTTCAGAAGTGAGTCCCATTGTCTGACTCAATTGTCTCTGGGGTGCCATGTCGCCATAGGACTTGCTTTTCAAGGCCCAGGATGGTGTTCCGGGCAGTGGCATGGGGCACAGGATATTTTTCCAGCCACCCGGTGGTTACTTCCACCATGGTGAGCACATGGCGCTTGCCTTGGCGGGTCTGTGGGAGTGTGATATAATCAATCTGCCAGGCCTCCCCATACTTATACTTCAACCACCGCCCTCCATACCAAAGAGGCTTTACCCGCTTAGTTTGCTTGATGGCAGCGCATGTTTCGCATTCATGGATAACCTGTGCAATAGTGTCCATGGTCAAGTCCACCCCTCGATCACGAGCCCATCTGTATGTTGCGTCCCTTCCTTGATGGCCTGAGGTGTCATGGGCCCACCGAGCTAGAAATAGTTCACCCTTGTGCTGCCAGTCCAGATCCACCTGAGCCACTTCAATCTTGGCAGCCCGATCCACCTGCTGGTTGTTCTGATGTTCTTCAGTGGCCCGACTCCTGGGTACGTGAGCATCTACGTGACGTACTTTTACAACCAGGTTCTCTAGCCGGGCAGCGATATCTTGCCACACTTCAGTGGCCCAGATGGGTTTACCTCTGCGCTGCCAGTTGTTCTGCTTCCATTGCTGCAGCCATCCCCACAGAGCATTTGCCACCATCCATGAGTCAGTATACAGATAAAGTACTGGCCATTTTTCTCGCTCAGCAATATCCAAGGCCAGCTGGATGGCCTTCACCTCTGCAAACTGACTCGATTCACCTTCTCCTTCAGCAGCTTCTGCAACTTGTCTGWTAGGACTCCATACAGCAGCCTTCCACTTCCGATGTTTTCCTACAAGGCGGCAGGACCCATCAGTGAATAGGGCAAATTGCTTCTCATTTTCCGGTAGCTTATTATACGGTGGGGCCTCTTCAGCATGCTTCACCTCCTCCTCTGGGGACATTCCAAAGTCTTTGCCTTCTGGCCAGTTCATGATCACTTCCAGAATTCCTGGGCGACTGGGGTTTCCTACTCGAGCCCGCTGTGTGATCAGTGTGACCCAGTTACTCCATGTAGCATCGGTTGCATGATGTGTAGAGGGGACCTTCCATTTGAACATCCAGCCCAGCACCGGCAGTCGGGGTGCCAGGAAGAGCTGTGCTTCAGTACCAACCCCTCCCGAAGCAGCTCGAACCCCTTCATAAGCTGCCAATATCTCTTTCTCAGTTGGAGTATAGCGGGCCTCGGATCCTCTGTATCCCCGACTCCAAAACCCCAGGGGTCGACCTCAAGTCTCCCCTGGTGCTTTCTGCCAGAGGCTCCAGGTAAGGCCATTCTCCCCGGATGCGGTGTAGAGCATGTTCTTTACATCTTGTTCTGCCCGGAYGGGCCCAAGGGCTACTGCCTGAACTATCTCCCGTTTAATTTGCTCAAAGGCTTGTTGTTGCTCGGGGTCCCACTTGAAATCATTCTTCTTGCTGGTCACTTGATAGAGAGGGCTTACAATCAAGCTGTAATCTGGAATATGCATTCTCCAAAAGCCCACCACGCCTAAGAAGGCTTGTGTTTCCTTTTTGCTGGTCAGTGGAGACATGGCTGTTATCTTGTTGATCACATCCATTGGGATCTGACAAYGTCCATCTTGCCATTTTATTCCTAAAAACTGGATCTCCTGTGCAGGCCCTTTGACCTTGCTTTGTTTTATGGCAAAACCGGCCTTCAGCAAAATTTGAATTATTCGCTCCCCTTTCTCGAAAACTTCTTCTGCTGTGTTGCCCTATATGATGATGTCATCAATGTACTGCAGGTGTTCTGGGGCCTCACCCTGTTCCAGTGTGGTGTGGATCAGTCCATGGCAAATGGTGGGGCTGTGTTTCCACCCCTGGGGCAGTCGATTCCAGGTGTACTGGACGCCCCTCCAAGTGAAAGCAAACTGTGGCCTGCACTCTGCCGCCAAAGGGATCGAGAAGAACGCATTGGCGATATCAATTGTGGCGTACCACTTGGCTGTCTTTGACTCCAGTTCATATTGAAGTTCTAACATGTCCGGCACGGCAGCACGCAACGGCAGTGTGACTTCGTTCAGGCCACGATAGTCCACTGTTAGYCTCCACTCYCCATTAGACTTTCGCACTGGCCATATGGGACTGTTRAAGGGTKAKYGAGTCTTGCTGATCACYCCTTGGCTCTCCAGTTGACGAATCACCTTATGGATGGGAAGCAGGGAGTCTCGGTTGGTGCGATATTGCCGCCGGTGCACTGTCGTGGTAGCAATCGGCACCCGTTGTTCTTCGACCCTCAGCAAACCCACAGCAGAAGGGTCCTCCGAGAGACCGGGCAAAGTAGACAGCTGTTTCATTTCCTCTGAACAAGTGCAAAATCCTGGAAAATTAGTGGAATATTTGGAAAAAGTGTGCTGTCACCCTGGTAATTTCCAGGATTTTGCATTGTTCAGGGGTGAAGTTCCAAAACACTGGGGGTGCCCACCGCCCTAGGCATTTGCACATGCTCTCCCACTCACCCTGCCACTCATAACTATCCAGCCTCAGGGCAGATCTCTGGATGATGTTCTTAAATTGCRTCTTAACCTTGCACAAAACCAAAACGATATTCCCCAGCAATAGCAACAGATGTATCTTAACTACCCAGGGGTGCTCAAGGTACTGACAAGTGACTTTAACAAAGGAGACAACATCGTAGAGGAAGGTAGTGAGGGTGCCATTCTCTATCTCCCCCCATAGAAAACGTCTCAGACGAAGAGGTATAATTGCCAATTGCCTCCATGAAGTGGTACCCGAAATACAATAACGGCTTCATTATGAATCCCAAATATCACATACCCCCCAGTGTCAGTATTTTAATAACAAGTCTCCCAGGTATGACATCACTAATTATTGCAGAGCAGAGCAGACTACAAAACCAAAACCCAAGCTTTAGCATGTACAGTAACAACAAGAGCATGATGCAGACCAAACAAATCAGTATCGCAAGCAGATGAATCAGTATTGTGAGCGGCAGCTATCAACAGCCAGAAATTCTTTAATGCACTCTAGTTGTTAATCTGCTGTTATCTCAACCCTTCGTGCCCCACGTTGGGCGCCAAAAAGGACTGTCGTGGTCTAGCCCCAGCCAGCAACTAAACACCACGCAGCCGCTCGCTCACCCCCCCACTCCGGTAGGATCGGGGAGAGGATCGGGAGGGCACACGGAGGAAAACCCGCAGGTTGAGATAAAAACAGTTTAATAATGGAAATAAAACAAAGTAGAACTGTGATAATAACAATGATAACAACAATAACAGGATATACAAAACAGGCGATACACAATGCAACTGCTCACCCCCCACGTGTTCCGGACCAACCGCCCGAACCGCCCGAACCGTGCGCTTCCCCCCGAAGAAACCGCCCCCGGTTTTTAAGCTGGGCATGATGTCACATAGAATCATAGAATCATTAAGGTTGGAAAAGACCTCTAAGGTCATCGAGTCCAACCATCAACCCAGTACAAATGCCCACTAAACCAAGTCCCGAAGCACCTCATCCACACGTTTTTTGAACACCTCCAGGGATGGTGACTCCACCACTTCCCTGGGCAGCCTGTTCCAATGCCTGACTACCCTTTCAGTGAAGAAATTTTTCCTAATATGCAATCTGAACCTCCCTTGGCGCAACATTTCCTCTCGTCCTATCACTTGTTACTCGGGAGAAGAGACCAGCACCCATCTCTCTACAGCCTCCTTTCAGGTAGTTGTAGAGAGCGATAAGGTCTCCCCTCAGCCTCCTCTTCTCTAGGCTAAACAACCCCAGCTCCCTCAGCCGCTCCTCATAAGACCTGTGCTCCAGACTCTTCACCAGCCTCGTCGCCCGTCTCTGGACACGCTCCAGCACCTCAATGTCCTTCTTGTAGTGAGGGGCCCAAAACTGAACGCAGGATTCGAGGTGCGGCCTCACCAGTGCCGAGTACAGGGCCACGATCACCTCCCTACTCCTGCTGGTCACACTATTCCTGATACAGGCCAGGATGCCGTTGGCCTTCTTGGCCACCTGGGCACATGGTATAGAATACCCCATTGGCCAGCTGGGTCAACCACCCYGGCTATGCTCCCCCCCAGGTCCCCCTGCACCTGGCAGAGCATGGGAGGCTGTTGGTGCAAGCACCACCCAGCAACAACCAAAGCATCAATGGGCCATCAACATTCCTTTCATTACCAAACCCAAAACACAGCACCCCCTCCAGCTACAGGGAAGAGAGTTAACTCTGTCCCAGCCGGAACCAGGACAGAAACCCAAGAGTAGCAGCAGTTTTGGAGGAAGGAAAGAAAGGTGAGCTACCACCCGCACAGTGTACAACAAACCTTTCATGTGAATAGTACAAAAAAGGTTTGGAACTGACACAGAAAAGATGGTTTATTTTCTTTACTGTACCTCTCCTATCTCTCTTTTCTCTTAAAATTCTCCCATCTCTCCAGAGGGTAGCTGTAAACCARTGCACAACACTGCAGCCTTCCTGGCTTTGAGAATTACAATAAGAGGCAAGGGAGAATATTTTCAATATAAACCAGACAGTTCATTCAGAGATGAACTTTCACAATTCTTGCTCTTGATCTCTTTATTAAATTGACTGTCTTACCACTATTGTACATCATACAGTTGTCTAAATAAATTTTCTGAAAAAGGATACTGGAAAATGCTTCACGACAACAAAGCCAAATTTTATTCCTTATCTTAAGGGGGCACCACCACTTCTGTTACAAAACCATATTTTTTACAAAAAATATGTAAGCTGAGTAACACTTCTGGGGGATGCTTCATCTTTCTCCTTTACCTCAAAGAATTTTAACAGATGCTAACAACAAATTCTCAGTTAACTTCCTCTTCCATTTTATTTTGCCATACTCACACACGCACAGTGCCACTGTAACATAATGTCTCCTACAGAACAGAAATTGCCTTATAGTTACAATTTTGGGGAGTTTTCTCTGCATGTTTAGTTTCAATAAACAGAACATGAGCTACCTATAGTTGCATGTTCAGCCACAGCAGCTTACAGTACATTTTTTTTCTAATTTTCATCTGTATAACTAAGAGTAGAAGTGAAAACATGGTGTCACTAAGGTAAATTTCAAACTTTTTTATAAACTACTGAAGCCAGGATCTAACCCAGGTTTGTTTGAAGAATTGCATTACCAGTAGTTGATTAAACATATGAAAACACCAAAATTCAGGTGCTCTGAATAAGATGTTATTTCCAGGGATTCCTCGAGGTAACAAAATCTTTAAACTTAATATTCACAGTTATTATTTTAAATTTTTATATCCTCAGGGTAGGAACCTTAGCAGTGTATGTGGAAATCATTGTGCATCTTCAAAGTCTTCATCCATGTGTGTGTACATACAGAGGACAGTAAGGAATGGATTTTTCAGTAAAATTCATCTCAATACTTCCATAGATGGATGTTACATTTTCGCATCAGACCTAGTGAAGATTTTGATTCTCAATCTACAAAGAAGCAGCAATCGTGTCAACACAAACTGAGCTGGCAAGCACCTTGCATTCAAATGGCTAAATGTGTGTATTCATTTTAGCTTGTGGGATTGATTACATAAAGAAATGACATGCATGACCCTTAATCACATTCATAAAGAATTCTTCACCTATATGGCCAGAAGAAAAGCAAAAAAATCAGATAGAACATGATTTTACTTTCTTTTTATTTGATAAATTCTGGTTTCGTATTTTTTGATAATTTACATGAGAAACCAGGACGCTAAAGAAAAAAACTTAAAAAGGGTGGTTTACAACTTCTGACAGTATCTGGGATATCTAATTTATCTATGATTCTATAAGGGAAATTTAATTTATAATGATTCTTAAATATTTACTGTGATAATGAGTAAAGATACCATGGAAGTCTGTTTTTTTATGGCTCAGATTGGATAGATCTATGGTCTAACTTAACACCACAATCTCCTGCTGTTTTTCACGCATATGCATGAAATGAAAAGTCTTCCCAATCTCTATCTCTTAATTTGATCATCAGCACTCATATTAACCAGATTTATATATCTATTGGTTTCATTAGAGATGTTTAGTTGGTGGATCATATTTCCTGGACTATGTAGTTTAAGCCAAGAGTTCCTCAAATCTGGATTTACTACACGTCTGAATTTCCATGCCTAAAGAACTAGTTGGTTCCTTAAGTCAGGACGATACAAGTTTATAGCCAAGGTGAAAGATCGGATCTTTAGGTCTCAGATGTGAGCTTAGCATGCCATATCCTATAATTACTCACTTCTGTTGACTCTGACATAATACAGATGTTCCAGTTGCTCTTCTCCACTTACTAGGACTTATGTGCTATCTTTGCATTTAAACAATTACTCCACTTCTAGTTTCATCAGCCTTCCATTCGTTGGCCTAACTTGGTTTTGACTTGCATGTTACAGTGTGATTGAGTGAATAGAACCAACTAAATTACATCCTGCCCACCAAACAAATATTCCAGACCATCAAATGAACCACTTACCAATTCCTTCAGCTTATTAATCCTTTTGCTAATATTTTCAAAGGGAATCTAAACATTTTTATTTCTAATATATAAAAGTACTTAAAAATTGTGTTCTCACTCCTTCAAATTTCTGTCTGTGACCTTTTTTCCAAACACCTACTACCAGCAGCTACAAAGGAATTGCTCAGAAATCATCCGATTGTCCATGTTAACTCTTGGAAATTAGTAATTATCACTTTTTAAATACTGTGATGTTAAACTCTCTACATTACTGTGAGTGTCACGACAATCATTTTATCATTGATTTAACATTCTGAAGTATTACCACAGTCTCAAAAGAAAGAAATTGCCATTGGTGTTTTCTAATTTATTTGAAGCGGGTAATTTGAGATTTGTGAAAGGAAAAACAAATTTAACAATATAATACCTGAAAAAGAGATATGTAAAACCAGCCACACTCACCGGCTTCCTGTGATTAGCTATTAATAAAAGAGGACATATGACACTTCTTTTGCAGTTGTTCAGAAGGATTCTCATAGTGCTAGATAGTGCTTATAACTAGCAGATATTGTCTAATATTTGAGTTCAATATCAATAGGATGCTTCTGTTGTGTTTTGTCCTTAAGAAACTACGTTAGTAAAATCCAGAACTCTTGATTAAATATACCTCTCCATCTCTCAACTGTGGATTCTCTGAATTGTTCTCTCCCTACATAAGCAATTACACAACTACCACTGGTTCTTTGTATTACCGAAGACAAGTAACCTAATCTCAACAAGTTAACCTAATCTTAAATCAGCAGTATCAGCGGAGGAACTCTTTGAGAAAACTTGCTATGATTAGATGAGGCACTAACTTTGGGATGACAGCTACATATAGATCTCAGATCCATTTCGTACAAAATTCATTAAGGTTTTAATAGCACAGAAAGTAATTACATATGTCCAGACAAAATCAGAAATATAAAAACTCTCTTAAGTATATTAACTGAATCTTCACTTCAATAATGAGACACTACTGAGCAAATATTCCAATGACTGCCACACTTCCAGTCTAGTACACTTGAATGCAGATTAATTTTCAGGGACATAGAGAAGCAAGTGCTTCATCTTGTTGCATCTCTGCATTGCAGGACCTGTTCTGAGTCTGTTCCAGTGGTAAATCACTCTTAAGTAGCCTGAGTACCCATAATGTTGAAGTGCAAAATGTTCTTACTGAGGAACTGAGCCATTCAAGTCTTCAAGTCTGAATATCTGAGAATAAAACCAGAATTTTGCTCCCTCCATTTAAAGCCTAAAATTGTTACTCTTTTAAGTCCAACTAGGGGCCACCCTTAACATCACTTGTCATATAACTCTGCTTTAGTAGTGATCATATTCTATAGTGGAATATATAGCAACCCGAGGCACAAAGACATTTCTTACCACTAGAATTTAAACAAAACCGGAAATAATGTTCAATAGAAATTAAATATAAACAATTAGTAGTTTTACAAAGCCATGACTGAATGTTACTGTAAGGGCCACTTAAATTTTGTTAACATCAACCAGGAAGTTCCTCAATTTGGGTAATCTTTTTCAAATGAATATTATAGATCAGTCACATGCATCTACTAAACCTACCATATCCAGCACCTTCCTCAATGCTGTTCTCTACATAATTTCTGCTGAATCTTTAATACTCTGTTACCTGCACTACATAGAAAACATTTGATACTGAWTTTTTTTTATACTTTTCAGCTTCTTGAAATCATGCTTTAAATATCTAAACCCTGATGTTCATAACCTGAAAGTATAAAATAGATCAACTACTTAGAATGAAGCCTCAAAGAAACTCCTCTACAGTTTCTGACTAACTGTACCYGTTTCCAGTTCTCCATAAAGCCCAACCTAATTCCAGGTGCAGTCAGACCTTTAGAGAGCTTTTCACCCATGCCTAAATCATTCTAACTTTAATTCCACTTTTTATATAAAGAAAGTTTTAAATCCCACCCAGTATATTACATACATTGCATGCTCTCTCAGTTCATTTGTATATTGTCTAGTTTTATATATTTTCTTAAAAAAGAACTCAAAAGTCATTCCTGCCACAATGTCACACCATTATTATTATGTCACCTCAATAGCATTCTTGCATATAGAAAACACGGAAAATATCTATAAACAGAAATATTTGAAATATCATTCTTTCTTACTAAAGCAGCTAAGAAAACATTTAATTCACACTGTAAATTCCAGATTACAAACAGTTTGAGTAAAACATACTAATGTCATCTAAGAAAAGCTGTTCCATTTCTTGTGCTTTATTGAGGTTGTTGCCAACCTTGGAATCTCTGAAACCTACACTTTTGAACACCTGGAGAACCAACCAAGTAACACCACAGAAGTCAATGGAATTACACTAGTGGATTTTGAATCAGTACTTATGTAGGCCTAGAAATATAAAAAGACTATAGAATGTTTTACCATACAGTAGAATTCCTCAACATTTTGGATAAAGTGAAATGTGCCTTCTTATGTTATAGCATTTTAAGTTGCAAGTTCAATTCGCAACTTGTACTTTAAAAACTCAAAACAGATATACTTCCCATGTGTATTAAATAAATAACACCATATCTATCTAAAGATCATTAGTACATGTTACAATGGAACAAGTTTTGAGGGTCTGAGTTTTATGCAGTTAAAAAGATTTTGACTATTTTAACTTGTAAAAGAATTCTCTGTGGTAAATATAAAAGACACTTTCAGGAAGTATATATTTCAGCAGATGTGCAGAAGCAGTTTCATGAGGCATATTTTAATACTCAGTAGAGACTGCTATAAAGATAAATGCTAAAGCTGCTGTAGAAATAATTTCTAGGCTCTAAGGCCTGGGAGTTGCAATGTCAGTTTGGAAGAAAGTCTCAAGAGCTTCTCAGAGAAAAGCCCAAGAAACATTAGAAGGGTATATTCATCTCCCTTCTATCAAAGCAACAGTAATTTGTATATGTAGATACAATCAAGCTGATATTTATATTTTATCATCTGTTGATTTTTTTTTTCCCCCACAATGATCTGGACTCTGAATTAGAAGAGTATACATACTATGCATTCCAGTTCTAGAGCACCCAGGAATTCACAGTATGTTTTACATATTTTAGTGGTTTACTATTTCCAGAAAAACTGGGCACTGCAGAGTCAGTGGTACAAGAAAGAAAATACTAAACCATACTCCAAAAGTTCAGCATGGAAAAGGGACAATAAGTTCAACAGATTGCATAAGAGTCCCTGCACTTTATTTTCACATTATTGCAGCTGTCTTTTTCCCCATTTGTGTTGGTCCAGTCTGTTTGGAAGTCTAACAAAAGTTTCCTGGGACAACAACTTTTTCCTGTAATATGTAAATACATACACACATGCTCTCCTGCGTAGAGTACCTTAAACAATGCTTGCCTGTATTGTTTTGACATATGACCCTCATTTTGCAATAAAAATAATGAATAAAATTACTGACCAAAGCTTATTTCTGTATATATAGAAATACTACTCCTTACATGTCAACCTGTAATATTTTGAGATAAGTTTTTATCAGACCTTAATGAGTACAATGACATTGGAATCAGGTTTCTATTCTATTTGTCTAATTTCAATCCTTTATTTTTATAACTTTGCTTTCATTTATCTGCAATAAGCTATTGATTTTCTTTGACAGCACCCACCATGATGCAGATTATAAAATATATCAGAAATTAGTCCTAAACTTTCTTATACCTTATGAATTGTCTATTAGTTGAGTTATGTCTCTATAAACTACTGTTATACCTATGCTGCTGCCTAAGTTGTGATTGCAGCACAGGTAGATATACCCAATACAGCTGTAATCTATCTGACTACTCACAGACGTGGAACTGCCATTGCAAGGACATCYACTATTGAATACATAACCAGTGATTTCATTCTTATCATTAACCAAACTAGTGAGGTTAAAGCTAGCTCAGATACGGATACATGTGCTGCAATCACACCTCTGGATTTGATTGCAGACGTAGCCTGAGGAACTGCAGTTGACTAGAAAGAAGTCCAATACAGGAGAGAAACAAGCACGAAGAATGAGAATAATTAGAGGAGGGAAATTCCAAACACATTGGAAAATTAAGATTTTTCTCAATCAGTCCTTAGATCACTGAGGAAAAATAAGGGGAGTTGATTAAAACCAGCCAAACCCATTGAAGCTCATTGATCATAAAATATTAGCAAAGAATGGACATTGCTGAACAAAGTAGCGAACTTGAGGATCTATGGTCTAATTTATTGCATTAATTTGTTTCCAGCTCACATTTTGTTTCCCTTAAAACTAGTTTGTGTGTTCTTATCAGGCTTGTCTTGCTGGTTAACATGGAAYCAACCATTAACTCTCCCCTCTTGTACAGGTCGGTAGACTATGTGGGAACTTGATTCTGATACGTCAGTTTGCCATGGCAGTGAAGAGGCGGAAGTAGTTTGTGCCAGGAAAAGTATTATCAATAGGAATCTTACCTCACTTCAAGGTACCAGTTTGAATATTATTTTGGTTGACTTCCTTGTATTAAGGCTGCATGTGAGAAATACAGTAACAATGGAGGTTATTCATGTATGTCCAAAAACTTCCAGACCTACACATGGAAGGTGGTGTAAGCTTGTAAAATAAGGTAACCACAAATATGCAAACAAGTGCCAGTATTTCAATATTTTCTTTTAGATATTCCTCTGTTCCTGGGACAACACTTTGAGACATTTTGCTGTTTGGAAAACCAAAAAAAAAAAAAAGCGAATATTTTTCTCAGTAAGATCTAATAGCTCWCTACAGATAATCCACTGCAGTCAAACATCAGTTTGTTTCATTTTCTGCAACCAACTTCTTTTTCCTTCAAAAACAAAGCTTTTTCTTGGTTAGTACCAAAATGCAGCAATTCTGATTCTTATGTCTTCACTCAATATTTAGTATCTAAATTTTAGTCAGTATTAGATTTTTATCCTTGTACGCATTTCATACAATTAGAACAAATCATTATGTGTTGACAGATCTCCACAYTGCTCTTTTTCCTTATTGTCAGTTTCAACACATTACAATCGGAATTCCATTTATATATGAAAAATTTAAATATTTTCATCATAATATAAATGAATTTCATAAAGCTTGTTGAAATGTGAAGATTGACCTCTAGAGATCGTGTAGTTCCTTGAACTAAATCAGAATCAAGTTTAGCTACACATCTAAAATTTTAGCAGAACAAYACCTCCTTTCTTACTTTCTCCTATATATTCCAGTTCTTTTCCCACATTCTTTTCTTGGTTGTATCCACAGGTTTTATGAACCCTGCTCCAAACAGTACATTTCATCTGAGGCGCAAGAATGCTTTCCTCTTTGCAAATACTTCCCTCTTGTAACACAAAGATAGTTTGCAACAGTTCCCTCAGGTGACACTCAGCAACGATACAAATCATGATCCTCACAGTAGTTTTGCACAGAAAAAGGAAGTTGGAAACGATGAGATAATTTATCAAGGTCACAAAAAGTTAAGTATACATAATGGTTTTAGAATCAGCTGTCATATCTCATACTTCAGGGTACTTCATAGTTTGTTGTCTGTGGCGCTGACCTAAAGGGCCCATTTCCTCATTGCTTTCACTATGGCAATCACAAAACCTTGATTCATAGAAAATAAAACTGACAGCCTTCAGTGTGATTAATCCAGTTAGAATCCAGGTCCTCCTTTGATTCAAAATGCAATTCCTTCATCTTTTCAGATGCTAGCTTACTCAACATAGCAAACACAAACAGACTTTTTCCAGGAAGAATGATGGTTTTCATTAACTTTCTGAGTATTCAGATGTCAATGGTATTTCCRTTTTGGAGTAGAATATTAAGTCATAGCCTGTATTATGAAAGCAGACAAAATGAGTTATTGTCCTGGTTCCCCTCTGCCCTTTATATTTACAATATTCAGAGCAATTATTTTTTATTTTCACATAAGGTGAAATCCTTTCTTGCAGGAAAGTTTATGTAAATGCATTTACTTACATTCACAAATTTATGGCATTCTCCAGTATTCCTGGAAGTAGTCAATACCAGATATCCAAAGATTAATATAAAATGAGGCCACACACTGGAGTTCACAGCTGTTTTTATTTATTTATTTATTTGGTTGGTTGGTTGGTTGGTTAGTTGTTTATATTCTGCAAGTATCCAGTCTCTTGTCTGGCAATGCTGTTTTAAATAAATAAACATTGTAAATGTACTTCAG
This sequence comes from Oceanodroma leucorhoa, assembly GCA_030449065.1. NCBI lineage: Eukaryota > Metazoa > Chordata > Aves > Procellariiformes > Oceanodroma > Oceanodroma leucorhoa. Next base: position 2,388,749 of record JASVER010000103.1, on the reverse strand, counting down.
CTAAGAGTAAATGCTAGGCTGGATCAACTGAGATCAGCAAAAAGCATTTATATTCATGTTTTGGTTACAACATTTTGTTATTTTCTCCTCTTTCTCCATTAAATTCCCTTGTATAAGGAAAAATGTGCCTTTTGTTTTGATCACCAATGCACCCAGGAGCTAAACAGTGTTTCAGAACAGGGATATCAGAGAGGGAAAGAAGAGATGTTCCACACCCAGTGTAACCAGTCAGACAAAATACCATCCAAAACCTGCTGAAATAAGCAACAATTTAAATCAGATTATTGTTCTGACTCTGGCTTCAGAAAGGTCAAAAAATTACTTCTCTAATAGAGCCTAGTATAGCAATTATGTCATCTAATGATGAATTTCTCACAGAAACTTTGCCCTAGCAAATGGTTTCCATGGCTGCACTGGCTCAAGTGAATAAGACTTTACATCTGGGCAGAAAAGAAGAGGCAGATGTAATTGCAGGTAAGTGGCATGGAAGGGTCCAGTTTGTTATCTGTAAACATGACTTGTATAACATGAATTTGATACCTGATTCAACAAAACACCTGAAGATGTAAAGCAGGTGGGAAGCAGATGCCCTCTTCATCTCCATACCTGACACCCCGCCCCAGTCCATGCCTATTTCTCCATTTCCAAAGGAGAAAAGAACAGGATAACAGAGTAGCATTTGTGTGGGAGGATTATTTTACAGGGACCAATAAAATATATACTCTCAGAAAAATAAACAAGCAGGAATAACAAAATGAATTCAAGCTTAAGAATTTTTATAACTAAGACATAAAGTCTAACTGTGAATGAAGGTTTGACTGTGGCTCTGGATGGTGCTCATCTGAGGTCTTTCTTGCAGCCAATGATATCAGAGTGAGGATATGGAAGTGGAAACAGCTTGGTGTGGCACACCAGGCAACATGTGCTTGTGTCACTGCAGCTCATAGTCAGCAGGAGCCTCTCTTCTGAAAAAATGTGGTGTTCAAATAATTTTGAGGAAAAGAAAAATAATTTTGAGGAAAAGAAAGTATGTATCTGCAGTGTTTTCAACATAAATAATGATGTCCCCCTACAGAGCTGAAAATTGAAATGAATACAAAGGTTTTCTAAGTTTAATATGGGAATGTTAAATTAAAAAAGAGATGTTAAATCAGAAAGAATACTTCTGAGATACAGTTCTGTAAAGTGAGGATCAAAAGAGGAACGTCAGCCAGAATTGACACTCAAGCAGAATGTTAATTTTGTGTAAGACTATTTAATCTTTAAGACTGATAACCTTTCTCTTTTGTTTAAACCATTGTAAAAGCACAAGTTTTTCACACTGAGGAATCCATAATTCATGCAGTTTCATTTCCTGACTTTCTCCCCCATTCACAAATTTTAGCTTTATCTAAGGTAAGGAGTCTGAATTATTTCTACTTGTTTACTGCCAAGGGGTTTTGTGAAGTCCCTACTTTTAACTCATTAAAAACTTTGTAGGTCAAACTTTTGTTTTTATCCCCAGGCCAGGTTCAGGCAAACTCTTAATTAAAACTGCAATTAAATAAATTGAGCTAGTACATTTTGTCATGGGGAGTAAACTTTAAAAATTTAATATATTCAGTAAATCAATTGTTCTAGCAGATTAATAACGACCATTTAAAACTGTTTGATCCATGTGATCTCAATGTTGCTAAATTAGATCTCTGTCTGAGAATATATCAAATATATTTTCAAAAATCTGGTCAAAATGCAAAGATACAGAAAAGAGAAGGCAGTGAAGAGAAGAAAAACAAAGAAAGTTCAAAAAGCTGCTGGAGAACCTGTAGACTAATTTTTATTTTTAATTTCTTTAGTAAGATAAACTGGAGGCTGTTGTGTTGGGAAATATTTAAAATGCCACTTGCATATAAATAAATATAAAAAAGAAGTTAGATTATTTATGGTCTGGCTTCACAAATTTGCAGAATTTGTTATTCTATACCAAGTTAGCAATCACAAATAAAAGTGTTAGAATCATCTTTAAGTACGGTTTATTATAGCCAGTGAAGCTTAGCTTAACTGTATGGAGAACAGCTACTTGGTGATAGTGTAGCATACACTACAATGGAGTAAAGCATCTTTTCACTGATGACAACCAATCCTTTATATTGTTGTAGTTACATTCTTCTACTACTAGTTTCAAGACTGATTGACACAACCCTGAATATGCCTGCGCTGTCTCACCATTAGTGAAAGTATCACAAATAAGCAGCATAGGCTTTTTGCCAACTAAGCGTATTTGCAGACCATGGCAAATTGCCCAGTTTGTTAAAATATCCGACATATTAAGTTAGTCATTTTGAGAAAGTTTCAAGAGATGCAAAGAATTCTTTGAAGTTTTTAGGGAAGACGGGTTTTAATCATATGAAACGCAGCATTAAGAGTGACAATAGAAATCTGTGGTTACGAGCAGATTCAGACTTGTGGTACTTCCACCAGTCCTCCAGCCCTGGAGAGAACCAAAGTAAAGACAACTGTAGACTAAGCGAGCATCAGCACAGGTCATCCACTATGCAGATGGAAAAACCTTATGTTCAGGACACTCACAAGTAAGAATGACTTAACAGTTCATTTAACAAGTTCATCTATTTGTTTTTAGTAGTTTCAGTGTTGTGTTGGACCAAACAGCTCCGAGCATCTTCATTAGTTTTCAGAAAGCACAAAGAAAATCAAGAAAAATCACACTAAGTTTAAACCAAATAGCAAATTGTCCATTAATGGCAATGGTAGTTTTAACACTRGGAACACCTGACACAGGTGGTGGGGAGGCAATGAGGGGAGATGCTCTTATTTACCAGTAAGGAAGAATTGGTCAGGGATGTGAAGGTCAGGGCAGTTTTGGCTGCAGGAACCACAAGATATTGGAGTTTGGGATACCTAGAAAAGGGAATAAGGCAAGTAGTAGGATCACAACCCTGGATTTCAGGTGAGAGGACTTTGGCCTCTTCAGGGACTTGCTTGTAAGAGTTCCATGGGATGTGGGCCTGGGGACAAGAGGCATCAAGGTGAGTTCATGGATTTTCAAGGATTACCTTCTCGAAGCTCAGGAATTGTCCATCCCAATTTGCTGGAAATCAAGTAAAATTGACAGGAGGCCTGCATGGATGAACAAGGAGCTCCTGACAAAACTCAAACATAAAAAGGAAGTATACCAAAGGTAGAAGTAGGGACAGGTGGCCCAGGAAGAATACAGATAAACTGTCTGAGCATGCAGGGATGGATTTAGGAAAGCCAAATCCTGCCTGGGGCTGAATCTGGTAAGGAACATTAAGGGCAACCACGAAGGCTTCTACAAGTACATCATCAGAAAAGGAAAACTAGGGAAAATGTGAACCTGCTGCTGAATGGGGCAGGGTGACAAAGGCCAAAGTACTCAATGCCTCCTTTGCCTCAGTCTTTACTTGCAAAACTTGCCTTCAAGAATCCCAGGCCCCTGAGATCCTTGGAAAAATCTGGAGCAAGGAAGACCCTCAGTGGGGAAGGATCAGATTAGAGAACATTTGAACAAATTGGACTTATGCAAGTCCATGGAACCTAATGAGATACACCTGGAAGTGTCAAGGGAACTGGCAAAGGTCATTGTGAGGCCACTGTCAATCACCTTTGAAACATTGTTGTGATCGGGGTAGATGCCTGAGGACTTGAAAATAGCAAATATCAACCCTATCTTTAGGAAGGACAAGAAGGAAGATCCAGGGAGCTACAGCCCAGTGAGCCCCACCTTGATTCCTAGGAAGGTGATGGAGCAAATAATCTCTGAAATCATTTGCAAACATATGAAGGACAAGAAGTTGATGATGAGTAGTCAGTATGGATATATGAAGGGGAAGTCATGCCTGACAAATCTGATAACCTTCTTCAGTGAGAAGAGAGTCTTAGTGGACAGGGGAGAAGCCTGGATGTGTTTTATCTTGGCTTTAGCAAGGCTTTTCACACTATTTTCAACAACATCCTTATTGACAAACTGATGAAGTACAGACTAGATAAATGGACAGTGAGGTGGACTGAAAACTAGCTGAACTGCCAGTTCAAAGGGTCGTGGATCAGCAGCACAGAGACCACCAGCAAGAGACCAGTAACTAACAGTGTACTCAGAGTTCAATACTGTGGCCAATACTGTTTAATATCTTCATTAATGACTTGGATAATGGGAGAGAGCACACCCTCAGTAAGTTTACAGGTAGTCTAAAATTGGGAGGAGTGGTTGATATACCATATATTTGTGCTGTCATTAGGAGGGACCTTGACATACTGGAGGAATAGACAGATGAACCTCATGAAGTTCAACAAAGGGAAATGCCAGGCCTTGCACATGGGAGACAAATAACCTCAGGCACAAATACAGGCTGGGGGTTTAGCAGAAAAAAGGCAGCTTGGCAGAGAAGGGCATGGAGATCTTCATGGACACCAGGCTCACCATGAGCTAGCAATATACCCTTGTGTCATAAAAGCCCAGCAGCCTCCTGGACTGCATTAGGAAATACATCATCAGCAGGTCAATGGAAGTGGTCTTTCCCTTCTGCTTAGGACTGGTGAAACACATTTGGAGTGGGCCCAGTCAGAGGCTCTCCAGTGCCAGAAAGCCATGGATATAGTGGAGTGAGTCCAGCAGAGAGCCATGATTAGAGGCCTGGGAAGAGGTTGAGAGAGTTGGGACTCTTCAGCCTGCAGAAGTGAAAGCTCATGGGGGAAATATTATAATATATACACCTGATGGGGAAGCGAGGCAAGATTAAGAAGAAGGATAGACCTTCTCAGTACTGGCCAGTGCCAGGAAAAGAGGTGATGGACATAAATYGAAATACAGGCGATTCCATTTAAGCATAGCTTCTTTATGATGAGGGTGGTCAAACACTGGTATGGGTTGCCCAGGGAGGTTGTGGAGTCTGCATCCTTGGAGACATGCAGAACCCAACCAGACACAGCCCTGAGCAACCTGCTCTAGCTTTAAGCAAAAGGGCTACACAAAATGATTTCCAGAGGTACCTTCCAACCTCAGCCATTCTGAGAATATCTAGTTGCCCATATCAGAAATTGGTTASCATTAACTGATTCTTTGTATAAAGTATCACTCAGTGGATAAGTTTTTGTGTAGTTGCTTTTTTGCTGATAAATTTGATGTAATATAAATTCTTTCCTCCAGTATGAATGAAAGTTTAGAATTGTCTTAAAGCTATGGGACAATGCTGTTGTTATACACTGTATTCAGCAATGTACACCCACTTTTAAAGTGTATTTTTTTATATCTTAAGAGAGGGAAAAATGTTTACAGATGAAGATATTAACAAAATGCTGATTAGCATTAACCTGTTAACATAAATTGCAGTTTGCCTTTTCTGAGACTTGATTTTAAAGAATGAATCTTTAAATTTTTTAAATCCATTTAGATTGTAAATTTTGTGTACCTGAGAGCTGTCCTTCATGGAACCTTATGACTTAAAATAAAACAAAGACTAGAAGAAAACCATTAAGTTGAGGTTTCCAAGCCATGTCGCTGTCTTACTGTACAGTGCCACCTGCTGGCAGGTATAATAATTTTGGACTGTTTATGTTTTATTTCAAGTTCTTACAGTGATTATAACATTGAGGAAAAGAAATAGGGAAGAAAAATGGTGAACAAACTATATTCTGAGCTTTAAAACAATGCTAATTTTCCTTTTAATATGTATCCTGTTAAAAAAAGAATACAGATAATACTACTTTTCCTAGTTTATTGCCCTCTTCTTATCCCTTAAATGTTTTCAATGGTAAGTGGAAGGAAATACTGTTTTCTTGTTATAATTTCACAGATTATTGAAAAAATGGAATTTCCACAAAGTACGATTTCTGTTGCATAGCCATAAAAAACCATTACAATTTTGGTGGATATTCAGTGACCTCTAATTCAAACAGCTACATCTTTACAGAGATATTTATTGCATTTGAAGCTACTTAAGAGTGCCATTCCCATGCAAGATTACTCCCCATCTTTTCTGTTCATATTGATGTCATACATGGAGTCATTTCTAGTTCTTCTAGAGACCTTTCCACACCCCTTTCAGGATAAATCAAAGTAGAGATACAATGATTCTCTCTTTGTTTTTTCTTCATGTGTGCACGTATTTTAGGATGTATTTTAGTCTCTAGGCATGTTAAATACCAACAAACAAAAGCCTAGTCATGGTATTTCATCACTGAAAGATCTTCCAAATTCTTGATACCTAAATAGTTAAAAGATAGAGGTAAATCCACRGGGTGTAATTTCAAAAACAATTCTTAACACAGCTTAATTTGGCAAGCCCAGAGTTTACATTTCCATCATGCAGATAAGCACAAAAAAAACCCTTCTCCTCTCAGTTCTTGCTCATATCCACATCATCATAGTCCCAGCAAGACTCTCCAACTACAAGAAACTTTGACTTCTCTTGACTTTTTCTGAGGGACATATCCATAGTCACCCAAACAACAGGATTACCGAGGATGGCATCATCCAATAGATAACAGAAAACAACATGCAAATCACACCTAAAATGCAATCACCTTTCAAAGAATAATGTTTACATCCCGCTTGAGGAGCTTATAATCAGTTTTGCTAGTGGAGAAAATAGCCAGTGCTTTACTTGCTGAAGTTTGTGAATCTTTTTCTTTGGTATTAAGCTCTTCACATGTATGTACCTTGGTACTTAGTTTCCAATATAATGTCACAAAGGAGCGAGGGAGTGGGGGCAAGGAGACACTTAAAAATAAAAATTACAGTACTGCCTCTTTTTTAGAGTGGTGTTCAAGCTTGGGCATTTTAGAAGTGCTTTTGTTTTTAGATGCCTATGGTTTCTCTTTTTTTGGTGAAGAGGTCTTTATACTCATGATGAATGTCATCCACAAAATAAGTTACCCCCAACTCAAAATTTTAAATAAAATGTGTTCATAATATCAGGATTAAACTTCAAGATATTGCTTAAAGCATTTTCTTCTTCTGTGTTTCAAGATGCACCTTGAAAGGTAAATGAGTAAAAAACCCCCAGATTTCCATTGAAATGTAAGGGTGATGCATGTCACGTTCCAAGCTAGCTGTGTTACTGGGTGGTCATATATAGGAGGTGGTTACTCAGAGGCTGTGGAAGGTCCATCCTTGAAAAATACTCAGAACTGGACTGGACAGGGCCCTGTGCAGTGTTTGACTCACTCTGAGCAGGAGGTTGGACAAGGTGACCTCTGGAGGTTCCTTCCAAACAAAATTATTCTCTGATTCATATGCTAAGTTAATTATATACATTAAAATGATACTCAGTGTTTTCAGGCCCAGGGACATTAATTACTTATGAAATGATAATGACACAAAGAATATAGGTGACATTTTTCCAGAAAAATAAATCACATACTTAAAATATTGCCATTATATCTGACATTTACTCTGAAACTCAAGGCGCCAAATGCACGGTGATGAGCTTTCCAGGTATTTTACTTGACAGACAATATGTTTCAACTCAACAGTTATGACCAAATCATTGCCTGATGTTCAGAAAACCAGAGGAGATTAAAAAATTTATAGAAAAATTATTACCTTTACATGTCAGACTCTACACTGTCTTCTGAAAAGAAGGGGTAAATCAGTTAGTCTGACAGAAAATTACAGGCAGGAGCCCTTACTAAAAAGAGGTCTTTTCACCCGAAGACCTCTGGAAGGTTAGCAAAAGTACCCAGTTCCTCCATCTTCCATCATGTAGTTTGGCTTTTCTAATTAACATTAACAGGCTTGCTTTCATGTCTTAATACCATCAAGTCTTTTCTTTATTAAAACTTTTCCAGAAAAAACACCTCTCTATTTCTACTTTTCCTACCCCTGTAAAGTGATCAGAATGCCAACAATACTATTATATTGTAAAGAAAGCATCTTCAGAGCATGTAGCAAAAACCCCAAAACCACATATTGAAATGGCTGAGTTGATGAACTTTATGTTCCAGATTTCAAATATTCAGGTCTTTTTGCCAGGTTTCTAATGATTTTTTCATTTGTGTTTAAATCCCTAGACCCATGCTGTACAAGCAGTTCTGGGGACCAGCTRTTACAGCAATATGTATTTGAGCAGGCATGATTAGAGATGATAGCATTCCCTTCCTGTGAAAATTCTAGAGATTTAAGAAATTATTCCAGTCTTGACTAAGAGGAAGCAAATATTTGACTCAAAATTTCTCATTTTAAAAACAAAGATAAAACTACACAAAAATATAAAATAAACAATAACCAACCACCACTGCACTTGTTTATAACAATTGAAATTAGAATTATTCCCAAACCATATCATCAGTGTAAACCTTGCCTTCTGATATGCAAAAGCTTTCCTAAACATTAGACCTCAACTACCTTTCAAGGCCCTTTTTGCTGTCAGAGTGGTTCTAAGATAAATCATTACCACTGGAATGGAAAACAGCTCTTTTACATCTGAAAACACCATACCGTAAAGACAACATCCATTTCATTATCTACTGTTCTATAGGATGTGTGTGTGGTGGGTTGGTTGGCTTTTAAATGCTGTAAGGGTATGTGGAAGCAGAGGTCTCTGCCTCCTGAGGGGTATCTGGTCAAGGACATTTTCAGTGCAAAAGGGAGAATAAATAAAGGAGGAAGCCATAAACAAGAACATACAGAGACACAAACTCAACCAACAAACAGTAAGGGAGGCAGTAACAGGAACCAAATCTGGTCGTTCATGCTCACTGGTAAGGGTACTGGAACATGGGAATGTTCATTTCAGAAGGATTATCTGATCAAGGACCTTGTCAAAGTGGGTGGCAAGGAAAAGGGAGAAGCCATGAACAAAATGTACAGAGGCACAAAGCTGAAAGGCAAACATAACAGAGAGAAAGACAAGAAGCAAACCTGGTCAGTCACACTAACTGATGGGTTACCAAGGAACTGCAGGAAAGAGGGACTTTTGAGCTGACAGAGATGCAAACCTGAGGGTCCGGGATGTTGGAGAGGCCAGTGTGTCTGTGCAAACTGGTGAAAGACTGTGGAGGAGAAGGGGACTGGGGAGGCAGGCAGAAACGGGTATAAAAGGGGCTGGGCAAGTGTAAAATGGGTCAGTCAGCATGCTCGTCTGACTGAGATCTGCACCTGATTGCTGCAGTCCATCCTGTCTTGTTAATAAACCCCTTTTTAACTATGTTTCTGTGTAATCTCACTCTCTGTTCCGTGTCTGTGTAGGCTACCACGACTAAGTGACAGCTGTTTGGGGACCAGCATGGGTGGATTTGCCATCAGCAACTGGAGTTAGACCAGGTGTGTAGGTGTGCCTGGCCTGTGATGTCAGATACTGGAGTGAGTGAGATCTCAATCCCAGTCAGTGAGGTCGGAACAGTGTGTGTCCCAAAAACTAGCTTCTGGGAGGGGTCAGGGTGCTTGAGGCAAGTAAGGGGTTCAGTGCTGGTGACTGGAGCAGGACCGCGGGTCACAATCCATATACCTGGATAAACCTCCATTTTTTTGTGAGTTTCATGGTGGTGTACACTCAGTAACGTAGGGCATAACAGTTCTGTCTATATTGTGAGAGGTAGTGGTGCTGTGTAGGAATGAACCGTTAGCATGAAGTATGTTCTTAAAGAGCTTTAATCGAAGAAAGCTTTGTTTTAAAGTCTGAAAGTGAACAAATTTATCAGTCTTCTAAACACACTTATTATGAATGAGCTCTGATATATACATGCATGCATACACACAAATATGTATATATATGCACAACACATACTCAGTTGCAACATTTCAACTACTGAAGAAAACATATGCTTACTGGAAATGGGAAAAAAATGGGACAAGGATTGAATTTGATTCACTGAGTTTGGTAGATACAGGTTTTTCTTACCCTCTAAAAAGAAACCTTCCTAACTAACCAGCTAACATATCAACCAAACAGACCAAAAGCACTACAGAATGAAACTATCCCAATGCTTACAGCCATTAGTTTTCTAGTGTTAATTTGGCCTTCTTCCTAAACGACTGACGTAGAACCCAGAATTACTGTCACTGTACTTGCATCCTTCATCTTTGTATCAACGATACAGAGATTTATTCTGCACCACCTCTACAGATTGAAGCAATGCTGCTATAACTACATTGTTGAACTGCGTGCTAAAAAATGCTTGTCTTCCCTGTGCCTTTTTTAAATTCCATCATTTGACAAGAACTTTCCCTACTGTCTGGTACAAAGTATTTCATTATCATCAACCCTTTTCTTCCTTAGCAGGCTAACTGCAAGGATTATCTGTTCCAGGATTTTGGCTGTGCACTAATTGTCATGGATGGAAGGGCTATGCAAACTCTCTAAAATTTCATTTGCAAAAAAAACCCCCCACAGTTTCATTTGCAGGGTTTAAAAGTAAACCCCTTCCTGAAGGTTCACTCTGAGGTTCAGCTGCAGGTTACTTTCACAATTTTGTCTTGATAGTTTTAATTTAGCCACCATTCTGTTGCTGGCTTGCTCTGGTGGTTGTAAAGAAAAGATTAGCGGTGCTCAGAAGTGCATACACCTTTGTGAAAATAAATGCATGCTTGGTATGAGCTGTTTGCACTAGTGGTTGAAGACAGCACAGTAGATAGGAACGCCACAAAAAAAGGTAGCCACTAATAATTTTCCGTACTTCTGTTTCGTGGTAAATGCAATGCGGAAAAATGAAAAATGATATTCAATGAAGCTGCAAATCTATAGTAAGGGACAACGTGAAATTATACTGTTCCCAGGAATTGCTTCAGGGTATATTCTGAATCAAATCAGTTCAATGCTTCAAGGAGAGCAAATCAGTTTAGTCACTATACTACCTAGGGAAAGAATGCAGCATATGTTATCCCAGATCTTCTGGGCCGTGAATACAAAATATGGATACAGCTAAACCTGACACGCTCTTCAGACCCTATAACAGAAAAAAAAAAAAAAAAAAAAAAAAAATTAAAAAAAATCTGCTACTCTGAAGTACAAACAGTAAAATGTTTATTTTTATTTTAAGCTGAAGGATATTTTTCCTCTCCAAATATATTTTACGCTGCATTTTTCCAAAATTCTCTCCAGGCTTTCACCATCACTCTCCTTATTACTTACTACTGACTACTAAAGTATTGAATTGTGAAATATCCATTTCTTGTACCTGAGGCTATTCTAGTTCTTCCTTTTCTCTTCTGTGTATAACTTAGTGTGGATAACAATGTCAGCCTGAGATTGCTCTTTTATGCTACTGGCCAGTATACTTATTGAGTTAAAAAACCCAACCCTGTACCAGCTGTGTATACCTGCTGTGCCTATAACAGCATGCTTTATCTGAGCTGTATAATCCTTCTCTAATAAGCATGATAGAAAGAGGAGAGATGCAAACAAAGTAAAAAACCTGGGGCTTACATAACTCATTAAAATATTTTCTGATTATAGCCCAGCACTAGGCATAATTAAAACTCAGTATTAGAAAATATCCTAATATCAATATTGATATGACTTTCAGCGTATTTGCTGTGGACACAGATCAATAGTAAATACCAAATTCACAATCACTTTAAGCCCATTTTATTACTTGCTGCAGGATTTATTGAAACAATATTCTCAGTTCCACAGATGGGCTCTGTGGCTTTTCTTTCCCAGTCAGACACAAGTTCAGCCTGTCTATGAGCCTTTCTTCACTGGGGTCTGTTTCCCCAAGGAATACACGAATCCCATTGTTCTTAGCATAGTCCTGTTGCCTCGGGGCAAAAAAATGTACCTATGTCCCTGACTTCCATGCCAGTGCTGCTAACACTGCATTCATTTACATCTCTAAGACAGCCTTTGTCTACTTGTTAGACATTTAGCACAGAAATTCCTATTGGTCTTATTACCAGTTCAGCTGCACGAGTGCTAATTGAGTCGTTGGTAGATATTTTGGAGGCTGGTGGAGGTTAAGGAGTCTGTACTAGCAGCCTTACAACTGCTTTTGGAACAGCTGAAGCAGCACTAGCTCTGAAGAGCTCTCTTGCTGCAGTACCTGCATGCACATAAGGCCTGAGAGAGATTATATCTGGTACTAAACTCTGGAAATGAGATAGCATTTCATTAGATTCAGCAACAAATATTTAAATGCTGTTTGCTGCTATAAGATACAGTTGACCTGCACTGGACATAAAATTCTGCACTAAAGCCAAGTGCCTGATCAAGCAGGAGAGGAAAGTAGATAGACACTGGGACATTTCCCAATTGCTAGCACAGTATACAGCTGAGGTTATTACTGCTCCTTTCAACAGCAGATGCATTCGATCTCCAGAGTAGCAACACTACAGAGGTGCAATGATCCCCAGATGGAGTGAAGATAAGCTCCTGGTTTCTCTTGTATATGTCTCATTAGGAAGACCATTTTGTGACACTATTTATCATCCTGATGGGAATGACTTTTCTGTCTGCTCTGTGTAAGAATAAAATCAGGACATGCAGCCAGAAGGGAAAAAATACATATGATAGTGGCTTCCCACATCCTTTCCTATATCCCAGTATTTGGAGAAACACAGCTAAACTCTTTGTTTTCATCTTTAGAGCATTCAACTAGCAATATCTAATTAACTTAAATACCACCCTCCTAATGGGCTTCTTACTAAGTGGATAATAGGGGTTCCCTTCTGTGTGCTAGTGTCCCTCCCCCAGTGAAGGCTCCATGAAAAACAGAGGTGATTGCAATCTTTTTAATCTAACCAAACTAACGATAAAAGATATCATATGGAGCTGCACATTTTCTTGATCTTGTATAAATTACCATAAAATGACTATAAATGTGTAAATAAATGCTACATAATTTTTCCTCTCAGGTTTTCTGATAATAATGTAATTGCTTCTGTTTACTGATAAGTAGGATGCAGCAGGAGTGAAATATGGAAGGAACACCAGCAACAATCTTCTGTTTGTCTCCCCAACACAATTTTTCTACTTCTAACTCCATTTTATGGAATAGAGAAAATGGTGTTATCAGGAGTTATTGTGAAATTGGCTGTAACAGCTCATATGGTAACTATGCTATTACTGCTTGCCACCAGTGCAATTACAGTCTCTGCCATGATATATCTTCTATTTATATATAATTTAGAAAACCAACGACAGATAAATAATGTATCTATCTAAACTGTTCAAGAGTGAAGGGTTGAACTACACACACAAAAAAAATAGCTTCATAAACAATGCCAGAGGGTGCTACATACTCTAAACTTTTCTTTACATTCTTTATAGGTACAGCCAAACTTCTGAAACCATGGAACGTGTAACACGCTTCAAATAATAAAGAAATATTCATTTGTCAAGAATGAAGTTAGTAGCAAAACTCACTCCAACTTCAATCATCAGAATTTCCTCCAAGTGCTCCCATGTAAGATGGCTCATGGCAATTACAATCCACAATATATCTAACACAATATATCTAACATGGATATTTTGAACAGAAAACATCATCATAGTCCAGAAACTGATTAGTGAAAACATCAAACATTTTCATTGCCTCCTCCCTGCCCCCGATCAATTTTTAAGATTGATGCTTTTCTTTATCAGGACTTGAACCTGAAGAAGGATTAGCCATACTGAATGGCAATAATCTCTCCCAGCCTATAATAGGAATGGGTACATGAACATGTATGTCATCATGGGGTATATGAGGCTAGGCAATAATTAGTATTTGCTCTTCAACATGGGCAATTACCTTGTGTAACAAAAAGAGCTTGTGCAACTAGTAGACAGAACCTCACATTGTTGTATATGCATGGACTAACTTACTTCTGTTTGACTCAGAGAGAGAGTTTTTTCACAGCCCTCAGGAAAGGGAAAGGGTGCAGGGGAGAATACTGGAATGACAACACCAATGTCTCCTACCACCTCATCCCAATCCTTTTCTCCAAATGTAACTTCATACAAAACTCACATATAAGTAGTACACTACACACAGTATAAATCTTTAGAAGTAATGTTCAAAAAGAGATAAAATTATACTGAACTGGTCTGGATACTTTAAACATCAAAAAAAAAAAAACAGTCTTAAATTTGTCCTACAGAGATGTGGATGAAACCAAGTATGTATGCCTAAAATGAACAGAAGTGGAATGTAGATTGTTTCTTTTCTTATTTATTCAGTTTGTTCATCCTCTACTGATGCACCCCAATCTCTCAGACAGAATACAAAGCTAGACAACCCTGGCTATGAGCCAGTATGACAATTTCAACACCATACACATTTGTGATAATGGTGTTAAACTGAATGTAAATTTTAAATAATCCTAAATAAATTCATTCCAACTGTGTTGGAACTTCACCATACAGASTGTTTCTTTTTAAATAGATACAGCTGTAAAATAATGCAACTGATGCAAAGCAGTTGTTATGAGGAACTACATAATGGTTAATTATTTACCATAGGAAACCAGACCTACTCTGAGACATTCATTATTGGCTGCATTTAAAAAGTATATGAAAACAAACATGGATGGAAAAAACACAAGAAAAACAGATCTCCATAACAAACCAGGAGTAATGTCCATTTACCCTTTACAAAAAGAACAGCTTGCATTCCACTTCTGGCTCAAGATTTCAATATCTGCATTTCTACACACTGTCACACAATATACAAGAATTATATGACTGGGACAACTTAAAAAGGTGAACAGAGAAGATGCTCTTGAATTAAGAAAGCTTAAGTATGCATAATTTTTAAACATTCTTATAAAAATATATGAGAGAAACTTTTTCTTGATTATTAATTTTCTTTGGATCAGTGGGATTTTTTTCTCCTTGTTTCATGGTATAAACTTTTCATGACTTTTAAGTAAATTTTTCATCATCTACTTGAGAGAAAGCATGCCCTAGTGCTTATAACAGCAATACAAGATCAGCATTTAAATTCTTATGTTCTCAGTTGGACTGAAGCAATTTTATTCAAGTACAATAATTTTCAGATTCCAGCTCTTACCTCTCAGCACACTGCCTCGAAAATTGGCAGGGTTTATGTTGTATTTTCACAGGCAAAAATCCTGTAACCACTGTAGCATCAGTGCTGGTCCCAGAACAGGACTGGCAGTCCTGTGGGTTAGACACACTGCACTGCCACATACTCCACTCTTCATAGATCCTAAACTTGTTGCAGAAAAACAGTGGAGTGACATTTGACCATAGTGGTCCAAAAGCTTTTGTCATGTCTTTGAAACTAAAAGCTGTGAGAATGCAAGAACTGGCAGAGATCAATTCTCTCAAGCTTTCTCCTCCAGGCAGCCAGGTGAGAGTATCCTGAAAAGGTTATCTAGCCAATTAGGAGCTTTATAAGTTATTAGTGTATGATTTTTTTTAAGATTTCTTTGTGGTATTTATGTCTAATACATACAAATACAGAATATTTTATCACAGTCTAGGCATAAGACACATATTAGGTACACAAACACTCAGGATGTCACCAGTTCAGCTAAGTGTCATGTGCACTTGAGCCAATTTGGTCAATATAAAACTCTGGTGTAAATTAAATGCTGTTAAATTTTGAGGATGTTTTTGAGTTAATGTCTGGTGATAAAGTGTTAAATAAAGCCTGACATACTTCTGTCCCATGATAGGTATGCTCTCCATGCTTTAATAAATTGTTCTTTTCTAATACCAACAATTATGCTTCATTAAAATCCTATTTCTTGATTAATCAGTTTATAAATGTCTTGGGTTTAAATTGCTCATTTTCCAAGTTCTAATTTATATCAAATTTGATAACCTAAAATTGTAGAACAATATTCCAAAAGTGGCCTAAAAACAGGAATAGTGCTTTCTATACCAGGAAAACGATTTTCATTCTTTTAGTCTGCTACCTTGTTATTCCAAAAACATGTTATATCTGGATAAGATTCTATTCCACACACTCCATATGGGACCATTAGAATAAAATAAATTAAAAGAGAAAAATAGAAAAAAAAAAGGAAAAGTAAGTTGCCAGTAAGAGTATATTCTTTCAAGTACAGCTAGTGAAATGTATGGCCTGTCTGTTGTAAAACCCAGTCTGCCAGATGATATGCCAAGGGGTTTTGATTCTTTAAAAAAGCATCATGAGTAAAAACAGTGAGCTAACACAGTGATAAGAGTCTGATAAGTGAAGCAAGAACTCATAGTAAACTCAATGGCATTTTTCTCTTGGTCTGCCTTCTAAAGCATATGCTCCAGAGAAGCGTTTCATAAAGGTAGTGTCTAATAAAAATCCTTAATTATGAAATACGTAGAGGAAAATAGTTCATATTTCCATTTTTCCTTCATATGGGGGCAGACTTTTCTCTATGGAATTTATCATGCTTATGCAATGAGGTTTCTTTTTACACTGTTTAACTTCCTAGCAACCAGGGAAGGACTTTCAAAAAGTAGTCATTTTATTAAGTATGTTTTCTTTTGAAATGTGAGTTGGTTTGTGAATCAGGGGAAAAAATAGAACACATCTAAGCCTACTTCAACTTCTTTAGCCATGGTAGAAAGGAAAGACAAACAAATTCTTTCTACACACAACAGTCATCTTCAGATTTTTCTTTTTAAAGCAATTTCATTTTTTCCAGTGACTTTTGAATTTTTTTTAAATTTTAAATTCAGAATCTCTATGACTTCCCAAGAATGACTAAATGAAGTCCTCAGTTGGCAGCTACTGTTATAAAAGCAGATGTTTGCTTGCATACGGCTATTTAGAAAATCATGTTGTCATATGGATGAGGAAAGGGTTAAATCCAAATATGTAATTCAGGAGAGCATTCAGATTTGATGCGCTTGACTGGCTCAGCTAAGCCAATCCCTGGATCTTTTCCTTGTCCAGTGGGAGTTTCTTACAGAGTCATCATGGATATTTTTTCATTGGACATTCTCAGTGGTAGCCACAAGCAGACACAGAACAGAAGGAAAATAGCGTCATTCTTCTCTATTCTACAAGCAGTATTGCTTTCCCCTGCAGAAAATGGAACTTTTACAGACATGACTGAAGGACTGGGCTTAGTTACCGAGTTAAGTTAAGTTAACATTTAAAGAAAAAAGAAATATAAATATATATGATGAAAGGGAAAAAGAAAAGCAAGTTTCTTTGGTATACATAGTACCCAATCCAACATCTGGATAAATGATTTTTGTTTTCATTATACAATTTACAAACAAATTGTATTTGTGTAGCCTTATCTCAAATTGTTTCAGCCAGTCTCAACTATGTTATCAGTTTAGCAAAGCTAACTATTGTGCACTAATAATTTACTCTGTAATTAATTTCTTAAGTTCACTTTTCATCCAGACTTGCTGCTGCACAGCACTTGAACAACCACCCTGAAGTGCCTGAAGCAAATCTGTGGTTTAATTTTGGTTTACACTAGTTACAAATGAATAGGTGGGAGGGTCCAAATGTATTCCTGTTTAGTAAGTTTAATTGTGAACCCCAGGGTTCATGATTAATGAATTCCACAGGGCTTTGTGTGCATAGGATTTTTTTTTTTTTGTAGATATTATCACTCTAATATACAAGAAATGTGTCTGTTCTTTCTTAAAGGACCAAATCTTTTAGGGGACGTCTGCCTGCTATGATATTTCAGATACTTCTTTCCCACCTGTCAGTATTGTTTTCCTTGGAAATATTACGTAAGGCTATGCAGGCTGGCTCCAGAGAAACAATAAATGCAGTCCTATCAAAAAAAAAAAAAAAAAAAGTAAAAAGTATCTGTCACAATGTAGAGCATTTGCTTAATAAAGCTAAAGTAGATAAGTCCCTATAGCATGTCAAAAATAGAAGACACCAACCATATTCAACTCTGAATCAGAATAGCTTTTAGAGATATAAACGGAATTTTTTCTGTGCCTATTTTCCTTAAAAGAAAACAAACAAACCACTGAATTTACAACACCCTTTGGAAAGTTTTTCAATTAGCCTTAGCAATTTTTAGCTCAGACTGACAAATCTGTCCATGCTTCAGCATTACCAAGTTTTCTCCTGTTATAGTGGTCAAGCAGTTCTCTGTCGTGGCTTGCCTCATGTCTAATTGTATCACTTTCAACAGCATAACATACCATCTCCTCTGAAAATGTACATAGAAAAACCCAGTTGTAGGTAAAGTTAAGAAACAGGAAGAGCTTGTGTGTTTCTCTCTTTTCCACAGAAGCAAGGATTTCATTTTACAGTTGCTCTCAGTAGCATCATAGATTTTGTGGCGTATTTCAATTTATCATTGCATCTGCATCCCATTAAGCGTAATGGGATGTGTACTAGAAAAAATTACCTTCATGGCTCATTGATTACTGTTTGCACTATAGTTGCATATGCAATAAGAACAGGAAAAAGTTTGCCTTACTAACATCTCTCGCATTTCTTGAAGAATTTTATTGTGTTAGGAAAATAATGTGCTTTTAGTTCTGGGTAAAGAGGGCTATCATAAATGAGGCATTTACTTCTATTTCAGCCAATCACATGCTAGTTTTTATTGATTTTTTTTTTAATCTTTCATAGAAATTTAATCTGTGTTACTATTTTAAATGTGAAGATTCTGCAATTCTAACTCAAAAGTGTTTTCTCTTCCCCTTCCTCCTCCTCTACCTCTTCTGACAGTAGAAATTACGAACTTAAATCTTTGATCATTGTCTGTAAGGAGATCAGGATTAACTATTTTTATTTACAGATGAGTAAGTTTAAAAAGAAGCCTGTTTCTGTTTACGTGGACATTAGTGTTTTACCCATATGTTCAAGGGTCACCAGACTTGTAGAAGACAAGCAAAAGTAAAGTACCTGCTCCTGCAAGAGAACATGTATACGGAATCATTTCCTGTTAAACTATTGTACTTGGAGTTTATAGTTTACTTTCATCCAAGCAGAATCTAGTTCACGCACCCAGAGACAGCTTTGCAGTTTGAGTCAAGAGGGAAGACAGGTTTCTTCACAATCACATTTAAAAAATGTAAGTCCAAAAACATGTGATGGGCTTAAAATTACATGAAATTTTGAAATAAACTCAAAAAATTCTTTTTTAGTTCACCTTCTACTCTTTTTGCTTCAACAATTCACTCAGTCTCTTTCATGACTTTTTGCCACAATACTAGGGGAGTAACAACTCTATTTTTAATAAATATCAGATCCTAATATAAATGCAGATTTTCTGGGCATGAAAGAAAGAAATCAAGGACTGTGTAAGACAGTAATAAAATTGTAAGACACAGAACTGCTAGGATTGCTTGAGTTTAAGAAACTTTGCAAATCTAGATCTCTAGGACTTCCTTTACCTGTTCTGACCATCCTTCTGAAGTAATCCAAGTCAGCTATTCACAACAAAATACATACAAGAGGATCAATTTCTATTTAATAGCCAAAGCAAAAAGGTTGCTAAGTGTAGTGGTTTAACCCAGCAGGTAGTCAAATGCCACACAGCTGCTCACTTACTCCCCCTCCCACATGAGGAGAGAAATGGAAAAAAAAAATTGCAGATTGAGCTAAAGACAGTTTAATAGAACAGAAAAGGAAGGAATAATAATAATAACAATTATAATAATGTAATAATGATACAATATACAAAATGAGTGATGCACAATGCAGTTGCTCACCACCCACCGAGAAATGGTCAAAACGATCGCCGCTTCCTGGACCCCCACCTCCCATTCATATACTGAGCATGACGTCACATGGTATACAATACCTCATTGGCCAATTGGGCTAACTGTCCTGGCTATGCTCCCTCCCAACCTCTTGTGCACCTGGCAGAGCATGGGAAGCTGAAAAGTCCTTGAACAATAGATTACCTAGCAACAACTAAAAGCATCAGTGTGTTATCAACATTCTTCTCATACTAAATCCAAAACATAGCACTAGGAAGAAATTTAACCCTATCCCAGCCGAAACCAGGACACTATCCACCCCTTATTCTATACCATATTGGTCATGCCTAGGTCTCACATTTTCCAATACATTCCAATTAATCACCATCCCCTTTCTTATCTTTTGATATATACACACAGATATCATTCCCTTAGTCTATCGGCCATCCCTCTAAAATGTCCACTGAGTTCATTTAGTCCATGACTTTGGGCTCCATCTGTCATAATAGTCTCTCAGGGCAGGGGAGATGGTGTGTGGTGTTGGATTCTTCCATCCTGAAACCAGTTCTTATTTTATTATCGCTGCGCTCGTCCGGTTCTATTGTCGTTGCATTTTGCTTGGTTTCGTCAGAGTTCATTCTTCATTAATCTGGGTGATTTTCACCGTGATATTGTTGATAGCAACCATAGAAGCGATGATATACAATATCATATAGCAATCAACATCATACAATTGAGTTCATTGCCTGTTTTCACCCAAAATTAGACTCCCTTGAGGTACACATCGGACTTCCCCATCCTTTCCCATTACCCACTAAGTGCACCCAGGTCCTGGAGCAAAAGCCATCCCATGAATGGGTTTTCCTTTGCCCAAGGCAGGAGTAACCCAGACTGTCTTCCCTAGCGTATTCCTTATGCACACTACAGGGTCTTTATCCCCATCTACGTGAAAGTTTTGATTGGGCAGGGCCAGCTCGATTGAAAGATCCACTGGTATTGACTAACCAGGTGGCTTTTGCTAAATGTGTGTCCCAATGTTTGAATGTCCCACCACCCAGTGCTTTCAGTGTGGTCTTTAGCAGTCCATTGTATCATTCGATTTTCCCGGAGGCTGGTGCATGATAGGGGATGTGATATACCCACTCAATGCCATGCTCTCTGGCCCAGGTGTCTATGACGGTGTTTCGGAAATGAGTCCCGTTGTCTGACTCAATTCTTTCTGGGGTGCCATGTCACCACAGGACTTGCTTTTCAAGGCCCAGGATGGTGTTCCGGGCAGTGGCATGGGGCACAGGATATGTTTCCAGCCACTCGGTGGTTGCTTCCATCATGATGAGCACATAGCGTTTGCCTTGGCGGGTCTGTGGGAGTGTGATATAATCAATCTGCCAGGCCTCCCCATACTTATACTTCAACAATCGTCCTCTATAAAAGAGGCTTTACTCGCTTGGCCTGCTTGATTGCAGTGTATACTCTGCATTCATGGATAAGCTGTGCAATAGTGTCCATGGTCAACTCCACCCCTCGATCACGAGCCCATCTATGTGTTGCGTCCCTTCCTTGATGGCCTGAGGTGTCATGGGCCCACCGAGCTAGAAATAGTTCACCCTTGTGCTGCCAGTCCAGATCCACCTGAGCCACTTCAATCTTGGCAGCCCGATCCACCTGCTGGTTGTTCTGGTGTTCTTCAGTGGCCCGACTCCTGGGTACGTGAGCATCTACGTGACGTACTCTTACAACCAGGTTCTCTAGCCGGGCAGCGATATCTTGCCACACTTCAGCGGCCCAGATGGGTTTACCTCTGCGCTGCCAGTTGTTCTGCTTCCATTGCTGCAACCACCCCCACAGAGCATTTGCCACCATCCACGAGTCAGTATACAGATAAAGTACTGGCCATTTTTCTCGCTCAGCAATATCCAAGGCCAGCTGGATGGCCTTCACCTCTGCAAACTGACTCGATTCACCTTCTCCTTCAGCAGCTTCTGCAACTTGTCTAATAGGACTCCATACAGCAGCCTTCCACCTCCAATGCTTTCCTACAAGACGACAGGAGCCATCAGTGAACAGGGYATATTGCTTYTCATTTTCTGGTAGTTTATTATACGGTGGGGCCTCTTCAGCAYGCGTCACCTCCTCCTCTGGGGACATTCCAAAATCTTTGCCTTCTGGCCAGTTCRTGATCACTTCCAAGATTCCTGGGCRACTGGGGTTTCCTACTTGGGCCCGCTGTGCGATCAGTGCGACCCACTTACTCCAGGTAGCATCGGTTGCATGATGTGTAGAGGGGACCTTCCATTTGAACATCCAGCCCAGCATCGGCAGTCGGGGTGCCAGGAAGAGCTGTGCTTCAGTACCAACCACTTCCGAAGCAGCTCGAACCCCTTCATATGCTGCCAATATCTCTTTCTCAGTTGGAGTATAGCRKGCCTCRGATCCTCTGTATCCCCGACTCCAAAACCCCAGGGGTCGACCTCGAGTCTCCCCTGGTGCTTTCTGCCAGAGGCTCCAGGTAGGGTCATTCTCCCCGGATGCTGTGTAGAGCACGTTCTTTACATCTTGTCCTGCTTGGAGTGGCCCAAGGGCTACTGCTTTAATTATCTCCTCTTTAGTTTGTTCAAAGGCTTGTTGTTGCTCAGGGCCTCATTTGAAATCGTTCTTCTTGCTGGTCACTTGATAAAGAGGGCTTACAATCTGACTGTAATTTGGGACATGCTTTCTCCAAAAACCTACAACGCCTAAGAAAGCCTGTGTTCCCTTCTTCTAGCTGGTGAAGACATGGCTGTTATCATGTTGATCACATCCATTGGGATCTGACGACGTCCATCTTGCCATTTTATTCCTAAAAACTGGATCTCTTGTGCAGGCCCTTTGACCTTGCTTTGTTTTATGGCAAAACCGGCCTTCAGAAGGATTTGGACTATTCTCTCCCCTTTCTCTAAAACTTCTGCTGCTGTGTTGCCCCATATGATGATGCCATCAATGTATTGCAGGTGTTCTGGAGCCTCACCCTGTTCCAGTGCGGTGTGGATCAGTCCATGGCAA
>JASVER010000103.1:2342579-2354120 GCA_030449065.1 Oceanodroma leucorhoa | reverse complement strand
CCTTGTCAATGCCCCCTTCCCTAGAAAGGGATCCCAGCTGCTTGGCTTCCCTGCCCTCTAATTCCAGGCTGCTGGCCCCGTTAGCCCAGCGCCGGAGCAGCCAGGTGACAATTTGCCCGGTTGGGCGGTGGCTGGAATCTTTCCGCACATCTCGGAGCTCCCCAGAGACAGGGATCGGGTGGTCACCGCCTCTTCCTCCTCCTGCTCTCGTGATGGCCCTGGTTCATCTTCATCCCTCACTACACGGGCTGATTTTCTTGTGCATTTTCTCTTTTGTATAGGGGCGACTGACACCGGCGCGGGCGGGTTCTCTGTCGCAGGGGGCGGGGGAGCCGCCGTACCTGCCGTGGGGGTGGGGTGGCTGCAGGGCCTGCCGTGGGGGTGGGGTGGCTGCAGGGCCCGTAGTTTTGTCATCAGATCCAGAGACCTTCCCCTCCCCCTGAGGGTTCTGAATAGTGTCAGACAGGGCTCGGCAAGCATGGGTCAGGCCCCAGCACATGGCAGTGGTTTGAGTCTCCCTGGAATTGCCAGGGTGACAGCACACTTTTTCCAAATATTCCACTAATTTTCCAGGATTTTGCACTTGTTCAGGGGTGAAGTTCCAAAACACTGGGGATGCCCACCGCCCTAGGCATTTGCCCATGCTCTCCCACTCACCCTGCCACTCATAACTATCCAGCCTCAGGGCAGATCTCTGGATGATGTTCTTAAATTGCATCTTAACCTTGCACAAAACCGAAACGATATTCCCCAGCAATACCAATAGATGCATCTTAACTACCCAGGGGTGCTCAAGGTACTGACAAGTGACTTTAACAAAGGAGACGACATCACAGAGGAAGGTAGTGAGGGTGCCATTCTCTATCTCCCCCCATAGAAAACATCTCAGACGAAGAGGTATAATTGCCAATTGCCTCCATGAAGTGGTACCCGAAATACAATAACAGCTTCATTATGAATCCCAAATACCACATACCCCCCAGTGTCAATATTTTAATAACAAGTCTCCCAGGTATGACATCACTAATTATTGCAGAGCAGAGCAGACTACAAAACCCAAACCCAAGCTTTAGCATGTACAGTAACAACAAGAGCATGATGCAGACCAAATAAATCAATATCGAGGACAGATGAATCAGTATTGTGACTGGCAGCTATTAACAGATATAAATTCCTTAATATACTCTAGTTGTTAATCTGCTGTTATCTCAACCCTTCGTGCCCCACGTTGGGCGCCAAAAAGGACTGTCGCGGTTTAGCCCCAGCCAGCAACTAAACACCACGCAGCCGCTCGCTCACCCCCCGACTCCGGTAGGATCGGGGAGAGGATCGGGAGGGCACACGGAGGAAAACCCGCAGGTTGAGATAAAAACAGTTTAATAATGGAAATAAAACAAAGTAGAACAGTGATAATAACAACGATAACAACAATAACAGAATATACAAAACAGGCGATACACAATGCAACTGCTCACCCCCACGTGTTCCGGACGAACCACCCGAACCCACGGAACCGCGCCCCCAGCCCCAAAGGAACCGCCCCCGGTTTTTAAGCTGGGCATGATGTCACATGGTATAGAATACCCCATTGGCCAGCTGGGTCAACCGCCCCGGCTATGCTCCCCCCAGCTCCCCCTGCACCTCGAAGGGCAGGGGAGGCTGTCGGTGCAAGCACCACCCAGCAACAACCAAAGCATCAATGGGCCATCAACATTCCTTTCATTACCAAACCCAAAACACAGCACCCCCTCCAGCTACAGGGAAGAGAGTTAACTCTGTCCCAGCCGGAACCAGGACACCAGTATACACATAAAAGGAAAAGGGACATAGTATCCTTAACTGCATTAACTCCAAGATACAGAATTGTTAAGAGTATTAGACAAAGGGGCAATGAAGACCTGTCAAATGATCCCTTAAAAGATCTCGAAACATCCAAACTATTCCAGACTTTTGATAGACTAATATCAAAGCTGAAGGAACTGTCTGCCTAGATGTCATTGCATTACACGGACCATGTTACATTTGTGAAGACCAAAAATATCTATAAATTAAAGTGAGAAACTGTCTGCTTCCTGCAATCTAGAATTTTAATAACTGGATTTGCCAAGAAAGTAATTTTTTTTCAAAGTATATATTTCTTTTCCTTTGGTCATCTATGACTACATTTTTAAAAATCCAGTCTTGTACAGCAATTTGTAGACACAAGACCACTACGTTTGCTCCAAAGTATTTTATACAAAATTTTTGGGTTTTATTCAAGTTACCTCATTGTATGGGTCATAGCAAAATTCAGCTAGGCAGTTATGCTCAATATTATAAATCTCTTATAAGTATTTCTACTGCCACTTTCATATACTAAATCAGAGAAAAAAGGCAGATTAACTGAAGGAAAATCAGCAGGCAGGACAGATACGTTTGTTTAAAAAAAATCTAAAAATTCCAGTGTAGCCTGTACATATGAGCTATTAACTTTATGTGTTTTTTCCTCTCTCCCTTCTGCTGTAGGTCATACAAGTTCATAATCGCCTTAAAAACTTTTATTCTCAATAACTAAATAAGAATTACATTATTAAAGGTTCTTAATATCCTAATTTCTTCATTTTTATTCCCCACTAATTTCAGTGTTGACTTCCATCCCTTATTTTAAACGCTTGCATCCAAATTCTGATGAGAACTACATATCAAAAATCCTTGCAGCCCTCCAGTTTTCCTGCACTGATCCCTCTTTCACATAAGAGTATTTTTAATACGTGGGACCTGGTAACTGAAATTTCCCAAGACCATTTTTTAGGTTTTTCTTCTACAAATATAATCTGCAAGTTTCTTTCAATGAAATCTCATACCTTAAAAAAAAGATTTTTAAAACATATAGGAAAAGTATTGGAATGGTTAAAGAAAACCAAAACTTCTAAGACACTTCTATGCAAATTTTTTACTTGTTCCTTTTCAGAAGGTGGTGATCAAATGCAGGAAAATATAGCAAAAACCATGTTTTCAAGTTCATTCATCCAGGGAGTAATCAAACAAACAGTGGGAAAAAAAAAGCTTTTTCTTTTTTGAAAGATGGTGTTTTCATAAACAAGCAGAGAAAAATCGGGATCTGAAAGCTATATCTTAACATCTGCTGTGACAGCAGTTCTCCAGCTCTGATACATGTACCATTCGGGCTATGTAGGCTTCACTGATGTATGGGGTTATTAAAGAGATTTGTTGTGCATAAAACAAGAGCCATTTATAATACACTGATTATATTACAAAATTGTGACCTGGAAGTCATGGCATGCCAAGTTTTAAAGTTGAAGATTTCTAAAGCCAGCTTAAGGAGTACAGTGGAAAAATTACTGATATAACAGGGATGGGATAAGGATGTACATATGGTTTAGAAAGAGTAAGAACACATCATGATTGTACCTACAATAAGACTGGTATGTATTTATATTGTTTTCTGGGGCCACTGGACATCATATAACCTTTGTAATTTTCTCTGGTTCACAAGCTCAAGTGAACATTTACTCAAGTGAGTAAAAGAAACTTATACTGTGCATTAGTGTCATGAAATATTGTTTATGCTATCAATTCCTGCATTGGAGGGCTAACAATGGTGCAGCTTCCAATGGATATATTGGTTTCAATGGAAGTGTGATACCTGTATATCTAACTAATTCTGACAGTCTGAGTCAAAAAAAGATGAAGACAAGATACATGTTCTGTTTATGAGACAATATTTCTTTTTTTTTTTTTTTTTTTTTTTTTATATTCCTAGTATTTCTGTGTAGATGACCAGTTCAGTTACAATTTGGATGGTGCAAATTTTCAGTCAAGCTAAGGGGATAACCAAGACTGTATGTATGTAAATATGATTTATACAGCTTGGGTAAAGTGTGTTACTTCAAGCTGTAGGATTTAATTTATCTAACAAGATTAACTTAAATATTAGCAAACACCACCAAATGAAGTCATACAGAGGACAGAAAACTTCAAAAGTGCATGCAGAATCTTGCTGACTTGTTGCATGACTAAGAAGAGTATGTGCTTCTTTGGTTATTGCTCCAGTTTATCTACCATTAGGACATTTTACTTCTAGGATTATTTGTGCTACATGTAGCACGTATCTTAGGGAAGAACCGAGTCAAGGTCAGCAACGACACATTGCATCAAGTGCACTTCTGAGAATGGCTGAGGAGTGGAGCTGTGAATATATGAAGTTCACAACTGTTTATTCTGGCCTACCAGTGTTGATTCATAGGGACAAGCAATGGAAAAGGCTTTTAATAAACTTTGAGTTTACTGAGCATTTAGAGCCCCACTGTGCCAGCTGCTGAATACATCACAGATGATATCAAATGTTTTCATTTTAAGGAGTTAAAAACAATTTAAAGTTTTTAGCATAACTTAAGACATGCTCAGCATAATGTAGACATATGTTCTTGTGTAATAACTGGTGTTTAATAAATATGCCTGGGAGTTTTCTGCAACAGCTTTTTTGATTTTTTTTAAATATTTGTAAGAATGCTGTTGCACTATACCATTAATTTAAGGAAGATACTAAAATTCACAACTAAATTTACATCCAAGTCTTATGTCATAAAAACAAATTAAGTATTATGTAAAATAAAAACACACATACTCAAACAGAAATACAAACAGGAAAGCATTCATCAAAATGTACAGGTCATGCAATCACTCAAATAAGCATTCATTGTTATTTATTTGTGATTTAAACTTTGGTCATCAGGGGTCAAACAAATGACTAGCTTTACATCTCAGTGACGCACAAGTTTAAATGTGGATTAATCCAATGAATATTAGCAAGATGGAGTTATTAAGGTCAGAATACAGTGGATGTCTGTAGGCTAAGTGATATCCAATTAAATTGGTACAGGCTATTGTATTAAATGGTAGTTGAATTCCTAGAATGTCCCTCACAATTATAACATACTAACATGAATGCAATTGCATGGTTAATGGCTTAGTGATTTTTTTCTTTTTTTTTTTTTCTTCGTTCATTACTTTGCACCTAGGTTTTCTTACATTCTCACTTAACTTCTATAAATCTTCCACAACTGACTTATACTGTAGAATATAGTTCCATGGAAGCATTAAGCAACTGAACTTGAAATACACATCTGTGACCTCAGTTGCTGGACTTAGACATCCTCTAGCTTTATTGGAACACAGAGACAGGAAAACACGTAAGTCCATAAAATGCATATAGACTCTATGCCTTCTTAAATACAACATATGAGTAAATAAAAAATGAAGCTGTACGGATACAATTGCACAATAGTTGCTACACTGCAGAAAACTAAAAGTTTCTCTGACGCTGAAAGGATAGCTGTACTTTTCAGCAACAATTCATCCTAGCTGTAGAGCAATTCTATATTCAAGACACAGAACTGTGTTTTCACTGAAAGGCGGTTGAAATGCCAACTTGGCTCCAAGAACCAAAATTTACTTTCTAGGCAAATGAAGGACTCTACAGTACTTAAGATTCAGAGTGTCTCATGGTCATTTCTGCAGTTAACCTATGGCAGCAATGAATTCAGGTGATATGAGCATTGGAGAAGGAATGAAGTGTGGATCCTTTTCCAGTTCTACCAGTACCTTGTACTGATAAGTCAATTTCCTTTTTGAATTTGTTTTCCTGCATCTTAATGTTTCTATAGGTTTTGAATCATAATTTGCTCATAAGTATATTCCAAGACAGCTATAAAATATCAGTATCTTGTTATCTTTACTTAGCTAATTAATTTTTATCCTGCAGCCCTCAAAAAGTACATGGACAGCCCCAACTAGAAGTGGAAAAACAGTTCACTAGTCTTGTTTGCCCTAATCATAATACTGTAATGTAATTTCATTGAATGAATAGGAGTATTTTATCAGAAACATTCACTAACACTATAGAAACCAAAGGATCCCTTGTCAAAGACAGTTCTGTCTGTTGGATAGGAAACCTGATATGGAGTAGAGAGGGTGTTTTAGTGCTATATATGTTTCTCTCTCTCATTTCTTGTTTTTTACTTTGATGACTGCAACCAGATCCTCAAAGGTGCAATATGTCTAGGATGTTAAAGAGGAGACAATGCAACTGTGGAGACTTTTGGATTCTGAAACAGATTTGATGATGATTGCTTAAGAATGACAGAATAAAAGATAATGGTCAATTCTTAACTGTTGTCCACTGTCTTTTAAAAAGGGCAGTAAAAAGCAAAAAGAAAGTGTGCTGGTTTTCTCTGGGGTAGAGTTAATTTTCTTCATAGTAGGGCTATGTTTTGGATTTGTGCTGGAAACAGTGTTGATAACACAGGGATTTTTTTGTTTTTGCTGAGCAGTGCTTACACTCAGTCAAGGCCTTTTCTGCTCCTCACCCCACCCCACCAGCGAGTAGGCTGGGGGTGCACAAGAAGTTGGGAGGGGACACAGCTGGGACAGCTGACCCCAACTGACCAAAGGGATATTCCACACCATAGGATGTCATGCTCAGGATATAAAGCTTCCAAAGAAGAAGGAAGGGGTGGATGTTTGGAGTGATGGCGTTTTGTCTTCCCAAGCAACATGAAGTAGTGAATGAATTCCTTGTTCTGCTTTGCTTGCATGCACTGCTTTTGCTTTACCTATTAAACTGTTTTTATCTCAACCCAAGAGTTTTCTCACTTTTACTCTTCCAGTTCTCTCCCCCATCCCACCAGGAGGAGCGAGCGAGAGGTTGTGTGGTGCTTAGCTGTCTGCTGGGTTAAACCATGACAGAAAGGAAAAGAAAAATTGGACTTGTAACAATGAGAGAATATAAAGTTGAGATACAGAGAAATTAATTTTTTACCTGTAAGCACCAGCACAAAAAGCCTTGCTACAACTTTTCCAAGTTCAGCAGTTTTTCAGGTCGCCTTTCTTTTTGCAAGTATTACTCATTGTCTTTATCGCATTCATCATAAATTCCTGGTATGCACTTCACAGGCTATTTCCAAGCTAATTATTAAGATTTATTTCCAAGTAACAAGCATTCCTCTGGCCATTTACTCATTCTCAAACAAGGACCTCTGTCCTTTTGACTTCCGCATCACTCATCCTTGAAAGAAGACCCTTACAGAGCTCCACAAAGGTTTCTTAATAACTGTCCTGTTTTTGACTGGGATAGAATTAATTTTCTGTCTAGTAGTTTGTATAGTGCTATGTTTTGGATTTAGTATGAGAATAACGTCGATAACACACCAATGTTTTAGGTGGTGTTTACACTAGCCAAGGACTTTTCAGCTTCCCATGCTCCGCCAGGGGCACAAGAAGCTGGGAGGGAGCACAGACAGTACAGCTAACCCAATTGGCCAATGGGGTGTTCCATACCATATGACATCATGCTCAGCATATAAAGCTGGGAGAAGAAGAAGGAAGGGGGGGACATTCGGAGTGATGGCTTTCTTCTTCCCAAGTAACTGTTAGGCATGATGGAGCCCTGCTTTCCTGGAGATGGCTCAACACCTGCCTGCCCATAGGAAGTAGTGAAGGAATTCCTTGTTTTGCTTTGCTTGTGTGCGCGGCTTTTGCTTTCCCTATTAAACTGTCTTTATCTCAACCCACAAGTTGAGATAAACCCTTCCGATTCTCTCCCCCATCCCACCAGGGGGGAGTGAACGAGCGGCGGTGTGGTGCTCAGTTGCTGGCTGGGGTTAAACCACTACAATAACCTACTTCACAAAGCTTCCCATCCTTGCACCAATGCCTCCAAGAAAAGCAAAGCTCTTGCTTTGCTGAGGTTCCCACTTTTGAAGTTGACCAATATTGTCCCCTTTTTTCCTGGTATAAACATCTCAAGCTACATTTAGAATTTGTTCATACAAGAAGAACTAGACACAGATTGGATCTAGCTCATGAATATCAGCATGACTGCCGCTACTGACGAGTGGACAGCTCTGACTCAGCGTGGGCGGGGCCGAGGGTGACGGGCGGCAGTTTAAAAGGCAGTGTGCCGCCATTTCAAACGCCATTTCGGCGAAGCCACTGAGGCGAAGAGTTCCGGAGCGGAGGATTGCGCCGGGGGACCCTTCCTAAAGGGGCAGCAGCGCGAAGGCAGACGCGCAGGGAGCGAGAGGGAGCCCCAGCTCCCTCCCCCCGCCCAGAGCCGGAGGAGCGAGCTCCTGACGAGCGGACAGCTCTGACTCAGCGTGGGCGGTGCCGAGGGTGACGGCGGCCAAACCCCTTCGCGTACAAGAGCAGCCCCCAGGGAGCGCGGGCGACCAGAGCGTGGCGCGGCAGTTTGCGCGGGCAGGGCGCCGTTCCCCTCCCGGCTCTAGAGGCTAACTAACTAGCRGTCATTGCCTTCCCAGAAAGGGACCTAGCCATGGTTTCCACGCGGCCGAAAGCCATCGCCAGGAGGAGTGTGATGACCCAGACAGAGCTCCCACACAAGCGAGCAGCTGTCCAGACCTCCGGCTGCAGGGAATGCCTGGGCCTGTCACTGGTACCGGAGGGCAGCCGACATAACTCCTGTGTGCRRTGTGACCAGGTGGATGATCTGCTCAGCCTGATGGCAGAGCTGAAGGAGGAAATGGAGAGGTTAAGGAGCATTAGGGAGTGTGAGAGGGAGATAGACTGGTGGAGCCACAYGCTGCCATCCCTGAAGCAAAGGCAGCAGGTGGAGGCTCCCCAGGAAGCCGAGGACCCCCTACCCTCTTGCCGCCAGCCAGAAGGAGGGGACCTAAGAGACCTCGGGGAATGGAAACGGGTCCCTGTGYGGYGTGGCAGGCRAATCCCCTCCCGGCCTCCCTCACCTTCCTGGTTGCCCTTACAAAACAGATATGGGGCTCTGGAGCTTGAGGGCCAGGCAAATGCGGAAGCAGGGGAAGGTCTATCCAGGGGCTTGCCTGGGGTGAGTCAGGAAACCCCACGCATTACGACTGCCACTCTTAAGAAAAAAAGGAGGGTAATTGTTGTGGGCGATTCCCTTCTGAGGGGAACAGAGGGCCCCATATGCCGACCGGACCCATCCCACAGGGAGGTCTGCTGCCTGCCGAGGGCCCGGGTTAGGGACATAACCAGGAAACTCCCCCATCTGGTATGGCCCT
Source organism: Oceanodroma leucorhoa (assembly GCA_030449065.1). Classification (NCBI taxonomy): domain Eukaryota; kingdom Metazoa; phylum Chordata; class Aves; order Procellariiformes; genus Oceanodroma; species Oceanodroma leucorhoa. Next base: position 2,345,064 of record JASVER010000103.1, on the reverse strand, counting down.
CTGACTACTACCCGCTGTGGGTCATGCAGGTAGGCAGTGACGAAGTTGCAGAGAGAAGTCCCAAAGCAATCAAGAGGGACTTCAGGGCACTGGGGAGATTGACTGAGGGATCGGGAGCACAGGTGGTGTTTTCCTCAGTCCCTTCAGTGGTGGGGAAGAACACTGAAAGGAACAGGAAAATGCAGCTCATTAACCTGGCTCTGAGGCTGGTGCCACCGGTGGAACTTTGGCTTTTTTGACCATGGGGAGGTTTACAAGGCACCGGGCCTGTTGGYGACAGATGGAGTACATCTGTCTCAAAGGGGGAAAAGGATTCTCATCCATGAGTTGGCAGGTCTCGTCGAGACGGCTTTAAACTAGGTACGAAGGGGGAAGGGGATAGAGCCATGCTCGATAGAGATGAGCCTAGGGGTGGTGTGCCAATCTCGGGGGTGAGGTCGATAGTCTGGCTCAAATGCATCTACACCAATGCACGCAGCATGGGTGGCAAACAGGAGGAGCTGGAAGCCATGGTGCAGCAGGACAGCTATAACTTGGTCGCCTTCATGGAAACACGGTGGAACGACTCTCATGACTGGTGTGCTGCGATGGATGGCTACAAGTTCTTCAGAAGGGACAGGCGAAGAAGGAGAGGCAGTGGGGTGGCTTTGTATGTCAGGGAGTGTTTCGATTGCACGGAGCTCGACATTTGTGATGATCGGGTTGAGTGCTTATGGGTTAGGCTGTGGGGGGAAGGCTGGCGAGGTGGATATCCTGCTGGGAATCTGTTATAGACCACCCAACTAGGATGAAGAGGCAGACGAAGCATTCTACAAGCAACTGTTGGAAGTCTCACGATCGCTAGCCTTTGTCCTCATGGGGGACTTCAACTTGCCTGACGTCTCCTGGAAATACAACATGGCAGAGAGGAAACAGTCGAGGAGGTTCCTGGAGTGTGTGGAAGAGAACTTCCTGAAGCAGCTGGTGAGTGAGCCTACCAGGGGAGGTGCCTCGCTCGACCTGCTGTTGACCAACAGAGAAGGACTGGTGGGAGATGTGGTGGTCGGAGGCCGTCTGGGGCTCAGCRACTATGACATGATAGAATTTTCGATTCTCGGGGAAGTAAGGAGAGGGGTCAGTAAGACCGCTACCATGGATTTCCGGAGGGCAGACTTTGGCCTGTTCAGGACGCTGGTTCAGAGAGTCCCTTGGGAAGCGGTCCTGAAGGGCAAAGGGGCCCAGGAAGGCTGGAAGTTCTTCAAGGAGGAAGTCTTAAAGGTGCCGGACTGGGCTGTTCCCCTGTGCTGTAAGAGGAGCTGGCGGGGAAGACGACCAGCCTGGATGAAAAAGGAGCTTTTGCTGGGACTCAGGGAAAAAAGGAGGGTCTATCGCTGTTGGAAGGAAGGGTGGGCGACTCAGGAAGAGTACAGGGATCTTGTCAGGTCGTGCAGAGAGGGAATTAGAAAGACAAAAGCCCAGCTAGAACTCAGTCTGGCCACTGTTGTCAGGGACAACAAAAAATGTTTTTACAAATATGTTAACGACAAAAAGAGGGCCAAGGAGAATCTCCGTCCCTTATTGGATACGGGGAGGAACATTGACACCAAGGATGAGGAGAAAGCTGAGGTACTTAATGCCTTCTTTGCCTCAGTCTTTAATATTCAGACCGGTTATCCTCTGGGTATTCATCCCCCTGAGCTGGAAGATGGGGACGGGGAGCAGAGTAAACCCCCCATAATCAAAGATGAAGAGGTTAATGACCTGCTACACCAGCTGGACATACACAAGTCTATGGGGCTGGATGGGATCCACCTGAGAGTACTGAGGGAGCTGGTGGAGGAGCTTGCCAAGCCGCTCTCCATCATTTGTCAGCGGTCCTGGTTAACGGGGGAGGTCCCGGATGGCTGGAGGCTTRCCAAYGTGACRCCCATCTACAAGAAGGGCCAGAAGGAGGATGCAGGGAACTACAGGCCTGTCAGCCTGACCTCGGTGCTGGGGAAGATCATGGAGTGGTTCATCTTGGGAGTGCTCACGAGGCAGGTGCGGGACAACCAGGGGATCGGACCCAGCCAGCATGGGTTCATGAAGGGCAGGTCCTGCTTGACCAACCTGATCTCCTTCTAGAACTGGGTGACCTGCCTAGTGGATGAGGGGAAGGCTGTGGATGTGGTCTACCTGGACTTCAGCAAAGCCTTTGACATTGTCTCCCACAGCATTCTGCTGGAGAAGCTGGCGGCTTATGGCTTGGATGGGTGTACTCTTCACTGGGTAAAAAACTGGCTGAACAGCCGAGCTCGGAGAGTTGTGGTGAACGGAGTTAAATCTGGTTGGCGGCTGGTCACGAGCGGTGTTCCCCAGGGCTCAGTTTTGGGGCCAGTCTTGTTTAATATCTTTATCAATGATCTGGATGAGGGGATCGAGTGCACCCTTAGTAAGTTTGCAGACGACACCAAGTTGGGCGGGAGTGTTGATCTGCCTGAGGGTAGGAAGGCTCTGCAGAGGGATC
>JASVER010000103.1:2156657-2342166 GCA_030449065.1 Oceanodroma leucorhoa | reverse complement strand
GCTCTCTACAACTACCTGAAAGGAGGCTGTAGAAAGGCGGGTGTTGGTCTCTTCTCCCAAGTAACAAGTGATAGGACGAGAGGAAATGGCCTCAAGTTGCGCCAGGGGAGGTTTAGATTGGATATTAGGAAAAATTTTTTCACTGAAAGGGTAGTCAGGCATTGGAACAGACTGCCCAGGGAAGTGGTGGAGTCACCATCCCTGGAGGTGTTCAAAAAACGTGTGGATGTGGCACTTCGGGACATGGTTTAGAGGGCATGGGTGCTGGGTTGACGGTTGGACTCCACGATCTTAAAGGTCTTTTCCAACCTTAATGATTCTATGATTCTATGACCACAACTTGGGTTGCTCAGACTGGTTTCATTGAGCCCAGCTGTAGACATGGATGTGTAGAAATAGTTGATAAAGCAGCATATAAGGCAGTCTGAACCTGGCAGAGTTACAGAAGTGCCATGTTTTTGTTGTTCTCTTACTTCTAGAGATGGCTGGAAATCATAAACAGGACTGTAGTAACCCGCAGACATTTTCTGGGTTGGATTTTCTTTCTAGTTCATCATCCACATAAAAGAGATCCTTGATTTCTTGACATGATGGTAATAAACAGAACAAATTCTCCAATGTAGTTTTCTGGGGTTTAGACACATATTTGATATCTGTTGGCCAACTTAAAGGAATGCTTTCAACATAATATTTTTAGAGAGTTAAACACATTACCTATGTTCTCCACATGTAAATAAATCCATGAGGACAAAATGAGTATTTGTTTCTGCAGGATGACAGTAACAACAAAATTACTGCTGTTCACAGGCATTTTATGTGGCATTTCCTAACAATCACATTTCATAACATTATCTTGTTTTTAAAGGAATCACATAAGTATCTTTTAAATACCACTTCTTACAAAAGTGTGTTCTCAGCATGTGCACATAAATTCATTCCAAGCTTCATACAATGACCAAGGTCATGGCTGAAGACAGAAAAAGCAGATGCAAAAGTTTTCCTTGCTTTAATAATGACTGAAAGAATAAGGCTTTAGGATACTGTCAGTTTTACTAAGTGAGTGTATTTGCATTATAGTAAGGAAAAGTTCTCAAGGCGTTAAAACTTAGCTTTTCTTTAAAAATTCCTTCTCTAGTTGTTCAAAGTAGTGAAAGATAACTGAAGCCTGGTATTTCCTATATGACACTACTATTTCCTAGCAACACTTTTTAATAACGTTTGAAATAAACTTACAAAAATACACAAAAATTATAAATAATTGATCTTTATAAAAAGCTTAGTTGTCAATATTACCCCAAATTTCAATTAGTGAAACACTTCCTCCATGGATGTTAGCACAAAAAGTGCTAATGTTTTTCATTTGGCATTAACAATGAGTGCTAATGTTAACATTACTGGCAAGTTACAAATATATTTAGCAAAGTGATAAGTTACCTTCACAGTAGCATATTTAAATAGTGTGACATATTTAGCTTTTTGACAGCAGGTCATGTATTTTCTTCTTTTATCTTTCTTTTTTTCTTTCCTTGGGTGACAACAACCTGAATTTGTTAATAGATTGTTGAAGTTTGCCGCTATTATTAAATGCAGACAGAGGGCTATGTAAAATTTAGTCTCAAAAGGAGAAGGCTGCTTTAGTCAACAGGCTTCATGAAAAACTTAAAAACTTACCTTAATTTTATAGCTGTGCACCACTTCTCTTTGAAGGACGGCTGCTGACCTTTGCCATTCATGGGTGAGCATCAGCTCGTGCTAGCCACAGCCAAGGACACAAACTCAACAGCAAAAAAACTCTCCCCACCCTTGCCTCACCTGAAGATGCACCTGAAGGAGGGAAGTGGTCAGTCCCTTTTGTCACCTGCATGGGGGTCTAAAGGAGGCTGCTCTGTGGGGAGCCAAACCACATAGGCCTGCCTGGCCCCAAGGGTTACTCTGCCAAGATGCAGAGAGGGGAAAGGTGTTTTGCTCCCTTGTTTTCAGGCTGCTCCTGTTCAGAGTGAGGTATCCCTTGGTCTTCCAGAGTGGCACACGGTTTAGGGCTCAGGCACCAGCTGAGTCTCCATGTGGATAGGGAACTTGGGCAGTCACACCACAGGGGCTCTGGGGTGGGACCCCATGGTGTAAGAACACCTGGGTTGTCTTGCTGTCATGTTACCCAGTCCTGGATTGGGAAACTGGAGCCAGGAAATCCAAAGCACGCTAAAAGTCTCGGTTTCTGGTTTCCCAGTCCGCTTAAATAATCCTACACAATCTAAAGGCTTTCAGTCCTCTTGTCCCAGAGCTGGAAATAAGGAAATCATCAAGTTGTGGCATTAAGTTTCACATCTGTACGGAATCACAGATACAATAAATCTTTTAGTGGTCAATGACTTGCTCTTGAAATAGTTCTTGCTATTCTTAGTCACTCTAAAAAAGGCTGAATGGCAACAGTCAGCTTGTTTTTTCATGGACATGTTCGTGTCCCCAAAACAGAATAATTACCTAACTTATATTTCATCAGCAGGTAAARAGTAAGAAGACTTAACATCTGGTTTAACTTCATCTATACCACAGTCCACCTCCAAGCTGTTCAAGTTCTTTTCAGCTCTTTATACTCTGTTTCTAGCTTGCAGAAGATCCCCTGCTCTCTGAACATTTCTGAGCAGCTGTCATCAGTCCCATTGTTTCTTCTTCCTTCAGATGTTATCTTTCAGCATGAACTATGATGGTAGGCTGAAATACTAACCCTGGAAGCCTGACTAGAGAAAGACGAAAGGTCATTAGTCTTTTGCAGTACAAGCGAGTTGGCAACAGCCTTACATGCTTCTATGGTGCAAACCACAGCATTCCTTAACACTGACTCTTTCGCCTTGTACATTTTCCCATCCCCATTTTCTTTTTGTTCCAAGAGCTTGTAAAGTGTCATATTTCAGCTTTCTTCCCCTATTTGCAGTTAGATATTGGGAGGTGAATTGCAGTCAACCAAGCATGCTATTGAACTGTTCTTAAGAAACTTTCCCAGGCAACCACACTTCTTTCCATTCTGTAGCTCACCAACCAAGAGCTTCTCGGGTATGCATGCATCATTACTCTGAACTCTAGGTCTAAACCTACAACACCTGTGCCTCCCTTGTTAAATCTTAATGGATACAAGTGATCATGCTATGAGACTTCATCAGTAGTTAGCTTCTGTGACCACCTTACACAGTACAGAAAATTAAGATCCTTCAGCTGAAGCCTTGCCAAGTTATTGATTTTGAAATATTTGCTCTGTATCAAGACTGAGACACTTTATTTAGAACACTATCAAAATAAATGATATTAAGAGTGAACGTTTGATTCTACCAATGACATAGTACCAGTATATACCTACTACTAAACAGTTTCCTGAAGATTTCTCTGTGGTTTTTTTTAAAGCTGTGCAGGAAGGCAGATAAATTGAGCCAGATATGATTTTTATAAACAAACATCTATAACTATCATTTCTATAATTGTTTAGATGCTATTTAACTGTTTACCTTTAAATACTTTTTCATCTGTGTAAAACACAAACCTTTTGTCCTTTTTGTTTCATTTGCACGATTTGGGGTCTAATTTAGATTAACATAGAAATACTAAAAGTATTAATCTTTCTGTTACGTGAAAGATTAGACTTGAATCCAAGAATTTCCATTGTAAAACTAAAAATGAAGGTGGAAAATTATTGTTTGTGTGATAAAAGATATTTCAATTACAAAATAGTAAATGCCAGCTACACCTTTCTTTAAACTAACCTTCTTCTGGACATCAGTATGTTTGGCTGTTATTCTACTTTTTCCAGTGAACAAAATTGAAACATTTTGGTCTGATCTGGTCATTTGTGTGTGCTATGAATGCTTGAAAAGCATGGTCAGAGAAAGTGATGCACTCATGAGCTCTGGAGCACTTTTGGAAAACCCAGCCAGGACCTTTTCTTCTTTGTTTCCTGAACAACAACAAACCCATAGTTATAGGAACTGAGGCTAAATGTCAGTTTGCTTCAAGGCAGTATCCCTCCATTGACTGTACAGCAGGCACAGAAAAGGTACATTGCCAAAGGCACCTTTTAATTGATGATGTTAGGGCATTAATTCTTTGCAACGGCTTTTCTGCTTTCCGCTTCTACAGCTGCCTCCCTTGGAACCAGCAGGCATGCCTTCGAGTCACCTTTCTATGCGGCATTGATGAGCCTCCCAAATTTGCGGGTGGCCAGTGACAGTTTGAATACAAACATTTAATCTTAGTTGAAAACAACAGAGGAAAATATAACATTTTTGGTGGTCAGGCAGCTTTGTAAGTTAGTAATTTTGTCTGATAGATGTGACTGCCTGCTCCAGAATCAAAATTCTCACTAAGAAATCTCTTGTATTCAGGGTTACAAAATTAATTTACCAATTATAAATAAATGAACAAATGTCATGCAGATTTTACATTAGCCTGAAACAACGGATAAGAATCATAGTATTCTGGATATGAACTGCTGTTTCATTCACTTAAAAGAAGTTTCAGCCGTGTGGATAGTACTGACAGTTTGGCTCTTGAATGTTTCAGTAACTGTTGTATCACTGATCAAAGTACCCAAAGAAGGTAAGCAGAAGGATTGTATTGTGATGATGTGCGTAGTATCCTGCATATCTGAGACAGCCTAGAAAGGCATTTTATCTCCAAAGTAGAAACTTAGAGCTAATCTCAAGATCTGCATTTGTACTGCATGCGTCATCCCATTTTAGACTGACAAAATCTGGATTATGGCTGAAAGTAGAAACATTGTCATCCCTTACTTTTCAAGTGTGAATCATAGAAATAATTGATGTTTAAGCAGGTTAATGGTCAATTATTTGTATTACATATTGCTTATATAGAAGCAAACATGCAGTTTTACAAAACTAAAATAAATGTTTACAGATAAAGAATTTGCCTGTGTATAAGAAAATAGGTATGATAGGGAACCTGGTGAGGCAGCAACGAAAAACAAAGGAACCATGAGCTTACTGTATGATCCTTTGAAAAACTTTCTAAGGCAGCTTGATTACAAATATGGCAGAGAAAGTTTGTACTTTAAATACAATGGAAAAGAGATACCACTACACTGAATACTGGTGATTATCAATATTACTGATAAAGATGAAAGAAAAATACCAATTAACACATCTGACTGTTATGCGTCTTTTCTGCTGATTGTTGTTATAGTAACATGTTACCTTCAGCTAGAACTACAACCTTAACATGTGGAAAACTTCACTTTTCTAGATATTGATTATTCTTGTGTATACGGTGTCACCTCAGAAACAGGGGAGAGAACTATATTTACAGAACCTCTTTAAAAATGTTTAGTACAAATTTTGGAAATAATCTGAACCATCATCTAAACTTTGGGGTGTTGTTTGAGTGCTGTTTTATGAAACACAACCAACAACATCTCCACAGATTTTAGTTCATGGATTCATAACCGAATCCATGAACTAAAAGTACATGAATCCGAATCCATGAACTAGGTGCAACCGAAAGGGTAGTCAGGCATTGGAACAGGCTGCCCAGGGAAGTGGTGGAGTCACCATCCCTGGAGGCGTTCAAAAAACGTGTGGATGTGGCGCTTCGGGGCATGGTTTAGTGGGCATGGGTACTGGGTTGACGGTTGGACTCCATGATCTTAAAGGTCTTTTCCAACCTTAATGATTCTATGAGTCTATGATTCTATGATAATGAATGTCAGTGTAGCAAAATATGTGTGGTTTTTTGTTCCAACAGAAACAGAGAAATCCAGATGCAATTCAGCATAATTGAACTGGACAATGTGTAAAAATATCCAAGCTAGCTCAGTTTACTAGAAGTAAAATGGTCACATTAGTGCAGAAATCCACCTGGGATTAATTAGTATGAGAATCACGGATGAGCTATGCCACACAGACTGTGTGACTATTTTTGAGCCACATACAATTATCACCTTGCTGAGAGACAGTCAATTACACAGAGGCTGTTTTGTCTTCATTTCTTTGAATTCTAATTTTTCCATATTTACTCTGGCATGCAGTCCCTCCTTCTCCTTCTCTCTATCTTTCCACTGAGTCATTCAACGCTGAAGCCCCAGCAGCATAGATGGGGGTTATCTCTTTTTCCTTCCTGAAACCCAAACCTCATTCTTCAGCATGCAAGTCAGCCACCATTTGCAGATGTGCAACTGACAGAAAACCACATCCAAGTAGATTTGTAAATAGACAAAGGGCTCTTTCACATAGTAGTGCGTAGACAGACATCCATAGTGGTATGCCTTCATTTTCTGTTCCTCACCTTATGTTGGTTGTCATGTTATACCATGTCATGTACACCATGTTACACCATGTCAGTACACACCACACTGCACCTGCAACTCTTGGTGATAACGTTCTGGCTGTACAAACCCACAGGATTAGTATGAAGATGAAAGGCAGTGGGCACTCATGCCTTTTGCAGTGTGACTCCTTCTAACAAAAATTACAATCTGAAAGTATGGTTATTCTGAAACAGACTTCCATATGGAACAGGCCTTCCTTAGAGAAATCATGGCTATTGTATTTCCTCATGCATCTGTCTTTCATCAGGCTGTTTACTACAAGCAGACCCCCGAACCATCACTATTTTCATAAAATATGCAGGCAGAGATGCTGGTTAAAAAAAAAAAGAAAATTCCTATTTATCATTGTACCTTGATCTTAATAACTACATGATCTGAAATTCACCTAAGTGAATTAAATATTTGCTACAGGTTGTGACTTTGCTCTCAGGAATCTGCCTCTAATGAGCCTTCTAGTAGAATCTCAGCAAAAATTAAATAAACCAACTTAAAAACTCCCTTGACCTCTTCATTGCATATGCACTTCCCTTGACTATTTCTCATTCTGGGTGAGTATTCACCTACTTTTCCTATATTTTTAAGATGTATTGCAGGTTGGTTTTCTTTCATTATTTATGCTTCACCATATAAACAGCCAATTATCTGATTTTTTTACCTGCTGTATCCTTGCATTGAGTGATTCTACTTTTATCTGCATAAATTTCTTTACAGTTCAAAAATAAGATGTATTTTCAGAATTAGGAGAGTAGTTGCTCCCAGTGCCATTTCCACATTTCTCATTAAATGGTTTCTGTAGCATCTAGCACTTCATATGCTGAATAAGAAATTGCACCAAGACATTTCACTTCTCAGTAGGCAGTAGAAGAAGTATATAAAGCCCCCAGAAAAACTTGGTTATATTTCTGACTGTTTCTGTGATTCTTCTATTCTTTGCAGAGCAGTGACATGGTTTCTGCCACCAAGAGGAGAAAGGTGTGGGGCTGGGAAAGTGGCTGTTGCCTTCACAGGGAAATGACTTCCTCTCAAGGCAGTGCTTAAAATCACAACTCTGATCTGTTAGCTGGAGCCGCAAAGTAATATGCTGGGAAAGAATCAACTAGGATGCCCTGCTCAAAAGCCAGTCTCTATCACCTTTGAAGTCAGCAGCGCAGGGCCTCAGCATGTGCCTAAGTTCCCTGCCACCATGGCCACAGCTCTATCTTCAGTATTTTGCTTTGGCTAGTTTAGCTATTCTGCTACTTGTTGAACATTTTGGTTTTAGGCAGTATGGCTTTTTATTCCATTATATTCTATATCTTCCACTCTTCCCCACCCAAAATTAAACAATCTTTTCTGATGTATAGAACCCCAATACTAGCAAATAGAGAAATATTCCTATACAGTATTATCAAATACAGAAGTATTCCTATGGCAAACAAGTAATATTTTACTCATTTCTTGGCCATTTCTGTATAGACTTATCACATTCAAACTATTGCATATTTAATGGATTATTATTGGTGAAAATGCTCAAGCCTTTATGCCAAGATAAATTATGCAGCTCTTTTATGATGTAGTCTTAAGAAATAAAAATATTTTTCCCTGTGTATTTTTAAAATAGAATAAACTCTTACCTACTGTCTTCTAAAACAAACAAACAAAAACTCCACCAAACCAAGAGCTTCAGCAGGTTAYAGTTTTCATGCTCTCTGTCATTCACAGTACGTGTGTATAATTTTCTGGTTACTTTGTACTTCTCATTTTTCCTGTAGACTATAAAACACTTCAACTTGATATTATCTTTGTATTACAGCTGCACTGTTTCTGCAGCTAAGATAATGTAGAAGAACCACATGAACAGAAAATAGTTATTTGAATTAATGAGTGACTGAACCAAAGAAAATATCCACGGGTAATACGCTAGCTGCAAGATCATCTAATATCAAAACAGCCACTGAAGAAATGATGCAGAGATAACAGCCTGGAATTGCCCATCAGCATTTAATATCAATTCTGCAAGATAAAATTAAATGGAAATGGGAGAAAACAAAAGGAAAATATTTAACTTTGCTTAGACAAAAGGAAAACAGTTGTTATAAAAACTTCTTTAACAGACAGGTGTTATAGTTCTAGCAAAGTCCACTTTTTTAGTGTAACTGTGAGGACGTCTAGACATCCTTATACTTTGAGAAATAACTCAGCACCTAATCATGCAATGAATCTGTGGGTTTGTGTATTAGGACAAGTATTTGGCAATGGCTCTACCTTGTACAAATGCCATTATTCATGAGAGAACAGAATATTAATTCTTCCTTATTAGTTTTTCATTATTTATAATTTTGTGTTTGTTATTGTATTTTAAATGTTTCAATCATTTTCTGAGATGACTTCAACAAGCAATTTTGCATGACAAATAAGAGAGAACAGATTGTAAAATGAACAACTCGAAAGATTACTTTAAATCATCAGACACCTGAAGTACTAGCTTATATTGGAAATATCTGCCCTGCCTCAAGTTTGATTTCCATGGGGACATTCAAAGAAAGATGTGATTTAACATGGCTTTGTTAAACATTAAAACCCTGTGTAAACACTTTCCTTTGGAAGTGGAGATCATGCAGTTCTACATACTTTAATTATTTGGGGAGTTATCAGAAACAGAATTGAGGCCACCTTAACTCTGAGTGAAAGTACTCTGCACAGGGACTTGAGACATTTTAAGCAACTGACTTGAAAAGTAAAATAAGATTAGTTATCCTTTGCGCCCTGTGAAGACACATCAACATTTTCCATCTCTGTTAGTTCTTACCACTTCTTTGATGATCCGGCAAATATGAATGTCGGCAAGGCTTGAATTCACTCACTCAGTTCAATAGCCGGTATTAGCTTACATTTTATATCTTCCCCTCCAAGGGAACAAACTGATATCTACCGAGATTATGCTGGCACTGAGCTCTGGCACTGTCTGTGGGCCAAATATACCTGTGAATGCAATGTAGAAGTTAAAGAGAATAAAAAGATAAAGTAAAAATGTTACAGACTTGCTCTTCTGGAAGTTAATATTCCTCACAGAGAAAGATATATAGAACTCAGCTTGTGAGACTTCTTTGAAAGCTTTCAACTCCCCACATGGCATTAGCTTATACTGAAAATATAAATAAAGAGAAGATAATTATTATAGATAATAATTTGGTAAGGAAACGTTGTATTTTTTTTCTGTTTGATAAAAATATAACTTTCTTACAAACAATGGTATCTGTTATTTTATATTATCCATTTTATGGAGCTTGGAGCTTGCAAAATGGATTTTTCTCTGAGCATCTCACAGGGTGGTTGTCACTGTAATACAGCATAAATGAGCCAAGTGATTCCCTGTGCATGGGTGAAATGTCCAGACGTGAGAGTGACAGTGTGCATACAGACTGAGATCTACACAGTCCATCTTGGTAAATGACAGCAACTGGATAACATTATTCATATTCCATTAATTCTTATAATTATGTACCAAAAGATTTCTATAATCAAAAGTAGTAGACAGCAGGACTATGATTTTTAGAACTTTAATTAACAGACTAATAACTGTTGAACTTTATCATAAATGTATGATTGATTTTAGTATGATATTTCCAAARAAATAAGATAGTACGAATAAAACAAAATTCAAACTCTGGAAGAGGAGAGATATACATTTCATAAAAACATAAGTGAGAAGAATTTTCTAAACATTCATGATAACAGTGGGAAATTGGATAGCCAAAGACAAAATCCACAAGCTTATATCAAGCAAAACAGAGTATCTAACACATGCATTGCTGGCATGACTATTTTATGCCAGCTAGTTCATACACCCAACCCAAATATATGCATGTTAGTCCTTTTCACATATTTCTCTCACTGTATTAATTTACCTTTCAAAGGTGTGGTGTATACGACTGATGTTTGTTGAGGTGTTTTTCTGCATGGAAACTGGAAACATAGCATGTATGAGGTACGATTCATAAGTAGTTCAAAATGCCTCACCGAAGCACTCCAAATAGTCAATACAGAGATTAGATTTCTCAAAGACGGTACAGGTCCTAGGAGAAGTAGGAGTACCATATCTATTTCTCTCTATTGATTATATAGGAAGCCAAAGGCAACTTGACTCCTGACTGCAACACTGCAATTAAGTACACATAGCTGGGCAGTTTAAATCCATATGCTGTTTCTTTCCCTGTGGTGCTCAAAAGGATATTATTACCCTTAAGCAATTTTTGCAATATATGGCACTGCAAATGAAAGGTACAAGTCTTAATCCTCAATTCAGTCCCAAACTCCTTGTACAGGAGAAGGGCTAAAAAAAATATTTGTGTGATAGAAGACAAGGAAATAAATAAAACAACAGATGAAGGTCCTTAAAAATGAAACACAGAGTCCATATGTTTTACAACAAAATATTTGGCTAAATAAATACATCAAATTTCTCTCTTAAAATGGAAAAGACGTATTTAATGACCTTTCAGTTTTACCTTCATTCATTTTTACCTATATCTGCAGGCAGCCAAGCTATTTTTCTGTTTCTATTAGCGATCCTCACTCCAATTCCAATGACACAGTCATCCTCAATAATACTGAGATTGAATCCTTGACAGAGCTAAGTCGTATTCAGATTCAGTATGGTATCTTCTCTGTGTGCACCAGGCATTTCAAAGCTCAGCAAGTTGGATGCATTTCAAAAAATAATTCAAATATTGTTATCCATTCTGATACTTTCAGAAATGGATTCATATCTTGGACAAGAATATATGTGCCTTCAGTAGCTGTTTTATTTAAAACTTAGACTGAATTAAAGAGAGTTTTTTAATACATCACATACTTCCAGAAACGTTAGCTTGAGATTAATTTCTTCTTTAAGACAATATTCCTTACAAGGTATCCAGCTTTGTAACATGCATGAAGTACATATGATCAAGAGTGTATGTGTATATATATATATGCAGAAATATGTCTAATAAGCACCTCTTTTATATTACAAAACCATAATAAAATCAGTTTAAAATGTTTCATTTCAGCACTCTCAAAAAAAAAATTATTTGTTTGGTTTAAAAATTGTTTGGACGTGGTTCTGTCTTGATCTAACATTATTCTGTGGCTTCCTAAGTTGCTAGGTTGTCAGGAGGGGCTATAGTTCACACTGCTCTTGTCCTCCCTTTCCTGTCCATGGTCTTCCCTCTGCCAGCAGGAACTGTGGTTCAGGGGACCACTGTAAGAGCAGAAACTGGTACTAGTGTACAATGCATAGTGGGACATTGTCTTGGTTTTGGCTGGGAAAGAGTTAATTTTCTTCCTAATAGCTGGTATAGTGCTGTGTTTTGGATTTAGTATGAGAATAAAGTTGATGACACACTAATGTTTTAGTTGTTGCTAAGTAGTGTTTTTCAGCTTCCCATGCTCTGCCAGGTGCACAAGAAGCAGGGAGGGAGCATAGCCACGACAGATGACCCAAGCTGGCCAAAGGGATATTCCATAACATATGACATCATGCTCAGTATATAAGCTGGGGGGGGGTTGGCCACAGTGCAGTGACTGCTGCTCGGGGACTGGCTGGACATTGGTCGGTCAGTGGGGAGCAATTGCATCGTGCACCACTTGCTTTGTATATTCTATTATTATTATTATTATTATTATTATTACTATTATTACTATTATTATTATTATTATTATTATTATTATTATTATTATATTTCAATTATTAAACTGTTCTTAACACACGAGTTTTCTCACTTTTACTCTCCCGATTCTCTCCCCCATCCCACTGGAGAGAGGGGAGTGGGCAAGCGGCTGTGTGGTGTTTAGTTGCTGGCTAGGGTTAAACCACGACAGACATTTTGGCCTATACGAAAAATGGCAATATAACGAGCTCAGGTTGAATAAATACAGATGGACTGTGAATTGACTTGAAAAGAGCCTAATTAACTTGACAGATCAAATTTTTTGTTATAGTTCTATTTGCATACTTATAAAAAAAAAAATGTAATTCAAGAGTTTTCCTGTAAAAGATTTCAAGTTTCTCAAAGCTTTATTTATATATTTCTTTACACCCAAAGGAACCAGATTATCTCCTTGGTTTTGTTGGGTTTTTTTCAGATTTTTTAAGACTCCCAGTAAGGCTCCCAAATAAATATCTAGAGCTCACCATTTTGGTAACTCAGCTCTTTACAAAGTTTAAAAACTTTTGTTTTTAAATTAAGTGGTCTTTTGCAGTAACTGTGGAACAGCTGTACTATCACTACATAGCCTGGGGCGAAAGACTGTTATTCTCTGAAGCCCCTAAGATCTGCAGTAAATCAATGAATGCAGTCCTGTACCAAAAATCAACAGATACTAGTTCCATAATACAGGGAAAAAAATGTACAGCAATACAAAAACTAATCTAAATAGGAAGCATGAACATTTTCAACTATGTATCCAACGAACTGTTCCTCTACTTGATCCATGTGCAAACATGTTTGTAAAGAACCATGCTTCCCCTCAGTGATTATAGTAAGTCAGTAAGACAGCATCCCAAATGAATTCCTATTGGAAGAATTTCCACATAATACAGGAAATATATTTAACATTTACAGTCGCTACCTTGACAGCTTAGCACACTGCAGCTTCCCAAATGCTAACATGTTGAAGTCTGCTCTGTGAATAGACCTTTCCAAAATTAAACATAAATATTCTAAATTATAGGTAGCTAAATTAGAAAATAAAAGAAGCAATGTGATTTTCTCATATGCATTATGGAGTAAAGGTTTTTGGATTATGTACACAAATATATGTATTTGTATATATGCATCTGTATGTACCTGTGTATGTATATACATATGTAAATATAKATACATATATATATTTAATATGTGCTGCTTTGTGTGGCTCTTCTAACCCTAAAAGGGGGCTAAATCTTAACATTAATGTCGTTGTTCATGACCAGAGTTGTGGGACAAAACCTTGAAAATGGAAAGCAGGGCAAACATTGTCTCACCAGATGAGATACCAGTATTATTCCAAAAGTTCTTAAGAAAGGATTTCCCACATTTGGATATTCTTCCTTCACATGCACAGGCCCCTCACCCCCTTTTGTGACATATTAAAGAAAACACATACTAGCTGTGATTCAGTGCTGAAACACATGTATTTAGATGCTTTGCGTATCAGAGATCAGAGGCATATTCACAAGGATGACAGATGTGACACAAGACCTTTGAGAGATCCGTTTCTTTAGGAGCAGCAACTGGAAGGAAGCTCAGGTTACTAGAAGATACCTGAAATGCCACTAAATTTCTATGCTTCTGTACCAAACCAAACTGTTTATGCTTAAAAAAAAGTGTCATGAAAACTAAAGTAAGTTTATTTATATTTTTAATGATGGTCAAATCTATCAAAACTGTACTGATTTGGACACCTCATCTGGATGCCATACGGTAACAGTCCTTAGCTCTCTGCCTACAGCGTTGGCACAGCATCCATTTACTCCAATGGAAGTTCAGCACAAACAGAATCACATGGAGAAGATGCTGAAACTGCAGTCTGTTTTTATTTCTGGATACAAGTATGTACTGGGTCTGGCAGAGATGGAGTAGACTTTCTTCACAGCAGCCCATATGGCGCTGTGTTTTAGATCTGTGACTAAAACAATGTTGACAACACACCAGTGTTTTAGGTGAGCAGTGCCTACAGAGCATCGAGGTCTTCTCTTGTTTCTCACTGCCCACCCCACGAGACCCCCAGGAGTAGGCTAGGGGYGGGCAAGATGCTGGGAGGGTTCAGAGGTGGGACAGCCAACCCCAACTGACCTAAGGGATATTCTGTACTATATAACATCTTGCTCAGCAATAAATGTGGGGGGCAGTTGTTCCAAAGTAGCCGTCACTCAGAGGCTGTCTGGGCATCGTTTTGCTGGTGGGAGATGGTGAGTGATTGCCTTTGCAATCACTTTGTTTGCTTTTCTCTTTCCTTTGCTTATTAAACTGTCTTTATCTTGACCCATGAGTTTTTCTGTCTTTTGCTTTTCTGAATCTCTCCCTCACTTGACTGGTGGTGGGGAGTGAGTGGGCAGCTGGTCACTGTTTAGCTGCTGGCTGAGGTAAACCCACCAAAAATATTACATTTAGATGCAACTTATATACCCAAAGAAAGACAGGGTCGTAACAGCTAAACAAAGGAATCCACTAAGTGAGCTGCTGCCTGGATTCTTTTGACCCAGTAAGAACCCTTTCTTAAATTAGGGAAGTGGGATAAAAGATGGATAATGGCCACTACTACATGATTAACAAGCCCACTTGTTAATGCAGTGGACACGAATATGCAATTGCCACTACAGTACTGCCAACACACTATTCCAAGTAATTCCTCACTTTTGATTTTCTTAAAGCACCGTGAGTTTTCCTGTTTCCATAAAACATCGTGTGTTCTGAACAATTACCTTTCTGATAGTTTCACAGCTTCAACATTTAGACTTTTCCCCTCTGTAAAAAATGAACAGTGTTTTGTTTCTAGGCAACCTCTAAGACTGAGAGTTCCTATATCATTCACCTCTAATTATTACTTTTTCCTAATCACAATACTTCTTAATGTTCTTTGTCTAATCAGATTTTATTTTTACCAAATTCTATTTATTATTAGAACAGTAGAAATTAGTTTGTTGTTATTAGTTTTCCTACTGTCAAGTGGTTCGCAAATTGCTTTTTGGTTTTTAAAATGTGGTTCATGAATTGCAACAAAAAGAATACTACCCATTGTGCTCAGTTAAGAATTTATGAAAATAAGTTTGTTTGATGGACACTTAAGTGTGTCCATCTGCTTTTAGTCTAGAGTATTAGGCTGTAAAGTGTATTGGTATTAATAAGGCTATGGGTATTTTGCTGATGTCAGATCACACAGTTAACTACTCCTGAAAACAGAGGTTAGACAGATGGCTTCAGTGGTGGAACACAAAGCAAAATTTCAGTTAGTCATTAACTGTAATTATAACATAGTGACAGTATTGAAGGATGAGCAAGATACAAAAAGAGCAGATATTCTGTTTTGTGTAATAACTCTCACAAGCAAAACATTTCAGCATGTTTAAAAGAAGAAATGTGTGTGTACCCTGTAGGCACACATGAAAGCCATCATGCTGAAGAAACTGCTTGGGTACAGCCTTGAACACTGGATGTTCTTTTATTAAGACAGGAAATCTTATTCGAGACAAATTGAATACATTACTCTGTTTTTAGAAGTGTAATGGATGTTCGACTTCTACAGCCATCAGGAATGGATGTTTTTCTTTCAGTGAACACTGATCACATCCATTCAGTATTCCTATTCTCAACACTTTAACTCACTAACAAAGCACATATCAGAGTAGATACAATACCTGTCACCTAAATGAACTCTCCTCTCTGATCCTACATACATACTATTTGTATCCTCCTAAATAAGCATAATGAGAAAAAAACAAGATGTAGAAGACATTCTGGAATAACAAATAGAAGTGTATTTCTAGATACATCTGTGGAGGAATCTTATCTTCAACAGTAAGATTTCAACTGTTTTGCTTTTAAGCATATTAAGGGCAAGTCAGAAATTCAAATGTCCTTTCCTGCACAACAGATCTGTTGCCAAACCCACATTCACTTCTTATGTCAGATCCCTGTAGATATTAGTCATAATTTTGCAGGCAGAAGAAGGAAGAGAGAGCTTTTTCTTTACTTTCCAGTCTAGAAAAATGCCCTACTTAATGAGGAAGGAGGTTGTACTTTTTCTGTATAGTATCTACTCTATAAACAGCTGAGTAAATTGAAATACGTAAAAGTGAAAGAAAAACAAATAGGAAGTAACTTTTATGGGAATATTCTTCCAAACAGACTGATCTTATGTCTATTAAGGCCTATAATGGATAATGAAAAGGCAAACAGAGAAGACCATTGATTAATAACTTATAACTACTGCCAGTTAAGTCATTTGGTCTGTGAAAGGAGCATGACTCCTACAATATATGTGTAGATATGAAAATAGACCTATAATTAGAGCAATATTATATTGTACAGTATTATTTATAATTATATTACTTAGAGTTATATTATGCAATATAATTAAATACCATTCTCGTGGAATTTAGCTCAATAGCTTCTATAGTTCCTTCACAGAAGTAGTGTCTTATGAAAACAAGTTTTTGTAATCAGATTGTAAAAAGTCATAAAATCATAGAATCATGGAGTATCTCAAGTTGGAAGGGATCTATACGGATCATCAAGTCCAAATCCAGGCTTCTTGCAGGACTACCAAACACTAAACCATATGACTAAGAATGTCACCCAGACGCTCCTTGAACTCTGACAGGCTTGGTGCTGTGACCACTTCCCTGGGGAGCCTGTTCCAGTGACCAACCACCCTCTCAGTGAAGAACCTTTTCCTAATGTCCAATCTGAACTTCCCCTTACACAGCTTCATTCCATTTCCTCCTGTCCTGTCGCTGGCCCTCCACTGCCCCCCTTGAGGAAGCTGTAGACTGCAGTGAGGTCACTCCTCAGCCTTCTCTTCTCCAAGCTGAACTAACCAAGTCACCTCAGCCATTCCTCCTAAGTCTTGCCCTCGAGACCTCTCACCATCTTGCTCTTCCTCGTCTGGACATACTGTAATAGTTTGATGTCCTTCTTATATTGGGGTGCTCAAAACTGCACAGAATACTTGAGGTGGGGCCGCCAATGCAGTGTAGAGTGGGACAATCATCTTCTTGACTAGCTAGCTATGCAGTGCTTGATGCACCCCAGGACATGGTTAGCCCTTTTGGCTGCCAGGGCACACTGTTGACTCATATTCAACTCGCCATCAACGCAAAACCCCAGATCTCTTTCCATGGGGCTGCTCTCCAGCTTCTCATCCCCCAGTTTTTACGTATAACCAGGATTACCCCATCCCAGGTGGAGAATCTGGCACCTGCTCTTAAATTTCATACAGTTGGTGATGGCCCAGCTCTCTAGTCTATCCAGATCTCTCTGTAAGACATCTTTACTCCCAAGGGAATCCACAGCTCCTTCTCATTTAGTATCATCAGCAAACTTACTTAACGTACTTTTGACTTCTGCATCCAGATCATTTATAAAAACATTAAAGAGCACTGGCCCTAGAACTGAGCCGTGGAGAACCCCACTGGTGACTGACCACCAGCCTGATGCAACCCCATTTACTATAACTCTTTGACCCTGGTGTGTCAGCCAATAGTTCACCTAATGTATTATGTCTAGCTGTGTGCTAGACATTTTGTCCAGAAGGATACTGTGAGAGACAGTATCAAAAGCTTTGCTAAAATCCAAAACCATCACACCTACTGGCTTCCCTTGGTCAACTAGATGGGTGACCTTGTCATAAAAAGAAATTAAGTTCGTTAAGTAGGACTTTCCTCTCGTGAACCTGTGCTGGCTGTGACCAATGACTGCATTGTCTCTCAAGTGTTTTTCAACAACTCCCAGAATAACCTGCTCCATAATTTTATCAGGCACTGAAGTAAGACTGACAGGCCTGTAATTACCAGGGTCTTCCTTCTTACCCTTCTTGAAAATTGGGACAACACTTGTCAGCTTCCAGTCAACTGGAACCTCTCCAGACTGCCGAGACTGCTAATAGAGAGAGGTCCTGTGATGACATCAACCAGCTCTTTCAGTACCCTGGGATGAATCTCATTGGGCCCCATAGACTTATGTGCATCCAGCTGGAGCAGCATGTCTCGAACAAGTTCAGAGTGAGCTTGTCAGCCCTCCAGTCACGGTCTTCCAACACAGGGCTCTGGGGGTCCCAGGGCCCATCATCAGTGTTAAAGACAGGGGCAAAGAAGGCATTAAATGTCTCTGCTTCTTCTTTGTCCCTATTTGTGAGATGACCGACCTCATCAAGTAACGGACCAAGTTACTTTGATTTGTAACTTCGACTTGCCTCTTTGTTTTTGACATCTGTCGGGCTTTCAGATTTTTTTTGTGAAATGAAATTGACAATGGTACTGATTCATACTAATGTGTGGTTCAGCTTGGAATTGGCTCACCAAAGTACTTTAATGCACTGTAACTGATGTGAAAATTGACTTCTCTCACAGCTTCTCTACAGGAAAAGCTGGTCTTATGATATTATCAAAAAAAATAACTGTTCAAGGAGTGTTGTCTTACAGCAATTTGAGACAGCACTTTTGTTTTTATACTGCAGAAAGATTTTATTTAAATAATGTTAAAACATACTTTTGTCCTGGCAGCCAAACCACCTTGTATTGACCCTCACTAGTTAAATACGAAATGATGTCCTTTCATCTGAAATTTAGAGAATAATGTTTGCAAACCTTTGTCTGAAAACTAACTCATAATGTTATCCATGTTTGTAGTTAATAAAGTGCCTTCAGTGCAGGCATACACAGTATGAGAAATAATCCTACCTCATTATTCTCAATAGTTTTAGAAAAACATGCATTTGACAGGCATACTAATGCCTCCTGGAAAGCAGGTTTGGATAATATACACTACTTAACACTAAAAAACAGCTTTTCCAATTTTCCTTCTGAGCCAAAACCAGAATAAAAACAGTCAGGCATTTACAGATCACAGCAACCAATTTGCATCAAAAATATACAGGAGGAAGAAGGAGCTCAGATATATTGACTGYTGCATTTACATTAGCATTTTTGCTTGTTTCTTTTTCTCTCTCTGGAAAATACAATTAGGGCTGGCAAGTCACTGAACAATTTACTTTGAAAACCTCTTATGGACTGAGATGGTTAGAACAATTTCAACAGGTTACTGAGAGGACTTTTTTTTAATGTGCAGGTTAGGACAGATCAAAACTTGTAAAATAAGAAACGCTGTAATGGTTAGAAATCATCACAAAAGTCAAGCTGTAAGAATTAAACATAAAGATACGTAATAGACTCTAAGCACATATTTTAGGTGTCTTAAACACTACTTSGGAGATTGAAATCAGTTTTTACGTGCTCTATCTAGATTTTTGTGACTCTTCAATAATTAATATGAAAACTGAATTACAGAATATTTTGTATAGGAAGCTATCCCTGAAAATAAAAGAAGTGTCAGGAAAATCAGTAAGTCCTCCAGCTTCTGAGAAAGATTTAAAATTGTGAGCTTGTTTGTTTGGGTTTTTTCATCTTCTAACTAAGATCAATAATGACTGGAGTCTATGGAAATGACAGAAGTTGCCATTTTTGTGAATGGGTGAGCGGAGGAAATAGACATCTTATTTAGCTGTAAAAAATGTCACAGCCCTCAGTGCTTTCTATTTACCTTGATATTATAAGGAAAATCAAACTTTCACAAAACAGTTGTTATTTTTTTAGGAAAAAAAATAGATAAGAAATCACAGAATGTTCTGTGAGCATCCTCTACACATCATTTCCCAAATGTGTCAGTGTCCCTCCATAGCTCAGGAAGGGCTCAATAATCTCTCAGAGGACTGAGCCTGAAATGTATTGGGAGGGCTGAAGAAGTCTCTTGTTGAACATCCTCTTTCATTAGCCTTTCCATTTTAATTGACTACAAACGTAACAGCTATTTGAACAAATATAATACAATGGAAAAAGAATGAAGTACCACAAGCATGTTCTATATACCTAAAAATGAGCATTTTCCTTTTTGGCCTACATTTCTCTGCAGTTTTTAATTATTTTTTTTTTTTAATCTTAATGAAATTATTTCTCTGTGATACTGGGATATTAGTTTTGCTCTTATGCTCTTAATTTTGGCTATAATTTGTCTACCTCACAAATTTTGTCCTTTTCCTATCAATTTTCTTAATGTTTCACTGTATTTTTCCCCTTCTTTCTACAGCTTACTTTGTTCACCTATAAACTTGTATATATTCACAAGCAAAGAAGTACAAGCATTGTAATAGAAATTTTGAAAAAGTAAATAAGTATTGCATACAACTAGACCTACCTTGGCAAGGCCATCTTAAAAAGAGAATAGATGAAGAAAATCATTAAAGAAGCTACTGCTTAGCATTTTGAAAGTAGATCAAGCTTGTACAGCATCTAGAAAATCAGAAAACCAAAATGATAAGGAATTTAAGAACTAATGCAAAACTAATAATTAAAAAAAGAGAGTGGTTTAGGAGAGCAAATATGAGGAATGGGGGTAGAGATTTAGCTTTCATTCCTCCTCAGGTGAGGAGGAAAGTTATTAATAAATAAAAAGATTCTTCTTCAGTTTTCTGCATATTTACATCATACGGTTAGAACTGTCGTAGCAGATGGATGGCAAAACAGTGGATCTCTACTGTATTTACCTGAGTACAGACTATACGTCTCTGTCCACCTGGAATGCAGCTTAAGAGGTCAAATCTAACCAGCAGCGCCTAGTGAAAGTGCTCACCGAATCAAAGTGTGCACAGCTCCACCAAAGAAACCTTGTTAAAGCGTGCCATTCTCCTGGAATGGGCCTTAAAACAATGCCACCAAAGGTCACTGTGAGTGTGCTTTGCAGTACTGTGCTTCAGGAGAGAGTCCAGGAGCTTCCAACTCTCAGCAGTGAGGTATTGAGGAGAGGTCAGTGAAACGCCTTCGACAAGGATCTAGACAGTGAGGCTGTTTTCAGTACTCTTGACAGGGCCATTCTTCACAACGCAGACTGCAGACAGAGAGAAGATGCCCACACTGGTACATTCTTTTGCAGATCTTGCTCTAGGTACGTAGGTATGTATCTGTACTTACCCTCATATAGATAGACAGAGATAGACATGTATTGTATCATACTCTCAGTTATGAAACTTGGAAGAAAAAAAAAATAAAATTATCATTCTGCAACACAAGCATACAATAAGAAACATAATTCCTAACACTTTTAACAGGACTCAGCACAACCCTGTAAGGGCCAAAGAAATCAGGAGAGCTACTGCAAGAGGCATCATGTCACTTCTGTGGTCTATAGAGACTTTCAAGGGAAAAAAAAAAAAGAGAAAAGCAATGTCTCTTACTATCAGTGTGATTGATAGATGGATAAAGAGATGTTGCGATCTAGATGGCACAGAAGTAATAGCAAAAATATTTGCAACRGAAGAGTAAGAAGTTAAACCAAATATTATATAAGAACCAGTTACTCTCTTTCATTATGACTGTGGTAATTCTTCTCTTTATTCAGCAATTGATGAGCTATCCTTTTCACCTACAAATACGCTGAGTATGCTGTAGTTTGGCAACAGACTTACAGTTCAATAATATTGATAGCTCCTATTTACCTCAATGGAAGTCAGTAACTGTGGGCCACTTTCTGTCCTCTTGCCACTACTGATCTGTAAGGTTAATAAAGGCAATAAGCAAATGGATGCTGCTATTTATTCCACCCAGAAGGCATATGTGAAATCAAAGAATGAAATAGTAACTTAGAACTAACCTGATCTACATATATCAAAATACAATACTATCACACATGGTTAAGTAATTCACTCACCCATAAGCATGCAGCTAATGTATTGCTATAATGATTTAAGTGTTCCTGAGATGAATCCTTCAAACACAAACAAATTTGCAACACAAAATAAAGCCTAGTATTTGGCATTTCAGTTCCGGAATGAAATCAGGATACTGAGGGAATGATGWGTTTAAGTGTTTTGCAGCTTTGGAAAACTTCCATTTATCTCATTAAGTAAAAACTGAGTATTTCCCAACTGGAGAAGGATTTAACAGCACTGAACTTTGAAAAGAAATAAGGATACATGTACAAATCTACAATGGTTTCCAATTTCTACACCAATATTAAATGAATCATTTATTAAGAATTTTTAAATACTCAAAGTCTAGAGATAAATTATTAGCCCATTTTCCAATCTTACTCAAATCATTTTACTTTTCTTTATTTGAGAAACCCTATGAATCTTTTGAAGACAAATCTCTGGCAAATGCTCAGTCACAGTTAATTATTTTATCCACTTATAGTTAAGCTTTACTCTAGTGTTTGCATGATGTATCTTCCTGCCAAGATTCAGCCACTATAAATGTGCAAATTTCCCACTGGGTTTATCACTGATTTTTTTTTTTTTAGGAGAATAGCTATAGTATTGAGAAAAAAAAAAACCATAGTCATACATTAAATCCAACATTTCCAGCCTTTTTAAGGTTTGCAGATAATTTTCCAAGTCATACATGAAGCTTTTAAATTTTGATGAGAGGGAAAAAAGATTTTTAAAAAAAGGAGCTGTAACTAAGATGCACAAAAAACATTTATTTCTCTTTTTTCCACTTTCTGTAACAGATAGGATTCTGAATTAAAATAGAAGCTGGAAAAATTTTCCAGTAATTCAACGGCAGAGTATTGATTTAAAATTGTTTAAATAAAAGTGCTATGCTACACAGCACTTCTTTTAAATTATAGTAGAACAGAGACATTTGGGGCATACTGTCAGTGATGGGCATACAGGCTTTAAAAGTCGTTTCAATAATGACAATACCTATGAAAATTGCGTTGTAGTGGTTTAACCCGGTAGGCAGCCAGACGCCACACAGCCGCTCGCCCACTCCCCCCTCAGTGGGACGGGGAGAGAGTCGAAAAAAAAAAAAAATCACCGATTGAGATAAAGACAGTTTAATAGAACAGAAAAGGAAAGAATAATAATAATAACAATGATAATAATATAATAACGATACAATATATGAAATAAGTGATGCACAATGCAATTGCTCACCACCCGCCGAGAAAATGGCCAAAAAACGAGAGCCACTTCCTGGATTCCCCCCCATTCATATACCAGGCATGGAATGGAGTACCCCATTGGCCAGCTGGGCTGGCTGTCCCGGCTATGCTCCCTCCCAACCTCTTGTGTGCTTGGCAGAGCATGGGAAGATGAGAAGACCTTGAGTAGCGGATTACCCAGCAAAAACTCAAAACATCAGTGTGTTATCAACATTCTTCTTATACTAAATCCAAAACATAGCCCTAGGAAGAGACTTAACTCTATCCCGGCCGAAACCAGGACATGCGTAAAGGCATCATGTTATCAAATAGAAAACTAGCAGAAGAGGACAACATCTTAAAAAGAAAWGAAAACTTTAAACTGTGATTACATTAAATTACCTGCTATGAATTTTTTGCTTTAGTAAGGATATTAAATATTGTGAGAAAAATGTGCTAGACAATTTTGCCTTTTTGGTTCTGTATAGGTGGATTTTTTTGTTGTTTCAGCAATGACTACAGGATATCAATGTGCCTGTAAATTGACATTCAATTGATAAGAAAAGGTGAGTTTTATGACATCTACCTCAAAAAAAGCTCTGCTTTAGGAAACTGGCCAATAAAAAAAAAATTACTTGTGTTTTGTAATGTGACTGGGTATTTTCTAGTTTGCATATCAAAATGAGAAAATAACTCACAGACCTGTCAGATGAGGAAGGGGTATAGGATGAACTGACTTTATAGATTGACTTAACCTTCTCACTTAACACTGGACCACACATCCTACACAGGCAGTGCTTAAATACGGATCTACAAACCCCTTAGCCTTCTCAGGAAATTTACACCTGACCCAAATCTAGGAATGCTTGATCAGGCTGTGGATCACCAGCACCATATAAGGAACAAGGTAYGAGTATTGGGGCATACCTGCAAAGTTCCAGTTTAACAAGAATTTTTCTTCCCCAAAGACCAGGTAAAGGGAAACCAGCATTGAATGACCACTCACTTTCCTGCTTTCCTTTTGTCCACATATTTGGACTGTCTTGCTCTAACTGCCAAGTTCACCTTCCTTATGAAAATGAGGGTTTGGAGGCTGTTAACAAAGACACAGCAGATCTGCTTGATCACTGTCTTTTGTAGAATAAAGAAGGAAGTTTTCCTATTGGACCTAACTATCAGAGACCAATGACTATTTTCCCACCTTCATGAATTCTGGAGGTATAATGTTGTTAAAGGACAGGAATGTAGATTTAACGTCTAGTGCTTTGGATGCATATTAATTCATTACGGTTTGTGGCTGAGCTTTAAAAGGCCTGAGTCCTAAAATGAAAATTAACCTGCATTTCCACCTGTAGTCATTGTTTCAGTCTCTATTGGAGAAAGAGTGATTTTAGTCTCACCACACTAGGCCCAGTTAAATTGCTAGTTGCATTGAGCTAATAAAGTCACARCCTGTTGTTTAAATCCTCACCTGTGTTTGCTTTTAGATTACTTGTGTCCAGACCAAAGATCAGAGTGTTTATTTGGAGTCTATCACAAACCAGTGATATGTTCTCCAGTGAGGGTTTCCTTTGCTACACAGTACCTTATACATGACAGGCTATTAGCATATAGCTACATGTCTTTTAAGTGGCATGCTTTTGTCGGGATGGCAGCTTCACTATAAAATTTGCATAAAAGGCAGCATTTTCTAGAAAATAATTTAAGGCACTTGTGTAATGTGAAAAACAGAAAGTAATTCTGGATATTCTGCAAAATAGTGTAGACTATTCCTTCCCAGTTGCCAAGTAAAGGAAATAGATTATCAAGCTGAATAGTTAATTAATTTATCCATGTTGTATTAGTAATCAGCAAACCTATTTGCTTTGTTTTCAAAATCAATAGCATTGTGTTCTGTGTTCCATAAAATCAGAAGAAAATCACTGCAATTATTTAATATGATTTTTTTTTTAGCACGCAATGGAACTGTACCTGTTGGATGTTTTTTGGTTTGGTTTGGTTTTATTTTTCCTTTAGAGTCCATTGTTGCAACAGTTGGGCAAAACGCCCACTAAATTCGTTGGCAAAATTGCATGAAGTAAAAGATATGTCTGAAAATTTCAGATTAAAAACTAAAATTATTGAGAAAATTGTAATATGATTATTCCATAAACATTAACAACTGTGCTATAAAATTATTATTAGGAATTCGTCATCAAGTGCTGAGAAGTTAAGAATGGTAAAACTAAGATGCTGAGACAACCTTTAATTGCCCACCTTGTGTGTACACTATAAGATAGTCTTTAATTACATAATCATACACTATTTCTTCCTTGAGAATAACGGCCTCACTCTGTGCATAGAATGGATGATGCTTACTTAGCTAAGCAGCTATTTAGAATCTTTTTCTTCATAACATTTACTGAATGGCCCCATGGTTTATTTACAGCACATTATTCAAATGTAAGTCTGCTAAGGAAATTATTACTTCTCCCATCAGCTTTCCTGGGATTAAGGTTAATATAGTATCTGAAGTGAGAAATGACTGCCTTTTGGAAAAGGACATTAGCTCTTGTCAATCTTTGCATTGTTAATTTTGACTGTTTCTAGTAAATGAGTGAGGTAGTTTCTAGTTAGTTTATATATAATTTAATTTCTCTGATTTCAGCACAGATATGTTTTAGAGTTTTAATTATTAGTTGAATTTTGAGATATGAATTTATCTTTACAATATTTCTTAGACTTTCAATATATAGAGCACTTTTTAAATTAGAAATATGGATTCCAAATTTTTCATCTCAGGTCAGTTTTCATTTTTATTTCGACTCATGATTTGTGTAGATCTTACTAGGTACCAGTAAGTAGACATACTGTAACTCCTGAGCAGCTATTGTTACACAGGATTTGAAGGGGAAAGATAGAGATATTAACCAAGTTTTCCAATAACATTAACCAAGAAATCAACTTTGACTCCAGTTCGTATTGAAGTTCTAACATGTCCGGCACGGCAGCACTCAACAGTGGTGTGACTTCATTCAGGCCACGGTAGTCCACTGTTACTGTCCACTCTCCATTAGACTTTCGCACTGGCCATATGGGACTGTTAAAGGGTGAGCGAGTCTTGCTGATCACTCCTTGGCTCTCCAGTCGACAAATCAGCTTATGGATGGGAATTAGGGGGTCTCGGTTGGTGCGATATTGCCGCCGGTGCACTGTTGTACCTCAGGAGAGGGTATTTCAAGGACCCAAAGGGGTACCGGTGGGCTTTTGGTATAGCTGCCTTGGAGATGGAGGAAATTAAACAGCTGTCCACCTTGCCTGGTCTCTCGGAGGACCCTTCTGCTGTGGGGTTGCTGAGGGTTGAAGAAGAACGGGTGCCAATCGCTAGCCCCAGGGTCGTGGGTTCGAGCCCCACGTTGGGCGCCAAAAAGGACTGTCGTGGTTTAACCTGGCAGGCAGCCAAATGCCACACAGCCGCTCGCTCACTCTCCCCCCCCACAGCGGGATGGGGAGAGAATTGAAAACAAAATTCACGGATTGAGATAAAGACAGTTTAATAGAACAGAAAAGAAAGGAATAATAATAATAACAGTGGTAATAATATATTAATGATACAATATATGAAATGAGTGATGCACAATGCAATTGCTCACCACCTGCTGAGACAACAACCAAAGCGATCCCTCCTTCCGGGACCCCTCCTTCATATACTGAGCATGACGTCACATGGTATGGAATACCCTGTTGGCCAGCTGGGCTGACTGTCCCGGCTATGCCCCCTGCCAGCCTCTTGTGAGCTTCGTAGAGCATGGGACGATGAGAAGTCCTTGAAAAGTAGATTACCTAGCAACAACTCAAAACATCAGTGTGTTATCAACCACCTTCTTACACTAAATCCAAAACATAGCACTAGGAAGAAATTTAACTCTATCCTAGCCAAAACCAGGACACTTTCTCATCATGGAATCTTTTTCCTTATCCAAACCTCCCACATGAAAAAAGAGAAGAGGCAAGGGGGAATATTACTTAATCTTTATACAATAATTCACACCTGATTTATTCTTAAAGTCTCTGAATTTAAGCATTAAAAGAAGCCCACAACTATCTGACTTTATTTTTCAGGACGTGAAAATGGAAATATTATGCATTAAACTAATATTTCCTTATATTTTTATTTTATGACAGGTTCATGTGCCGTTTAATAAATAGACAGACAAACTGCATTACTTATAAATCTCATAAAAGAGAGATCTGGGTTCCAAAATAAGCTCTATTTTTATGCTTTCTGCAATAAAATACATTCTGGCTAACAAAAATATGTTTGACCGGAAGGTTAAGGATGTTTTGCTACCACAGAAAAGATGGATCAAGCTGCTTAGATTCATTAAGAATTGTTCTGTTAGATTTACAGAATGACAATTATTCTGTCAGAAACTTTGGTATACAGTTTTTGTCTCAGATATGAACAACCTGTAGAAGGGCTCTGACTAGGGCAGAACATATAGTGATAAATTCTCAATATACATTTCAGAGTCTGGTCCAATTAACAACAAACTTTTACATGAAAGTTAATATATCACAAAGTAGAAGAGTTTTTCTCTGTATAAGACTGCTAAACTTAAACATCCACACTGATTTCTTTTCTCTCAGACATAGCTTTCTCTGTACAAACAACAAGAAAACACACACGACAACCACCACCGTCACTCATTTCAAAATACAAAATCTGGCAAAGTAAAACAAATAAAAAATAATTCCCAGATTCTGATAAAACAGAACAGTTCTATAATGCTATAGTATTTTCAAAAGGGCTGGCTCTGTACCTTACATAGTTGTGGGTTATGAAATATAGTGTTCTAGTGCATTTGTCACAGGAAAATCTTATGTCAATCAGAAGCATCAGTGGGGGAAACTGCTTTCTCAATATTACTGATTAACTAGGTCTTTGTGAGCTATAGGTTGTTCTCAACTCATTGCTGACTAGAGAGCAAATTTCTTTTATGTGATCCCCAAAAAAATAATCTAATCCTCACTTCATTTCCTAGTGATGCTAGATAAACAAAACCTGTTAATTCTTTGGGTTGCTTTGAGGAAAGTGGTCTTCAGAAAAAMCCAAGATCTCAGTCAGTATTAGCTCATAATTTTTCATACACCTCATGTCTCCTTTTCCCAAAATGTCCTCTTGTTCCTCTCAGGGATTCAGTCAGGAAGTTCAAATGACTGTAGCAAACAATTCTTTCAGGGTTATTGTTATATCAGACAATTTTCAATTTCCCTGTAAGAGCAGACTGAAACTTCTACTGAATACTCAAGATATTTACTTTTTTCAAATTTTCATTATGATGGGTCTGATGAAAGCATCTGCAGAAGTCAAGTGATTTGAAGAAGGGGATGAATTAGATATTATATTTTCACATAGGGGAAAAAAAAAAAAAAAAACAAACTTAATGAAAGGGAAATAAATTTCTCCTGAAGAAACTTTTAAGCACAAAAGAAGATGCTTCTGAATAGAAATCTGAATTTGGCCAATTTGTGTGGTATTATCCTGAAGAATACTTCCTTAAAGCACCATAGAAAATGCAACTGAGATAAAATTATTCAAGTGGTATGATCATTGCAAAATTTTCCTATTTCATAAGATTACTCACTAAATTGGTAGATAGTGGTTATTGTTGCTGCTTTATGGTTTTCTAATATCATATGAAAAAGTGCAGATTTAAATACATGAGAACTCAGTGAGAACTCATAAACTAACAGTTTCAATGAAGCACCAGAACATGCGAAAATATTAAAGAAACTGAAACAACTGATTTCAAACTTTTCATGTTTCAACAACAATATTTCTCCCCTGTAATCATATAAGCTTAAAAAGTAAAAATAGTAATTCACCCTCCTCTTCTATCCTTTCTTCCAAAAACGAGATTTGAAATGACATTATTTTAACTTGGTCAAAGTGGAAAAACTACTTATTTTTCTACCACTAATACACAGACCATCTCTCTTTTTGTCCTCTTTCCATAACCGTGAGAAACATGAGCCGCTGCATAGAAATGAGTAGAGATAAAGTCATGGACAAAATTAAGTCTTTCATTGCCTTCAATCACAAAGTAATCACAGTGCAATTCTTGTGCATAGTAATGCAAGATTAAGAAATGCTGTCTTCTGCGCCAAATGGCTAACACGTTGGAAAAAAGCTTTGGATGAAATGGACTTTGTTAAATATTGTCTGTTCCTTTCTTTAGAACATTGTCGTTTACATTTGTAATTCAATCTCCCAGTGAACTTTCAGAAACTATTTCAATTTAATTCAATTTCAAATTAAAATTATTCTATCATTGAAAAGAAATATTTTAAATAAAATATATAAATTTATACAAAAGCAATGCACTGTCAAAACCTCTATATGTGTGTTTAATCATGAACATGCATGCATGCATACACACACACATAGGTATTTGCTTTTACATATTTATATGTAATGGTTTAATAATTAAATGATAGATTTCTTCTCCTCTGTTCACTTCAATCCCATTTCTAGTAACAGCTGAAGATCTCAAACATTCAGTGTGGGACTTCTTTTAGCCAGTGATCATGGACTATGTCTGAGCTCCCCCATACAAAAAAGACATTGACATACAGTGATAAGTCCAGTGAGAGACCATGAAGGTAATTACAGGGCTCAAGCACATGGTGTATAAGAAGAAGCTGAGAAAAATTTATTTATTTGGTCTAAAGAAGAGAAGGTGAAGGAAGGATCTTATTGCTGTATTCATGTGCCTAGTGGAAGAGTAGACAGGAAACAGACCCAAACACCTCTGAGGTGTACAGTGATAGAGGAAGAGGCACCAAACACAAGTTACGGTGGGAGAAATTCTGATCAGATGTTAGAAAACAAATTTTCACGATGAGGATAATGAAATACTGGAGCAGGTGCTCAAAGGACTGTCATCCTGGATGATACTCAGACCAAACAGGACACAACCCTGCACAACTTCTATCACAGTTGGCCCTTATTCCAGCAAGGGATTTGACCTTCATAGGTCACTCCCAACATAAATTATTCAATTACTCTGTAACTAAGTTAATAAGAGGAAACACCAGTAGTAACACTTCCAAGGATAAAAGGTCCTTCCCCTTCTTATAGCTATTATTATATTGTGATATTTTTTCTTTTTTAATATTTATCAAACAATTTAAATAAAATATCTAACATTCTTTCCTGTTTCTGGAATTATCTATGCACTGGTTTAAAATGTCACCATTTGGTTTCGAAAGACTCCACAACTGAGTTAACAACAAGCATAAAATACTATCTTTAAAGCAGTAAACAAGGAGTTTCCTGTCTGACAGCATTACTGTTAACAGCATTGGTGAGCATAATTCCCCATGCACTGCTTTGACAATTTAGCCCATAAAGTTAGATGATACTCATTTTACATTCTGACAGTTTCACTTTGTATGAATCATGTAAGAATAAAAATTCAGCAAAAATCAAAAGTGATGTCAGCATATTAAAAGAGTATAGAAGAAACTCTGGGAGGCAGTTCAGTTGCCCAATCTGAAACACTACCTGAACTGCATTTAATGATTAGTGACATATCCTACAGTGCTGTCTGGCCTCAAGCAGATGGTTGAGAAAGTAAAGGCTCTCCTGCAAGTCCTGCCTCTTCTGTCAGTCCTGTGGGGTTTGTATTGAATACCATACAGATAGCCATGTGTAGGCACCGGATTGTACATTTTGGCTGAGCGAACTGAGATATTTCTTAAATGACTTCAATAAAGTCTTTCAGATTTTACTGCTGAATCACAAGAGACAAATTTCATTATTAGGTCAGTCATGATTAAGGTGCAGACATGAAGTACTTTACATTTATTTCTAACAGATTAGATTTCTACTATAATCCTGAACAGTGGTCGTCATAAGCTGTGATCCTCCTGCTGCTGAAACTTCAGACCCACAAGGAGGTTAAGACTATCATTGCTCACCATATTAAAGTATTTATTTATTTATAACCAAAGATCAATTGTTATTTTAACTTCTCTGTCACTGGTTCCATATGTCATTTTAACAGTGCTTTTATCTGTACAAACCTTCCCAGCTCTCAGAAGCCAAAACCAACAGCTCTGCATACACGCAGGGTCCACTGCAAAGAACGCAGATGACTGTTGATTAATTTACTACTTTATGTCCTGCTTGTTATAATAGTTTTGTCAGTGGTTAAAGAAATCAGTCTTACAATAGTATATATGAGAGCAAATCAAAGTACTATTTTGTTTATCCTAATGAAGACAAGTCATATTCCTTTAGTATCAGACTTTTTCTTTCTCTTTATATTAATTAACATAATCCTGGCTCAAACACAAGTCTCATCTGCAACATTGTATAGCATCAATTAGTGAGCATTAATGAATTAATAATCTTTAATTACTTCTTCTGAGGTACAGACAAATATTTACAATCAGTACAATTGGCAAAAAAAATCTGCAGAAACAAAAATTTCATATCTGAGTTGGCTGTAACAATTCATGAATCCTTGTCAACTTTATTAAGTTGATATGTTCAAGAGTCCTTTTGAAAATAAAAATATTTATTTTGACATTCTCAAAATGTTGGTTTATTTTGAAATAACTCCCAATATGTGAAAGTTTAGAAGGTATAAATTGTTTTTTGACTCAAATAGACATATCTCTTAAAAAAAAAAAAAAAAAAGAAGAAAAGAGCTAAAGTAATTATTTTTATGTTGACCTAAGACAACTATATTTCCAGATATTTCCAGCTGTTCAATTAGACCAGAAAACCAAAAAGGTCAATATTTGCATGACACTAATCATTTGCATAGCAAAATATATGCATAGCAGAACCATAAAATTACTTGTTCCTTGCTGCAGAAATCTGCATAATTGCCCAACTTTTCCAGATTTTTTAGATGCATTTCCCATGCTTTTATGAGCCACGATATTCATCATCCTATATTGAGTAACCAGACTCATAATTTTTTCATGACTTTTTGCAGACACTTTGAAATATCAGAACCATATTCTGCCTATAAAGAAAGCAGCTGAATAAAATTGCAATCAAGTTATCCAGTTAAAGGTATACTTCCCGCTCCTTCAGTATAATGATTTTGCAGAACATTCCCTTGTCTGATACTGTAGTTACTTCGAGGTTTCATTACAGATTTCCTGTTTTATTTTTTCTTCCTTAAAAGTTAAAAACACTGTTCGTGAGATCTTATGCTTCTTAGTGACAAATGAAAAATAATATTTTTATCTTAAAGCTGTTAATACAAAGGTTATTAATTTAGAAAAATTAGACCTTCAAATAACCTTAAAGGAGATGAAAGAATGACCTTCATTTCCAAAGCTATGCAAAAAAAAAAAAAAAAAGCACGCATGCCCACAAGATTTGCTTTATTTGCTTTTACAGGAGTTTGCCATTTATTTCCCAAAAAGAAAATAAAAAACCTAAATTCTACTACAGAACAGACTTTCAGCTGTTTCCATGTCTCTTTCTTGGGAAAGGTCTGGTTTCAAACTGTTAAGACTCTTATGAAAGATGAGATTAAATGACAGAAATGTGACATATTTCTGATGAATTTCCCTGCTGCAATACTTAGTGTAGAAATCTTATTTAACAATTTCTGCCATTATTTACTGTAACACCTCCCTAACAAGTAAGGAGAAAAAAAGAAAAAAAAAAGAAGAAAAAAAAAGATAAATGTTTACTTACTTCTAAAGGCATCAAAAATACTGGAGAATACCAATGGTCCTAAGAAGGAATGAATAAAAACTGGGATGTTTCTAAACAGTGAGAGATGAACTGGGTCCACTGCTTTTGAAGTGAAGTACTTCCTGTTGTGAGCAGATTTTACAGATATAAGGACATTATTAGAGATTATTAAATTAACTACAACACTGAAAATCTTCCATCTTCCAGTCACCATATGGTATTCTGGTCCTGACCCAAGTTACTTTCTGTTTAGAGCACTACAAAGCATACTTTTGTATTCCCAAAGTGATGCTATCAAGGACTAAGCTAGTCTCACAGAAGAACCAGCACAACCAATCCTTGTACATATTCTTGAACCCAGCAGTGAGAAAATTAAGGCTCCAGTCACTACTAAGGAGGATCCAAGAATCCACTATCAAGATCACAAACGGGTGCAGAATTTGCACTGAATGATTAGTTTCAATAAAATAATGAGATATTGTACTGAAAGATTCAGCTGTGGCTCTTTGCTTCAAGGCAAATAAAGAAAGTYAGCCTCCACTGGCACAAGGCAAATATCTTTAAGAAAGACTAAATTATGAGAATCAATGTTAGTTACTGTAAAAACACATCTCTACTTAATGAAGAGGATATTTAAGCTATTATTATTTGCACTACTCTAATAACCAGAGATCCCATTCAGTTTACAATGTCAGTGTCCATGCACAGTGCAAAGGCTATTAGCCTTTTTCAAAACAATCTAAGGAGTAGCAAAGAATGTCAGGGTAAAGAAAAACACATGGAAAAATATGGGGCATATACAGTCAGTGATTACATGGCAATGCAGTATAAAAGGACGTAGGCGTAATTTTGGCATATTTCTTTAGTCCCAAAAGCTGAAACTAAATCACCTAAGTGTTAGTAAAACCTTCATCGTACTCCGTATACGATAATGAGAACAGGAGGTTATTAGCCCATCGAAGAACTGAATGCATACCCACTTCTCACTTGTGTGGCATCTACAACCATGTGAGAATGTGCAGATGTGTCTGATTTTTTCTCTTCATGCAAATTCAGCTACTTCGTCACTCTCACGAACATTCATCCAGTAGAATTTTCAGTATGGTAGAGGTATGAATAATTTCAAATAGTATGTCACTACAAGTGGAGGAATGAAACAAAGGGGTAGGACCAATATGTTAAAAAGCCACTCTAAAATATTTCTGCAGGGTTTTTTTTTCTATGAAATTCATAACATAAATAACATGGGATGGTATGAATTTTTTACTGTCAGTTGTTTCAGTGACCTACATAAGTTTTTCCAGGCTTTTGGAGTAAAATCTGAATCTCAAATTTAGAACTGTAAATCTTCTAAAAGATGTCAATATGTATTCCTTCATAATGTTTGCATAAGTTCTAGACAATATGCAAAACTGTATATGGAGTTAAAGTTTTAATTATATCCCAGCTAAGAAATATCAAGTCTGGCTTTAAAACCAAACCAARCCAAAACCCAACACAAACCAGCCAGTATTCTTCAAGTATTTTTATGGTCAAAGAGACTCCTGTTCTTACTTTTCCTGAAAATCATGTTAGTGGCACCTAATCGCCTAAGGTCAGAAAGAAAAGCAGTGAAATGCCATTCACAGTAAAATCCAATATTACCAAACAATTCTATTCAATTACATAATATTTCTGTCTTTGAAAAAAAAAATATTTTAATTTGATAGAACAGTGATTATTTTGTTACTGCAGGGGCTATATGTTCCACAGATCTTATCAATTATTTGTTGCAAGTCAATGAAGTTAGCTGATCATTATTCAGCTTTGTTTCTGTTCTGTAATTCAAGAGATCTKAGGAATGATTTTTCAAGAACGCAAAATTTCACTTGCAGAAGGCAAATTGAAACCTTGGAATTCAGTGAGAATTTTGGGAGGAAACAGCAGGGAGGTGATAACTGCCACCGTGTTGCTGGTGTTAATCCTTTGATAGCAAAGGCCAGAAACAATTAGGTGTGGATAGGGAAGACCACCTGTTCAGTTTTATTACTGTTAGGTGGGTCTAAAAGTTTCACAGTCAAGGTGGGGAGCCTAGAGGTTTACAGCCCCTGTAATTTCTTTGTGAAATCTGGAGAAGCAGTTGTTATACAGCTGCTCCACAGCTATGTAGGTGTTTCTGAAGGGGAAAATGTAAGGAAGGAAAAGATAAGTAGAAAGACATTTTATTATAAAAACAATATGGATTTCTGAAAAAAATACTTGTGGACATAGTTTCCTTCAAAGGGCCAAAATCTCTATTCCTAAAATCAATGCTAAAAGTATGCTCAGAAACAATGTTACAAGTGATCAGAGGGCTTTTTGCCCAGCTCTAATCATCACTCATCTCTGGAGGGCCTGGCTCATCTTCTAGTGCACTTAACAAGATAAAAGAGAGAATGATTTATTCTATACACAGCTGTTAAATGAGAGCCTTTGATTCCAGTTTGAAACGATCTCAGAGACTATAACTTTCTTTTATTTTCTTTCTTGTTGTGCGACAATGTTTATAGTTTTCCCAGTTGTGTCTGAGAGGTCACTCAGTGAAATTTCCTGACCCTCTCTGGTAAGTTAAACACATCGCTGATGGATGTCTGTTGTTTGCAATAGCGGCTGCTGCTTACTGATTTTTCCACTTCTCTGTCTTGTATTTTGACATATCATTCAGAGCTCATGCGTGACAGCTTTTTTGTGTAACCATATTGCATTATATATCATTTCCTTTCTTGAAGATGTAATGTAGAATTTTCTGCTCACAGAAATACTTTTTCATTTGGCTTTAGAAACATCTGTCATGTCCTGCAGGATAATATACAGTCCATCCAATTCTTACATCATTTGTCTTAGAACCACTTATTTCCTCCTTATTTTGCTTCCTTTCAGTTAGCATCCATCTTTTTCTCTCCCCTTTCTCCTTATCCAGTTGGCTTTCCCTTACATTGGCCTCTAAATGAAGTTGATATTTCTCAATATATTCTGCCCAAATCTCTTAGAGATTGGGGTTTTTTGAGTATCTGTCATTTTCAGCTTTTGTCAAACATTTTAGTCTAACATTGAAGGAAATGAGAATAATCTTGCAGTTGGTGTACTGTATTAAATGAAGAATATGAGAATCCAACTTTTAATCCTCACTAGAATACTTACTGGTTCTTTCCTCTGAACCTCAAGTCTCTTCAACAAACATTTCTGTAGTTAGGTATTTAGTATGTCATCATACATATGTATATTTATATATATGATTGTGTGCATGTATGCTATATACATACATATATGTATATATCAGTTTATATATTGAACAGTGTGGGGAAAGAGAGAGAAACATTACTACCTGCTAAAAACAGATTTTTAATTGTGTTTTTTAAGCGTGAATTTTTTCCTGAACTGATCAGCTGAACGATTCATTTAATCCAGTGTTGGAGAAATGTTGCCCCTTTCTCAGAGACAGTAAACTGCCTGGGGTACTGGTGGACGAAAAGCTGGACATAAGCCAGCAATGTGTGCCTGCAGCCCAGAAAGCCAACCGTATCCTGGGCTGCATCAAAAGAAGCATGGCCAGCAGGTCGAGGGAGGGGATTCTGCCCCTCTACTCTGCTCTGGTGAGACCCCACCTGGAGTGCTGCGTCCAGCTCTGGAGTCCTCAGCACAGAAAGTAAATGGACCTGTTGGAGCGGGTCCAGAGGAGGGCCATAAAAATGATCAAGGGGATGGGATACCTCTCCTGAGGACAGGCTGAGAGAGTTGGGGTTGTTCAGCCTGGAGAAGAAAAGGTTCTGGGGAGGCCTTACTGCGGCCTTTCAGTACTTAAAGGGGCTTATAAGAAAGATGGCGGCAGACTTTTTAGCAGGGCCTGTTGTGACAGGACAAGGGGGAATGGTTTTAAACTAAAAGAGGGTAGATTTGGACTAAATATAAGGAAGAAATTTTTTACAATGAATGTGGTGAAACACTGGCACAGGTTGCCCAGAGAGGTGGTAGATGCCCCATCCCTGGAAACATTCAAGGTCAGGCTGGACGGGGCTCTGAGCAACCTGATCTAGTTGGAGATGTCCCTGTTCCTTGTAGGGGGCTTGGACTAGATGACCTTTGGAGGTCCCTTCCAACCCAAGCCATTCTATGATTCTATGAKTCTAAAAGTCTATATTTAGTCCCATCTAGGAAATCACAAGTATATCCTTATCTTTTTTTTTTTTATATTATAACCAACTTTATGGTAGTTTTTAATGAAAAAAATATCTAGGATTTTTGAAATAAAATATGAATTAACTGTAAGACATATTTTTTTCCTGTACTGAAAATACTGATTGTCCCTAAATAGATAAAGATTTGAGAAATTTATTTTGAAATTTCTGCACATTTCTAAAAAAGGTCTAATTTGTGTAATAATGTCTTAATAGGATTGTTAGAAGGATGATAAAAAGTTTACAAGTAGCAATGTTAGTAATGTAGTATGTACACTATTTATTATATAGGTATAAGTACATATATATGTATGTGCATAGTATATATATAATATCTATGCAATGCATATTCTGCAGATATATCTGTATGTATAACATAATTATGAAGACAGAAAACATATATTTGTATGTAATTTTATATATGTATATTTATATATCATTCCTGCAATACATATAATCTCTGCCATGCCTGCAAACCAAAACTTATGACTCAGGAGAAAGGAACGTTGTGCATGTGTGTGTATCCAGATATTATACAGAGTACCAGTGGTGCTGCCTCTGAGTCATCATCACCTGCTTTCTCTACTCAGACAGCTCTCTATTTCCTAAGTCCCTCTTCCTTATATTTTTGACTGTGCAACTCATCTCATTGTGGCAGTTCTGATATTTTCCAATGTTGGTATAGTTAAAGATCTTAGGGTTGGTTGAGGTGTGGTCCAGAGTTTTTAAAACACATATGCATTTACCTAGCAATTTGAGGCACTTCCTTAGAAAATTGAAGCAGAGAACACACCTGTGGCTCTAAGAAGAACCAAATATAAGCTACTTGATAATAATTACCTTTAAATTTCATATAAATTTAGAAACAATTTTTAAAATACTTTTAAAGATTATAGTATTTTAAAGAAAATAAGATGAAACTCATTTAAAAAGACACGGTTCATTTTATCAATGAAGACTCTGATAGCACCAAAGGGATATCTTTAAAATTAACTGAGTAGGAGGAATCACCTAAAACTGCAACATTCACTAGGTAATTATTAACTTACTTTACTGTGTGTGGTTTGTTTGTTGKTTTTTTTTCTGTATCAAGATGATGCCTAAGGAAGAAAATAAAATGTGGAATTAGGCAAGTTTATAACAACTTCATCCTGCACAGCAGACAGTTATCTTTATACATTGTCCAGTTCATTGCAAAACGGAAAGTTTTCAGAAAAGTGCTTTAGCTATGACTCACCTCTCAAMGATGTTTTACTCAGCAAGAAATTTAATTAGTTTATTCTCCTCAATAAGAAGAAAAGAAAATTAAGGCACGGCTTGACCAGAAGTAACGAGCAAGTGCATGGGGAACAAATTTCTAAAAGTGGCCAGCTTTTTAATCTAGAAGAAAAGGGTACAGTAAGATCCACTGCCTGGAAAATGAAACTAGGGGATGAAAAATCAAACATGGGCAAGAATGTTTTACAGTAGGGACAGTTTATCACTGTAACAGCTTATCTATGAACCTGATAGGATCTCCATTGCTTGAGCCTTTACATTGAGAAAAGGTGCAATAGAGTTCAAATGCTGGGTGTTTAAGAGACACATTACTACCCTGCATAACACATTCATCATATTAATGATCTTATTCCTACCCGTTCTTAAAAGTATACTCCATGCAGGAAGACATATAGGGAGGGAAGTTGTTATAATTAAATTACCTAATATATTTGTCATATGAATGGTAAAACATTTATATGCAATATAGCAATGCTAGTAATGCAACTTCATGGTCTGCAAACGTTAAACATACGTATAGACAAAATATAGTTGTTTTATTTACACATATACCTTACACATACATGCTCTGCTGAAGATCCTCCATATGTCTCTAACGTGTAAGTCGTTTAAATCATGAATACATTTTTAATACACACAAAACTTGGAACAAAGCAGGGAGAAAATCTGCATTAGGCATCTTAGCTTTCTGTCACTGCATTCCAAAAGCCTTGTAAAAGAACCATGACTAAGAGGAACATATTTAGTCTCCTTTTAAAACAGTTACGTTCTGAGTCTACCATGCTTTGTCATAAAAATCCTGTGGTGAAATCCATGCCACCTTGAAGTCAGTGACAAAATCAGGTTTGTGAGTTTATAAACCACAGTATCTTTTGTTAAACAAAGTGACAAAAGTTAGAAAAAACAGGCAAGTTCTTCATGGAGCCAGGATTTCATTGCTGCTGCAGCTGCTTCTTCCTTATAATATATTTGCTTATTTTTCTAGAGTGTGACAAACTATTTCTTTGAGGAGCAAGGGGAGGAAGAAACTGGATTTTTCTATTTTGGGGGTTTTTTTCAATATCATCTTGTTCCCCTTCCTCTCACCCTTTCCAAATACTAGTGCCTTTGTGGTTGTTAAGCAGCTAGAAGTTATGAGCACTTTTCAGTAGATTAGTTGGTATGTATTTAATACCTCATTAAATGGTTGGATTATTTGTACATGTTTTATACAACTAAATATAACTAAACGTATTTGATTGTAATGGAAAACTGAAGTCCAAAAGATGGGAGATAATCAGAACTGAGGGGATAGGAATTACACCACAGACAAATATCTAAGCATTTTCATGGTTGAAAACTTTATCCAAAGTTTTTGTTTGTTTCTTTGTTTGTTTGCTTATTTTTTAACTGAACATTATTCAAGGTAAGTCAGTAGTCCGTTAGCACCACTTTTTATACTGTATGATGTAGATGGCACCATTCCCTGAAGCAGATAGCCACCACCTGCTGCTTCAAAGTGTTCCTCTGCCTCCAGAACATCAGCTGGAGCTGAGGATCAACTCACAGGGCTGTGGACAAGTTCTTCTGTGGACACCAAAGAACTGCGCTGGAAAATTCATCTTTCCTGGCTGCCTACGAAGCATATCTGCAGAGCCTACAGAGGCAGATCTTCTCAGTTTAACCATTTTAGGAAGTTAGAAGTAAACGGGGAGAAATTGGCCTAATATGTCAATTGCCAAAGAACTGAGCAACCCACTGCTGTAGGCCAGGTGGCTCTATTCCTCCACCGCCATATTGAGTTTCCTATTTAATTACAAAATTTCTATTTAAGCAATTCTATAGGGAATACTCACAAACTTCCACTTAAAGCTATGCAGGAGTGCACCAGCTTTGACAGGCTTAAATAAAACAAGGATGTTGTGATGAGATAAGACAAACTGCGGAAAGTAAGCACTGGGAGAATGATAAATAGAGTGACATTGCACAGCCCTCTGTAAAATATTATTTATTAATATTTAAAAGAGTTTAAATAAATAATTAATAATTATAATTATAATTATAAACTAAAACCCAAACCTGTTTAAAATAGCTTTTTTTAAAATAAGTTCACACTGTTTGAACTTGATAGGAACAGATAATCAGAGCAATTACAAATCTAGTGTGAACAGGTGGCACTTAATTAGAAACTATAATAACTTTTAATATAAAGACAAAGGATCTCATAATCTGATTTAAAGATCACAAGGAGATTTATCTCTATGATGATAAAATGAATATTAAATTAAACACCCATTATTTCAGCTCATGTAATGAAAACTTTTATTTATTACAAAACTATTAAATGTAATTCCATTTAATTTGCCTAACTGGTAATCCCTTCCCACAGGACACTCTAAACAAAGGCTAGGAAACCAAATCACAGTTTTGTGCTAGCATATAACTGAGAAATCCCTTTACACATAG
The DNA here is from genome assembly GCA_030449065.1 of Oceanodroma leucorhoa. Lineage (NCBI taxonomy): Eukaryota > Metazoa > Chordata > Aves > Procellariiformes > Oceanodroma > Oceanodroma leucorhoa. The sequence goes on along the minus strand of JASVER010000103.1, from coordinate 2,301,576 downwards.
AGATACAATGCAGGTATGGATAAGAATGGTATATTTTAAACACAGCATTTGCAAACTAAAAGACGCGCTATCCTTTACAAATGTAAAGAGCGGCTCTTGAGATATCAGAGATGCTCAAATTAAACTTCAGAAATTTTAGGGTCACTTTAAAAAAGTGAGAAAGGAAAACTCAGAACCTGCAGTCTGACTCAGCATTCTCCAAATCTGCTTTTCAACTGTTTTCACGTCTGATCAGTGTGAAGAAACACCCTCATTAAAATAGCTAGCTTTATCCTAACAGCCAACTTAAAGAGGATGGAAGATAGAATCAATCGGAAATTTTATAATTTCATTTTTTTATTACACATCAGGGACTGATGCACTAAAGAAATGCAAGGTGTAGCAAATTACAGCTGTATCCACCTGTGTATTTTGAGAGCACTGGTCATCTGTTCATTTCTCAGAACAAAACAGAGGGGGGCAGGGAAAAAGTGAGTGACTGCAGTTCAGAAATCAGAGGAAGATGTCTACCTGCTGTTTTATACTCCAAAGAACATATATGAAAAGTAGGCTTACTAAAAACTGAATTCTAACTGGAACAAAAAGTGACACAGAGTGATGGAAGTTGCATCACATCTCTACAATAAAAGCAAAGATTGGTTTTGTACCTTAAGAAGAGATTTGGTGGTATTGTTATTTATGGAGAAAATGTAATTTTGCTAAGGGACAACACTTTGTCRTGGAAATTCCTGAGGACTTACCAGTATATGTGTAACTAATTTAATTTTAACTCATATAGATTAATGGAGCCATAAAAGCCTTTCAACATGACAACACACAAAAGAGTGGAAGAAATTTATAATACAATCTATTTGTTTCTTTCCACATGAAATTAAATGCAAATGTGTCAATGTGGTGTTTCTTTGTACAATAATTAATTGAAAATATTTACAATTTAAAGATTGAATCCTTAAGATTTTTTTATAAAATAAGAACCAAGCTTCACAACGTTTTCTATAATTCATCATCCATCATTATTTACATTCTATTAACTACTCTAATAAAAATTCCTAATACATAAATTGGTAGTATGAATGAACAGGAAAAAATCAGATTTGTCTTAAGTTTCTGACATTCTCTCCAGAGAAAACTTTGTTTTGAAAAGTATATTTCGCCTTCCCGTAAGAATATATTCCTTTGAGAATGCTCAGAGCACTATAGCGACTGTTGAATTACATGCTTGGAATTTGTCTTAAAAATCCCTGTTTTTGTCCACTGGAATATTTATTTCTACAATGTACTATTATTATGAGTACTGAATAGTTTCTTCCTATAAAGTTATGTACAGAGAATGTGAATGAAAGTTTGTTTATAGCTTGCAGGAGTTCAGCAAGTGTTTTTGAGAAGGAAGAATAACAATCCTTCTGGCACAAGAACATGGTGTTTTGCAGTAGGTATGATAAATCTAGATGATAGCCAAACAGTACATTCTGGAGTAGAGTCTTTCTAAATGAACCTCTCCCATGGGAATGGGTATAGTGTTTGTCTCACCTTCTTCCTAAGATATTTAGGATTGATTTGTTTTGAATATTCTACACAAAATGAAGAATCTACAATAAAATTATACGATCCAATTGCTTACATGACTTATTTTGGAGGTTACTTTGTTAAAATGCATATTAAAATGAATATTTGAGAGACAAAAATATGTTTACCATTACATAAAAATGCAAATAGGAAGCTTATTGACACTCTATAGAGGGAACATTAAGCCTTTATTTCCTGGCTTCTGTTTTGTTTAAATTTAAAAAGTTACACGTAAACACCATGACCAGTTGTCTTCCTCTCCTAACCCATAAGAACAATGCTTTATTTTATTTGTCTAATTTTTTTTTTAATTATTATTGTTCCAGCTGGTTTTGACTTTGTAACTGGGAGTGGTTTTGCTAATGACAGTTTTCCCTCAAGACTAGTATTTTACTGTTTAAAATAATTGCAGCAATAAGCCATGTAACACTGATTTTAATATCTGAAGATGTTTTCACTTAAGTCTATAAAGAAGAGACAGCAGAAGGATGTTGCAGTGCAGGAATAAAATTCTATTATCAGACTTGGGAGTTACTTGGTTTCTGATCTTAAGCACAGCACTTCAATTTCTCTGTGTCTCTCTTGGGCTTACGGTAGAATGTTTTTTTTCTTTTTTTTTAATGCTTCAGATCTTTATTAACTTGTTCCATTATCCAGTATATGTAAGTCTCTATACAGATTTGGATTTGAACTAATGTCGTTGAGGTTTTTTTCCAAATCAGAGAAATTCTCAACACAACACTAAACACATATCCTTTTCCTCTTTCCAGTAAGAAAATATTTCAAACAGTGTAAAACAATGTACATTGTACTATGAATAGGTAGGAAAATAATTTTCGTTACTTGAAATCACAGTACTTAACTACCAATAGAAAAATTAAATTAGCCCATAATGCACAAACTGGCATTGCCAGGACATACCTACCAATATTTATGGAACATTTCCCAGGATTTTTTTTTTTTTTAAATGAAAAAATACCAGTTCTTCAATTTTTGAAAGAAAGTACAGAAAGCATGATTTTTTATAAAATTGCTTAAATGAAATCCAGATGTCTTACATTCAGAATAGTCTTATTTAATACTTTGTTCTCTGCTTGGAACCTCAACACATTTGTCAAGGTGGACTGCAGGACTAAGATATAAGTCACAGTAATATTTACACAAAGAATTACACAAGGTAAAATTAATTCATTTCTAAAAAATGACTGACTGTTTTTCAGAATCAACAACAAGGAATATGGCAAATTCTTAGAGGTAATAATTCTACTTATTCTAAATTAGCATCTTTTAAAAAATAATGAATGCCATTCCTATTTCCTCCTAATATTTCTTGATATATGTCTGGTAAATAGTCAAAATAATATTTTTTTGCTTATTTGTCTACATTTCTTTAAAACTCTACAATATTACGGCTATGGTACGTATTTACTTGAACAGAAGTAAATTGCTTGCAGAGTTGCTTTTCCTAAAATTGTTTGTTCTATAAAAACCTTTAAGGTTCTGAGATCTGTGCCTTTAAAAACTTTCCTAACAGTGGATTTATGCTTTAGAAGACACTTTATTGTGTAGTGTACTTACTACTTACAACTTATATTTTACTGTATATTTGACTCATCCTGCTTTAGGCTATAATTGGTAATAACATTTGCTCAACAAATTTATACAGTATCCTAACAGCAAAAACATAATTAGACAGTAACAGAGCAAACCTACATCCCTAAAAAAGTCCTTTGACAAATTATGTACAGATTGCTTGACTTTATTTCCCTATTCATTAATTTTATTTACAATAATCAAAATTTAGGTCATCATAAGATATTTGCCTGAGAATAAATTCTTTTCTTTCCTATCTCTTATGAAGATCTTTAATTCAGTATTTTCCACCTCCAGAAATCTGAATTAAATGACCATTTTCCCCAGCATCTTATGACCTGCATTTATGTTCAACAGAACTCTAAATAAGAGATTTGTGCTCCAGATTGCTGGTTCCAARGAGAAGCAGAGACCCTGCTAAAATTTAAAAGAGAATTGCATATACTCAAGAGACCTAGAAAAATTAAAAAAGAAGGATTCTCATTTGGAAATCTAACCTTAGGTAGCAAAAGGTTCAAAAAAGAAAGTCTTCTAACCTGTGCTCTTCCAATAGAGAAAAAGAATAACTTAAAAAACAAACAAACAAACAAACAAACAAAAAATCAATTTATTTGAAGATACTATGTCCAGTCTGGCCAGCATAATATAATTCACAGGATTACAGAACACTACTTTTGTTCGTACACTGGGAAAATGTTGGTATAAAAATGGAGAAAATTTCACTCATATTTTGATTGCTTGAAATCACATTCACTAGATGCTGTCTTTAGGCAGTTGCTCTCACCTTCCTACCCCCGAGCTTCACATTTGTTTACACCATAAAATAGCCTTTTAGAATTTTCTCCTTGTAATAAATGCAGACTTTTCTGTAAAACACCTCAAACTAGTTATGAGTATGTCCTGGAAAAGTTTGTTATATAGTAACTGTAGTTGAGTTATATAGTAACTCAACTACATCCTCTGACCCTTGCTAGTTTCTTGCCAACACAAGCATACACATATTTTGCAGAACCTCTGATAGCTTTTTGGCCTGTGCCTATGATACTCGTAAACCTGCAGTCAATGAGATTTGTGACTAAGAATTTCAAAGATCCAAGCTTTATACATTTTGGAAAACAAAAATGTTTCCTCCTGTATTAAGCAATTTAGGCTCTTTTAATCTATAATATCAGGTAGTTAAGTAACTCCAAAGATTGTTTTGAGGACATAATGAGGACAAGGTGGATGAGAAAATAAACCAATTTCATTTGATAGCTTGATGTCCACTACTTAAGTTGGTTCTGTTCTTAGATGTTCAAAACCACAATATTTTTATTTCTTTAGGAATTAATGACCAGCATATATGAACAAAACAAACCTTTAAAAGATGTACTGCACTTCTGGAGCAGGGTAAAAAATCAGAATCACAATGTTCCCTACTCCTTTTGGAGAGAAACCTTTTTCCACTGTACATTAAATACGAAAAAGCTTTCTGAAGAATACTTTTCTATCATAATTACACCCTATAAAAGTGAGACAAATGCGTTCTTTTACAGGGTAATTTAAATTTCTCTTTTTAAAGGCAAAGTTCAATGCCTGTCTTAGACAGGAAAAACAGAAACACAAAAGATCTCTGCGGTCACCTTCCCCATGGAACACAAATGATTCCTTCTAGAAAACTCCTGATTGCTTTCCTTGATTTTTATTTTTTACTCACTTTAAAGTGATCAAACTGATGGAAAAACTTCATTTCAAAGCCTATTCTACAGTATTAGAAAGTGTTAAGAAATGTTTCCTAACAATCAGGTTAAATTTTCTTATTATCTGTGTCAGTTTTCTATTTTCCTCTGTTACTGGCACCTTAAACAACTCTTTCCTCTTGTGTTCACAGCATCTATACATTTACAGACTATTATAATTAGTTAATATAATAATATTATTCATTCTATACTGGTAGTATATTGAGGGTCGTCTTTCTTAGCACAGGAGAAACACAGTATACTAGAAATTTCCCCATAGAAAAGTTGCTTTGCAATATAAACTGGGCAACAGATCTTGGACTTATCTTTACACACAGGTAAGTCTGTTCAGTGTTAGTCTGGCATGGCTGTATGTCAAAAGGGCAAGGAAGAGACTGTATTGATTACACATCGTAGAGGATTTTCCTTTCAGCAGAAAAAGGGCAAGAGAATTTCTCTTTCATCCCATGTTGATAGTGATATTGGACATTTTTAATGGGTCCAGTTTAAAGCATACCGACACCTACGTTCTTATTTCGATCCAAGGCCAGAGTTCACCTTTATTAAACTTAGGCAATGTTTTAATACAAAGAAAACATCAGCTTTCCCTCCTGTTTGACCATGACAGGCAGAAAGCAATGGAATAAATGTGTATGGCCCAGAGAAGTCAGACTGACGAGAAATACAGTGTCTGGTATTTCTCAGTACTGCTGCAATGGCTGTGCCTACCCTGATAGARCAATTAGCTAAGAGGAGCACAGACTGCATGATTTTCTGTGTAAAGGAAACAGATCCATGTAGTACAATTTAAATTGTTTTAAAGGCTTTTTCAAAAAAGTATATATTACAATTGTAATTTATACTCTCTGATCAGAAACAGTTCAGATTAGGCAGCAGTAGAAATAAACACAATTCTAAGGTAAACAAGGGTGTTTTGAACAACATAATTTACACCATTATTTAATAGCTGCTGGTAAGCTGTATGATGCCTACACAAAGCTTATTTTTATAACAGTTTTAAGGTCAGATTCAGTACTGTTTAAATGCAATGTTGTGCCCAGGTTACTCCAACAGACTTAGATGTCTGTCAGGCTCAAACAATTCATCGAATTAGGCCTTTGATTTTAAAGCACCTGAATGGAAGACTCCAAGGATTAGATGTCTTGGCATTGGTGATTACAATTGAAAGGATGGAGCAGTGCAAGACCAAAGAGCCTGCTATCATTCTGCAAAACATTCCACTCCAAGGACACTTTAGGAGAAAATAGGAAAACAACCTTCCCTCCCATATAAATATACTAGAGCCAAAAAGATGTTTGAAAGCTATGGTGGGATTGATTTTTTTGTGGTTTTTTTTGGACAAGTGCAGACTCCAAAATTGCAGTATTTGACATGCATTGTGGCTCCAAATCCTAGTGAACTCAGTGAGCAACAAACACATGAATTGCTGAGGGAGTTCAGAGAAAGGACAATCTGAACTGCAAAACCCRTGAGAAATCTCAGCACACACATTCTTAGAGGCCAGAAGCCCTTAACAGGACATAAATAACTGTATTTATTTCTTCTTTTTTAAAATGTGACTGCACAATGTGTCTGGGACAAAGATCAGACTGCAGCCAATGTGGTAAACTATAGAACTTGCAAACACTGATGTTTTCATCAGATAATGAATGAAAACAGTAAAACACATCTTTACAGGAATGTAAAGCATATATGAATGATTTGCACACCTAATATAAAGAAGGACCACATTTTAAGGGATTGTTCTTGGTCCTGTTTAAGCTAAGAGCTAAATACCAGTTAATTCCAGTAATAGCAGATTTAGCCCCAAAGGAAAATTTCTTAAACTTGTCTAGTTAGTGGAATTTGAATTCACATTTTGTCACCAAAATCTGCTGTGCTTTTTTGAGAACCTTGATAATGGACTAGACCAGTGTTTTAGACCACCACAATGACTTTCAAGTTTAAAATTTTAGGGATGCAAACATAAAAATATGTGGCCTTTTTGTAAAAAGTATTTTAATTTTTGCTGGGCACTTATAGTGAAATGAAATTTGAATGCATGAATAAATTCCTACTATCTTGCTATATTACATGACAGCTAGGCATTTGAACCTGATTACTCTAGAGAGTTAAAATTGAACAAAACTACTTTTACACTGCGCATTTAAAAATTATTCTTTCACTAGATGGCCCACAATGTTTCCCAGAGGTATAACTGATATGGAAGATGTACAGCTTGGTAGTCCCATATCTGCATGAAAAATAAAGTTGCACAAGGAATAAGAGACAGATCAATTTATATGTGCAGAAACTGGAGGGACTCAAAAAGCAGGTGAGTTGAAGGTAAAGCACATAAGCTGAAGTGAATACATCACAGAGACAAGTATTGGCAGGAGAAACTCACAGGGTTAAGATTGTTATCTATGTAGTAAATATCTACAATATTTATGAAAAAAAAAGAAGAGAAAGAATAATAAAAGACTCTGGCAATGGTAAAAAGAAACATCAGAAAACAACTTACCTATAGTAATACTTAGATTATGCCAACACGCTAGTCATACATACTTATCTTTTCAGTATTAGTGGATGCTGAGACTGAAAAGTGGCCAATTATAGATACGAGTGAGAAGTTACCAAAAGACATGAAGAGACAGAGGTAAATGTTCTTTTAGTTGTGGGGATATGAAAGAATGAGAAATTAGTGATCATAGCCCCAAAAGAAAATAGCACCCTGATGCTTTCCACTGTAGGAAAAAGAAAGGCAAAGAAAATTTTAAAAAATTTAACTACAGAGATGATGACCTGACCATCACACATTCTTGAAATGTGTCTATTTTCCACACCTTTACTATAATCACTCTCAGATGAAGGACATGGTTTTTTATGAGTCTATCCCATACCTAGCTGAATTGTGCCTCTTTCCTGACCTGAGATGCTGGATTCCAGAACAGCCGAAATAGAATAGGATAGAATGGAACATAATAGAATAGAATAATTTCAGTTGGAAGGGACCTACAATGATCATCTAGTCCAACTGCCTGACCAGTTCAGGGCTGAACAAAAATTAAAGCATGTTTTTAAGGGCATTGTCCAAATGCCTCTTTTTAAGGCACTGACAGGTATGGGGCATCCACCACCTCTCTACGAAGCCTGTTCCAGTGTTTGACCACCCTCTCAGTAAAGAAATGTTTCCTAATGTCCAGTCTAAACATCCCCTGATGCAGCTTTGAACCATTCCCACACATCCCATCACTGGATTCCAGGGAGAAGAGACCAGCATCTCCTTCTACACCTCCCCTCCTCAGGAAGCTGCAGAGAGCAATGAGGTCACCCCTCAGCCTTCTTCTCTCCAAACTAGACAAATGGAGAGTCCTCAGCCACTCCCCATAGGCCATCCCTTCCTTGTCGTGGTTTAAGCCCAGCCGGCAACTAAGCCCCACACAGCCACTCGCTCACTCTCTCCCAGGTGGGATGGGGGAGAGAATCGGAAGGGTAAAAGTGAGAAAACTTGTGGGTTGAGATAAAGACAGTTTAATAGGGAAAGCAAAAGCCACGCACGCAAGCAAAGCAAAACAAGGAATTCCTTCACTCCTTCCCATGGGCAGGCAGGTGTTGAGCCATCCCCAGGAAAGCAGGGCTCCATCACGCCTAACGGTTACTTGGGAAGACAAGCACCATCACTCCGAACGTCCCCCACTTCCTTCTTCTTCCCCCAGCCTTATATGCTGAGCATGACATCATATGGTAYRGAWTACBCCATTGGCCAGCTGGCCTAGCTGTCCTGGCTATGCTCCCTCCCAGCTTCTTGTGCACCTCACAGAGCATGTGAGCTGAAAAGTCCTTGAGAAAGTAGACTACCTAGCAACAACTAAAAACATCAGTGTGTTATCAACATTCTTCTTATACTAAATCCAAAACATAGCACTATACCAACTACAACCAAGAAAGAAAATTAATTCTATCCCAGCCAAAACCAGGACACCTTTCACCAGCTTTGTTGCTGTCGTCTGGATGCATTCGAGTACCTTCACATCCTTCTGACATTGTGGGGCCCAGAACTGCACACAGTGCTCCAGGTGAGGCCACACCAATGCTAGATACAGCAGGATAATCACTCTTCTGACCGGCTGGTTATGCTGTGTTTGATGCACCCCAGGATGTGGTTTGCCCTCCTGGCTGCCAGGGCACACTGCTGGCTCCTATGGAGCCTGCTGTCAACCAGCACCCCCAGATCCCTTTCTGCAGGGCTGCTCTCTGGCCATTCCTCCCCCAATTTATACTTGTGTCCAGCGTTACTCTGTCCCAGGTACTGAATCTGGCACTTGTTAAATTCCATGCCATTGATGATTACCCAATGCCCCAATCTATCCATCTGCAAGGTCTTTTGTCCCTCAAGAGAGTCAACAGCACCTCCCAGTTTGGTATCGTCAGCAAGCTTGCTAATGGTGCATTCAACTCCTGCATCCAGATCATTGATAAACCTCTCAAACAGAACTGGTCCTAGAATTGAGCCCTAAATAGCTACCGGGAACCTGAGAAAAAATAAAAATCAGTATCATTTAGCCATAGAGAATACAAGCTGAAAACATATTAAACAAAAAGAGACTTCTTAATGGAAGCATAGACTATTTTGCTACAAAGAAAGCACAAGGAGGTGGAAGAAAGGACAAGGGAAACTCCAGAGGACCAACTTCAGCAGAAGAAGGCAGCAAGCTCTCTCTTTGTGGCAGCATCTTTCAGCTTCCACTCACTCCATTGACCCTCACCATGGGAAGGAAGAACATAAGGGAGTCTGGGGACAAATGGGAATGTGCCAGATGTAAAATATAAGAGGAGCTCAGAAAAGCATACGATATAGTGTCTGAGGAAATCTGGCTTCAAAGAATAAGTTGGAGTCATCTGGATGTGAACAAATCTTCTCTGAACTGAAAATTGCCTGAAGGGCAAGGCAGAAAAGTACAAGAGAAATACAAGTGGCTGTGCTGCCTGGCCTATCAAAGTAGTACATTGTCTAAAGTGTCTTATGCTATTAAGTTAGGAATTACAATTACAGGAAGAGAAATAATACTAATGAAAGGAGAAGGAGAGGTAGAAAATGTCAAAGGCCACACAGAAATGTATTCTGAAGTGCATCTACTTTAAGAGCAGCAGTTAAAATTAATCATTGCACACCAGTTTACTGAGATGTGTTTTCAGCAGTGTATGATGCCAAAAATTTCTTTCAACATCATGTCACAGGCAAGTGATATACCAACCTTTTTTTCTGCATGTGAATGACCAAGGCAAAGAAACTAATTATTGAACCTCTCGTCCAAGTTAAATATGTATCAAGCACAGTATCTACAGAAAGATGGAGATGACGCAAAAAAAGTACATGCAAAACAGTTATCTCCACTATGTTCAAGAGTAGTGTATTGGTGGGCGTGAAAAGTAAAAAGTAAGCAACAGATTAAGAAATTGCGGGCAGCCACCACCTCACACGGTACTTTCTGTTCGATTAAAGTACACAAAATTTGACCAAAAGAATTTGTTGAAAGAAAATGACAAATAGAGTATGCTCTGCCTCCCCAGAAACAGCAAATCAGAATACAGTATGCTCAGTCAGTCCTGTGAGATATGGTCCCAAATCGAGGGAATACTTGCAGAATTTTGCAATAGTCTGTAAGAAGTCAGTGTTAATCCTGGTATCTGCGTATAAAAGCTGATTTATTTTATTACCTTCCATTTGGGCCTACTCAACTCAAAATTGTCCCAGATTAAAGTTGTGATTTTACACTGATTTAACTAAACCAGTGTAAAATTGACAGCAACTATGTTTAATGTTTTGTGTAGGATTTACTTCTTAAAAAAGTTTACAGGCACAAGTGAAACAAATGCAGCCAATTTAAACCAATTTAAACTATGAGAAAACCTATTTGGTTCTTGCATTGCTTCTGTAACTAAACTAGCTTTGTCCAATCTTTTTCAGCTGGACAATTTCAATGTGAATTTTACAGTTGTTTTCAAGCAAACAGAACTGTGCCTGTATTGTAAATAATTGTTAGTAGTGAATACTCTGCTCCACTGTCATGGTTTAACCCCAGCCAACAACTAAACACCACGCAGCCGCTTGCTCAGCCCCCGATGTCCAGTAGGATGGGGGAGAGAATTGGGAGAGCACAAGAAGGAAAACCCGTGGGTTGAGATAAAAACAGTTTAATAATGGAAATAAAACAAAGTAGAACAGTGATAATAACAATGATAACAACAATATCAGAATATACAAAGCAGATGATGCACAATGCAACTGCTCACCCACAGCACATCCCGAACGAAACCAYGTGTCCCAGAAGAACAGTGTGTGCCGAACCCCAGAGCCCACCCTCCCCCAGTTTKATACTGAGCATGATGTTACATGCTATAGAATATCCCATGGGCCAGCCGGGTCAACTGCCCCAGCTATGCTTCCCCTCAGCTCCCCCTGCACCTGGCAGAGCTTGGGAGGCTGAAAAGTCCTGGTGCAAGCACCACCCAGCAACAACCAAAGCATCAACTGGCCATCAACGTTCCTTTCATTACAAAACCTGAAACACAGCACCCCCTTCAGCTACTGGAAAGAAAATTAACTCTGTCCCAGATGGAACAAGGACACCCACTAAAATCAATGTTTGTCAAATACTACTCAAAAATTAATTTTTTAATGAACAATTCACTGGTCTATCCTGATCAGATGTCAGCTGATACCATTCTCATTCTCTTTATTTAATCTACCGAATACATACTAATATGAAGATTAAGGTCAGACTAGCATTATTAAGCACTTTCATGTGAAATTGATATTCTTAGAAACTTGTTTGTGGTTTGGAAGAAAGTAATCTGTTTCCACACATGAATCTAAATGCATTTCTCCTGTAATAATTTTGTTCATTTGGGCAAAATTCTTTCCTACAACTCTGGTTAACTGTTCTTTGAGTGCCACTCCACACTGAAATGAAAGGTGGAATTTCATGTCATGTCTAAGCTGATATTATAATTTTTTCCCAGAGAGTTAAATTAGTGGAAAACTTATCCTCCTGAGAAGTGGACTCAGGTGAGTGCCAATGCACAGAAGAGGGGACGGGAACACAGGCTGATACAGAAAAATGTCTCTTGGGGACTAGGAACCATTTTATTGTTTTAGCTGTAACACCAAGCCAATCCTGGATGTACTCTTGAGTCCTTTTGAAGGACAAGACTCACATAAGCATGAGTGCCCCCTGGCTCTGGCTCATGGATGCTTTTATGAAGAAAGCACTGGTCAATATTGGTGAATTTCATCTTAGGGCTAATATTGAGACTACTCCTGCAGTACAACATAGATATTGCAGAGCTATCTATGTTACAACTACTTGCCACCATCAGTGTGCTCAGGAAGATTTATTCTTGGTTTTGTTTATTTTAATCATACTTTTTCAATAAATCAATGTTATTTGTAAATTTTTTTGTTTAGTAATCTAGGTGTTTCTTGAAGTAACCCATATTTAGAACTTTATTTGAGCTGTTTCATCAACCATTTCTATTAGACAGTGCCATTTTTTTTTTTTTTAATAATAACAGCAAGCCACACAAAGAACACTGACTACAGAAATTTGCAGACATTTAGGCTGCTAGTGTTATAATATCTTCTTGTGTTTTTTTTACAAGTTAATAATTCAATTCTGTTCAATTCTGAGTTCAAAAGTTTTTTAATGTGTTACTAGGTCATGTAAGCTGATTCTCTGTGTGTGACCTGAGTCTTAGAGTTTTGTGTAGGTACTGCTCTTTAGACCCTCCATTACTCACTTGCATAAAGCTCATATTCCACAGAGTATCCAGATCTGGATTTGGTGACACCAGTAGCTGGTGAATCCATATCTGACTGTTTGTTCTTACACCTAAACATTCTTGGTCTTAACATGTGCATTTTCTTCTCAATATACTGTTGTGGGTTAACCCTGTTGCAGGTAAGCACCACACAGTCTCTCACTTACTTCGCTCCTCCAGTGGAATGGAGGAAGAGAAGAATGTCCTGGTTTTGGCTGGGATGGAATTAATTTTCTTTCTAGTAGTTGGTATAGTGCTATGTTTTGGATTTAGTGTAAGAAGAATGTTGATAACACACTAATGTTTTTAGTTGTTGCTAGGTAGTCTACTTCTCAAGGACTTTTCAGCTCACATGCTCTGTGAGGTGCACAAGAGGCTGGGAGGGAGCATAGCCGGGACAGCTAGGCCAGCTGGCCAATGGGTTATTCCATACCATATGATGTCATGCTCAGCATATAAGGCTGGGGGAAGAAGAAGGAAGTGGGGGACGTTCGGRGTGAYGGCGTTTGTCTTCCCAAGTAACCGTTASGCGTGATGGAGCCCTGCTTTCCTGGRGATGGCTSAACACCTGCCTGCCCATGGGAAGGAGTGAAGGAATTCCTTGTTTTGCTTTGCTTGCGTGCGCGGCTTTTGCTTTCCCTATTAAACTGTTTTTATCTCAACCCACGAGTTTTCTCACTTTTACCCTTCCGATTCTCTCCCCCGTCCCACCCGGGGGAGAGTGAGTGAGCGGCTGTGTGGTGCTTAGTTGCCGGCTGGGCTTAAACCGCGACAAAGAATAAAAACAAGAAAACTTGCGAGGTCAAGATAAAACAAAATGCAACCAAATAAACAACTATTTAATAAGTGAATGGTAAGTGGAAGAAGAAGGAATAAAACAAAACAAAACAAGTTATGCAAAAGCAATCACTCACCACCATCCTTGGGCAGACCGATGCCCAGCCAGTTCCTGAACAAAAGACGGTTAACCCTCTAAAGCCCTTTTGTGCTGRTTTTGGCTGGGGTAGAGTTAATTTTCTTCATAGTAGTTAGTTTTGGATTTGTGCTGGAAACAATGTTGATAGCACAGGGATGTTTTTGTCATTGCTGAGCAGTGCTTACACAGAGTCAAGGCCTTTTCTGCTCCTCACCCCACCCCACCAGCAAGTAGGCTGGGGGTGCACAAGAAGRTGGGAGGGGACACAGCTGGGACAGCTGACCCCAACTGACCAAAAGGATATCCCACACCATAAGATGTCATGATCAGCATATAAAGCTGGGGGAAGAAGAAGGAAGGGGGGACGTTCGGAGTGAYGGCGTTCGTCTTCCCAAGTAACCATTAGGCGTGATGGAGCCCTGCTTTCCTGGAGATGGCTGAACACCTGCCTGCCCATGGGAAGGAGTGAATGAATTCCTCGTTTTGCTTTGCTTGTGTGCATGGCTTTTGCTTTCCCTATTAAACTGTCTTTATCTCAACCCATGAGTTTTCTCACTTTTACCCTCCCAATTCTCTCCCCCATCCCACCGTGAGGGGAGTGAGCGAGCGGCTGTGTGGTGCTTAGTTGCCGGCTGGGGTTAAACCACACCACCTTTTAATGCTGAGCATGACGTTATATGGTATGTAGTATGTCTTTGATTAGTTGGGGTCATCTGCCCAGTTGTGGCCCCTCCCTGCCCACTGCACACCCTCTCCCCTGCCAATCTCTTCACTGTGGGGGCAGAGTGAGAAACCCAGAAGGCCTTGATGTTGTGCAAACACTATTCAGCAAAAGCTAGGCTATTAGTGTATTATCAGTACTATTTTGGTCAAAAATCTGAAACACAACACCGTATGAGCTGCTATGAAGAAAATTAACTCTATCCTAGCCAGGGCCAGTACATATATCTAAATGCACCCTACATTTTAAAATAGGCAACATCACCTTACTTACTCAAAGGAATGAAAGGTGTGATATCTTAATATAAAAATGAAATACATTAGCTGTACAACAGTTTGCAAATTCTCTTTATGAATTATTACTGTGAGAGACTGAAAGAGTTAACGTGAAGTTGATGCCTCAAACATTGCTGTAAATGGGTCCTGCATAGCAGTGATAAGGTGCAAATGAGGAGCCGGATAACAGGACAGGCAGGGCGGGTTAACAGGAGAGGCAGGGCGTGCCGAAGGGTGCGCAGCTCCCTGTTCTGCCCAAATTGAACATCTCACCATTATACAACAAAAATATCTGAGTAAGGGGCTCACGACCACCCGAAGACCACCGAGAGACCCCTTGCGACCACCCCTCACTACAACAGCGCCTGCGCGATAGAGTTCTAGAAACTGCGTTGCTGATGCAACCGAGGGGTAGGGGACAACTATAAAAGGACACCAGTCCAAGGAGCCGGCGCGCGCTCACCACTGGAGGATTGCTGCACCCGTCATCGTCGTCATCGCGGGATCCAAGGGTGGTGATATCTCTCTATCTCTCTATCTCTCTCTCCCTCTCTCTCTTTCCCTTTCTTTCCTTTTCTTCTTCTAAACGCTTTTATGGAACCCACATTGCCTATCACTACGCTTTTTAAGTTTGGGTTTTTGTTGTAACGCTTTCCCAGTTCAGCTTGCTTCTGCCTTAGGTAAAAATACTTAAACCGATCGTTTGGTGTCATTTCACCTTAATTTAGCCCGAGGGAATTTTAAAACCTTTACGACCCCCTGGTCCGATCAGGCCGGGTCGTGACAATTACTATAAAGTTCTTATTTTTCCTCTTCATTGTAGTAAATGCCTTTTTTGAAGGATAGGATCAGATCATATAGCCAGCTGATTATAACACAGAGTTGAGGTAAATGCTTTATATAACTTATGCATAGGAAAGGACACTCATATTGCAGCTCAGGTTCCTTCAAGCAATACCTTTTGGTGCTTTACATCAATGTAGAAGTACACCTTTTGCAAATTTTCTTAAGAGGGTCTTTCAGACTAATGTTCTTGTGATAAAATTGGAAATGCATTTTCAGCATGTATTATCCTTTTCAGACATTGTAAACTAATCCAGAATTAAACTTCAGTCTTCTGTTTTACACCAGATTCATAACTAAGTGATATTCTACAATATTTCTTTTGAGTGCAGGTCCAAAAGCAGGTTTCACTTTTATGCCTAGGTTGAAGAAAATCAGTGCAAACATTGCCTGTCATATTTGACTGCATGAGCTTGCTACTTCCAGCCCATAAGATTGCAGTGCACATTGAAGAAACCCTTGCTGCTCTTCTTTAAACGATAAAGCAGCTTTATAATAAACTTTGATTTTAACACCCCACCTTCATCAGGTTTTATTTTAATTGCTTCATTAAAATATTTCCAAGTCCTTCTGAGAATCTCATCTGTTCACCCTTAAAAATTCTTTCAGAGAAAACAGATTCATTTCCCTTCTGATTTCCTGTCATGAGAGTGAATTATGTAAATGGGATGAAAAAATAATTGATTGCAAAGCTGCAAACTGGTGGGAATTTGTGGAGAACACAGGCTGGGAATATCTGAGGGACATGAAATAATAGTGACTGCAGGGATAAACAGAGACAAGGAATAAAGACAGGGTCCAATTTCTATTAGTGGGTTAATCTTCAGCGTGTACTTTGCATTTATACAACTTCCATGTTTGGGAAAGAGGGACAAACTTCAGGAAACTTTAATCATGAGTACAAAAATAAATCATTTTCTGCTTAATTAAAAAAAAGTAATGTTTAATTATCTGGATTTATTTACCTTTTTGAAAAACAACTTCTAGTCATTAACGGCATTAAATACTGAAGTTATTTATAATGTCTTCAAATATAGCTGATTTAGCTGATTTAATAAGATGACAAACAAATAAAAAGTAGTCCTAATGTGCTGGAAAATGTCTGTTTCTGAAAGATGGTTAAGGACTTTGTTTTTACAAAGCATTCAGAATCAACTGTTGCTATATATATAAGGGAGTAGTAACTGGTAATCAGTGAACAGTTTGAGACAGTAGCTGTTACCCAGCCAGCCTGAAATGAATATTCTGAAATTCCAAACACTCACCTAAAACTCAGTTTTGATCAGAAAACCTATTTACATTTTGGATGGTAGAACTGTAACTATACTAGCAAAGAGTTTTAGTCAGAAGAAGAATAATTTCATTCTTGTTTGCAAATAAAATGGTGTCATATAAATTTGATGTGCCAGACATATGTTGAAATATGTGGAGTTACCTGAGGTATTGCAAAAATATACACGGATTTAGGACAAATAGTAATTTTTTTCTGATTTCTTCTCTATCTTGTTAATAGAAGTGAAGCTTAAAATGCTAARTCACCATGCCTTATTGTTTAATCCATTTAGATGTATCTAATGTACACATAAATTATATATATAAAATATGATTATAGAATTGCTGTTTCCTTTTGTAGTGGTTTAACCCGGCAGGCAGCCAAACACCACACAGCCGCTCGCTCACTCCCCCGCAGTGGGATGGGGAGAGAATCGGGAAAAAAAAAATTCACCGATTGAGATAAAGACAGTTTAATAGAACAGAAAAGGAGAGAATAATAATAATAACAGTGATGATAATATAATAATGATACAATATACAAAATGCGTGATGCACAATGCAATTGCTCACCATCTGCTGAGAAATGGCCAAAACGGTAGCCGCTTCCTGGGCCTCCCGAGCCCCCATTCATATACCGGGCATGACGTCACATGGTATGGAATACCCCATTGGCCAGTTGGGCTAACTGTTCTGCCTATGCTCCCTCTCAGCCTCTTGTGCGCCTGGCAGAGCATGGGAAGCTGAAAAGTCCTTGAACAATAGACTACCTAGCAACAACTAAAAACATAAGTGCGTTATCAACATTCTTCTCATACTAAATCCAAAACGTAGCACTAAAAAGAAACTTAACTCTATCCCAGCCAAAACCAGCACACTATCCACACCTTATGCTATACCATCTACGTCATGCCTAGGTCTCACATTTTCCAATACATTCCAATTAATCACCATCCCCTTTCTTATCTCTTGATATATACACACAGATGCCATTCCCTTAGTCTAATGGCCATCCCTCTAAAATGTCCATTGAGTTCATTTAGTCCACGACTTTGGGCTCCATCTGTCATAACAGTCTTTCAGGGCAGGAAAGATGGTGCACGGTGTTGGATTGTTGCATCCTTGTAAGGAACCAAACTGTGAGAAAATGGATTGCAGGACATTTGTCTCAAAGATTCCTTATCTGGGCGGAGAATGTGATGAACCAAACTGAGAAACTGGACTGCAGGACATTTGTCTCAAAGATTCCTTATCTGGGTGGAGAATGTCATAAGGGCAACTACAAGGTCACAGAGACCTCTGGTGTGTGAGGGGCTTTGTGTTGAGTCATCCTGACAAGCCATGCCCTTGCCTCTGCCTCGTGACAGGCGGGGCTGAAGTCCCGTACAAGGTGTGCCCATATGCAGGAATGCAGAGATGGGCAAGTACCTGCCGTCATCATGGAAACTGCAGCCCCTGAAAAGGAATAAAAGGGGCTGCAAAGACAAGACCGGGCAGAGGCGCTACCACCCACCACCTAAGACACCAAGAAGCCGTCCAGAGGCGCTACCACCCACAACCGAAGACACCGAGAAGCCCTCCCTCAGTGCTATCGTCCACTGCCGACGACACCGAGAAGCTCTCCCTTGTGCAGTTGCCCACTGCTGAAGACACCGAAAAGCCCTCYAGTCTGCGCTATCGCCCACCGCCAAAGACGCTGAGACTTGGACCCCCGGAACGCCACGGTTTCATGGTGGTGACTATTCTTSCAACTCTATCCCGTATGCTTGCTTGATTTCTGTCTTTTTATTCTATTCTATCCTATCGCTACTACCTCAATTTTTGCTATTGATATGCTACTGCCGCAGTTTCATTTTTTACTTTTAATAATAAAAGTCATTCTGGGCGTACGGCATTTGACCTCGTTTGTGTCTTAATCTCGCTTTGGGGATCACATCGAAACCTCCCCCGACATTGGATCGGGACAATCCTGAAGCCAGTTCTGATTCTGTTATCGCTGCGCTCGTCCGGTTCTGTTATCGTTGCACTTTGCTGGGTTTCATCAGAGTTCATTCTTCATTAATCTGGGTGATTTTCACCGTCATACCTTTGATAGCAACCATAGAAGCAATGATATACAATATCATACAGCAATCAACGTCATACAAATTGGCTATTTTTGCCCAAAATCAAATCCCCTTGATGTACACATTGGACAACCCCATCCTTTTGCATTACCCACCAAGTGCACCCAGGTCCTGGAGCAAAAACCATCCCATGAATGGGTTTTTTCCTTTGCCCGAGGCAGGAGTAGCCCAGACTGTCTTCCCCAGCGTATGCCTTATGCACACTACAGGGTCTTTATCCCCATCTACATGAAAGTTTTGATTGGGCAGGGCCAGCTCGATTAAAAAATCCCCTGGTATTGACTAACCAGGTGGCTTTTGCTAAATTTGTGTCCCAATGCTTGAATGTCCCACCACCCAGTAGTTTCAGTGTGGTCTTTAGCAGTCCGTTGTATCATTCAATTTTCCCRGAGGCTSGTGCATGATAGGGGATGTGATATACCCACTCAATGCCATGATCTCTGGCCCACAGTGTCTATGAAGGTGTTTCAGAAATTAATCCTATTGTTTGACTCAATTCTTTCTGGGGTGCCATGTCGCCATAAGGCTTGTTTTTCAAGTCCCGGGATAGTGTTCCAGGCAGTGGCCTGGGACACAGGATATGTTTCCAGCCACCTGGTAGTTGCTTCCACCATAGTGAGCACACAGCGCTTGCCTTGGTGGATTTGTGGGAGTGTGATAGAATCAATCTGCCAGGCCTCCCCATATTTATATTTCAACCATCGTCCTCCATATCAGAGACGCTTTATTCGCTTGGCTTGCTTGATTGTAGTGCATGTCTCACATTCATGGATAACTCGTACAATAGTGTCCATGGTCAAGTCCACCCCTCGATCACGAGCCCATCTATATGTTACATCTCTTCCATGATGGCCTGAGGTGTCATGGGTGACTAGGGTTTCCTATTTGGGCCCGTTGTCCGATCAGTGCGACCCACGTAGCATCGGTTGCATGATGTGTAGAGGGGACCTTCCCTTTGAACATCCAGCCCAGCATCGGCAGTCGGGGTGCCAGGAGGACCTGTGCTTCAGTACCAACCACTTCTGAAGCAGCTCGAACCCCTTCATAAGCTGCCAATATCTCTTTCTCAGTTGGAGTATAGCGGGCCTCGGATCCTCTGTATCCYYGACTCCAAAAYCCCAGGGGTCGACCTCGAGTCTCCCCTGGTGCTTTCTGCCAGAGGCTCCAGGTAGGGCCGTTCTCCCTGGCTGCGGTGCAGAGCACGTTCTTTACGTCTTGTCCTGCCCAGACTGGCCCAAGGGCTACTGCCTGAACTATCTCCCGTTTAATTTGTTCAAAGGCTTGTTGTTGCTCAGGGCCCCACTTGAAATCATTCTTCTTCCAGGTCATTTGATAAAGAGGGCGTACGATCTGACTGTAATTTAGGACATGCATTCTCCAAAAACCCACAATGCCTGAGAAAGCTTGTGTTTCCTTCTTGCTAGCTGGTGGGGACATGGCTGTTATTTTGTTAATTACATCTATTGGGATCTGATGACATCCATCCTGCCATTTTATTCCTAAAAACTGGATCTTCTGTGCAGGTCCCTTGACCTTCCTTAGTTTTATGGCAAAACCGGCCTTCAGACAGATTTGGATTATCCTCTCCCCTTTCTCAAAAGCTTCTTCTGCTGTGTTGCCCCATATGATGATGTCATCGATGTATTACAGGTGTTCTGGAGCCTCACCCTGTTCCAGTGTGGTGTGGATCAGTCCATGGCAAATGGTGGGGCTGTGTTTCCACCCCCGGGGAAGTCGATTCCAGGTGTACTGGACACCCCTCCAAGTGAAAGCAAACTGTGGCCTGCACTCTGCCGCCAAAGGAATGGAGAAGAACGCGTTACCGATATCAGTTGTGGCATAGCACTTGGCTGCCTTTGACTCCAGTTCATATTGAAGTTCTAACATGTCTGGCATGGCAGCACTCAACGGCGGCGTGACTTCGTTCAGGTCACGATAGTCCACTGTTAGTCTCCACTCTTCATTGGACTTTTGCACTGGCCATATGGGACTGTTGAAGGGTCAGCAAGTCTTGCTGATCACTCCTTGGCTCTCCAGACGACGAACCAGCTTATGGATGGGAAGCAGGGAGTCTCGGTTGGTGCGATATTGCCGCCGGTGCACTGTCATGGTAGCGATCGGCACCCGTTGTTCTTCGACCCTCAGCAAACCCACAGCAGAAGGGTCCTTCGAGAGACCAGGCAAAGTAGACAGCTGTTTAATTTCCTCCGTCTCCAAGGCAGCTATACCAAAAGCCCACCGAAATACCCTCTCCTGGGGTAGTCTATGCCAAGGATGCACGGAGCCTCTGGGCCAGTCACAATGAGAGGCTTTTGCCACTCATTCCCACTTAGGCTCACTTCAGCCTCCAATACAGTCAGCTCTTGGGATCCCCCTGTCACTCCAGAAATACAAATGGGTTCTGCCCCTTTAAAGCTTGATGGCATCAGGGTACACTGTGCACCAGTGTCTACRAGAGCCTTRTACTCCTGTGGGTCTGATGTGCCAGGCCATCGAACCCACACAGTCCAGTAAACTCAGTTGTCTCTTTCCTCCACCTGGCTGGAGGCAGGGCCCCTCTAATCCTGCTCATCGTATCCATTACTCACTTCTTGTAGATGCAAATCAAAGGTCCCTTTATTAAGATTGGAATTGGAATCAGCCCTTCTGCTCCACCTGGGGAACTGCTCACTGGAAACTGGAGCAGCAGTTTTTCTGGAAGAACCCCCTTTTGTGATTGTTTTTCCTTGCAACTCACGTACCCCTGCCTCTACGATCGAGGTAGGTTTTCCATCCCACTTCCTCATGTCCTCTCCGTGGTCACACAGGTAAAACCACAGCCTGCCCTGGGGTGTGTACCCACAATATCTCCTCTCTTGAGCAGAGGGACGCTTACTCCGAATGGCTGAGATACTGGCCCATGCAGGTGGGGAGCAGGACATATCCTCGTTGAGTTGCTGGACCTCCTGAGACAATTTCTCCACCGCAGAGACGCAGGCCCGTAGGGAAGAGGAGAGACTTTCTTCGTATTGCCAGAGTTGGCCAGCCAGTTCATCCACCGTTTGTTCCTCTCCRTTTCAGGTCATTATTGYCAATGAGTTTGCATATGATGCTGGTGCGCTCCGTACAAACTTCAGCCACRTGGGTCGGGTGCACTTGGCATCATCTGGATCTTTGGATAGCTGCTCATTGTCCAGGTCACTATAAATCACCTCCAGCATGCCTAATTCCCTCAGGTACTGGATACCTCTTTCCATGGTGGTCCACTTGCCTGGGTGACACACAACATCTTCCTTGAAGGGATACCTTTCCTTCATGCCTGACAGGAGTCGCCTCCAGAGGCTGAGGACTTGTGCCCCTTGTCCAATCGCCTTGTCAATGCCCCCTTCCCTAGAAAGGGATCCCAGCTGCTTGGCTTCCCTCCCCTCTAATTCCAGGCTGCTGGCCYCRTTATCCCAACATCGGAGCAGCCAGGTGATAATGTGCTCACCTCGGCGGCGGCTGGAATCTTTCCGCACATCTCGCAGCTCCCCCAGAGACAGGGATCGGGTGGTTACCATCTCATTTATGGCTTCTGCCTCTTCCTCCTGCTGTTGTCGTGATSGCCCTGGCTCATCTTCATCCCTTACTAAATGAGCTGATTTTCTTGTGTATTTCTTCTTCTGTATAGGGGCTACTGGTACCAGCACAGGYTGGTTCTCTGGTTCAGCCACAGTGACTGTTGGTGGGGTTTGGGTAGCTGCAGTGCCTGTCACAGGGGTTGGAATGGCTGCAGTGACTGTTGGGTGGGGTTTGGGTAGCTGCAGTGTCTGTCGCAGGGGTTGGAGTACCCACGGTGTCTGTCGACGGGATTTGAGTAGCCACAGGGGGCTACTGTCGTGGGGGTTGAAGCAGCCGCGGTACCTGTTGCAGGGCTTTGAGTAGCCACTGTGTCTGTTGCCGGGGTTGATCTCTGGACGGCATTCCTAAATAGTTTTTTAACCCTAAGCAAGACCTGAACCACATTCAGGAGACATAGCAATAAGAACATGCTTGTTTGAACATCCCAAGTGTATTCAAAATTCTCAGGCACTGTTGCGGAGGGCTTCACGAAGAGGATAGAAGAAAAAGAAATTTCTGGAGATATGAAAGGGAAGATGAACAAGTGGGAGAAAATGTCCCACTTTGTCTCCCCATAAATTCTTTCTCCAAGACAAAGAGAGTGTAATTACTAATAGTTTCTAAGAGCTGCTTCCTGAGGTACAGAGACGCTGGCAGTGCTGAGTACAGATACCAGATTAGACTTACGACCAATGATTTTACCATATCATAAAACAGTGTTACACAGTGCAGCAAAATGATAACCTTGACCCAGTTCCGAGCAGTAATAAACAGCAGAACAGGGAATATATACTGCAAGAAAGGTATTACATAACCCAACACTGAAAGCCAGCCCCACAACTTCGAGAGCCAATAAATCAACATTGTGACCAGTGACTATTCAACCAATATAATGACTTCTTATAATAAGTTTGCCTTAATATGCTTTGGTCAGATCTGTTGTTATCTCAACCCTTCGAGCCTCATGTTGGGCGCCAAAAAGGACTGTAGTGGTTTAACCTGGCAGGCAGCCAACCACCACACAGCCACTCGCTCCCCCCGCCCAGCGGGACAGGGAGAGAATCGGAAAGAAAAAAAAAATCACGGATTGAGATAAAGACAGTTTAATAGAACAGAAAAGGAAAGAATAATAATAACAACAATGATAATAATATAATAATGAAGGAAGAAATTTAATTCTATCCCAGCCGAAACCAGGACACCTGTTCTTATCTGCTTTTTTCTTCTTTTCCTTCCCATTGACTCCACAGTAAGTCAATAAGGTCAAACTGTTGCTCACTTCACGATTTTGTTGATTTTTTTAATTGGAGAAAAACTTTTGCAAAAATTTGAGATTTAAGTTGTTCTCTGAGAATGGTTTGGCATGGATTTTGTTTAATCTGGTTAGTAGACAAATTCCAGTCAGAAGTTCTCCACTGAGAAAGTTCTGCCTAAAGGAATATGCTATAAAAATAACTTTGGCTCATCCACATAATAAGACTAGTTTGTTTTAAACTAGTTTGTTTTAAACTGAGATCTGCTTTTCCTTATTGATTGTGCTGTAGCCTCTGGATAAGATTTGAGGGGTTATTAATAAAATTGGTTTGCTATTTAGTCATCCAACACATGTATACAATTGCAAACGGACACTATCATTTGTAGTTCTATGTCCTGTCCCTTAACTGAGTTTATGATCAGTTTTCTATTCCGATGCCAACACGACAATTTTTCCTGTAAGCAAACTAATTCAGATTGACCAGTGAATTCAATAAGAGTCTTTGTATAAAATGCAGAGCTAGTTAAGGAAAAGGAAAAAAATAAATAAATAAAAAAATAGCTTTCATACTAAGATTCCGATCCTGGTTTTGTGTTTTATCAATTTATTCTTTAATAGTTAAACAATCTGTGGGCGTAATAACCCTTAGTAGGGGAACTCAGATACCCAGTTATGCTATTTCTTGCTTGTTCTTTCACTGACCCTACAGGAGTTGTATTACTTGTGGTACCACTGCATGAAATAAACAGACAGGTTGTTTATAGCCTGATGATTAAATACATTTTTGGGAAGCAAAGCCTGGGTTTCTATCTTCTTGTGCTTGGAGTCACATCTGATCTCTTACTGACAGGGAGACAGCTCAACTTGTAGAGCTCTTACATGAATGGGAACAGGAACACTATTTCCACCTGACCATTTCAGCAGCTACTAAAGGTGACACACATTAAATGTATCCTGCATGTGCCCATCCCTGTATGAGTATTAGGCATAAGGACTCCTTGCTTTGAGATTTGTAGTGGCAGCAGAAATGAGAATGGCTCCAAGGAACTTGATGAACTTGACCCAGGTGGAGATGAAAGAGCAGAACTTCAGATTCTATAAAGGTTTCATGACCTAAATTTGGGTCTTGGTCATCTAAATGATAAGTTCTGGAGTTTATGTCACATACTGGGGCATAAGTGCCACCTAATTTTCACTTCATGGGGCTTAGTCCTTACTCTCAAGGCAGAGTGGAAAAGTCAAGTCTATGCTATTCAGTTCATGTTATGTTATTAAATTTTTATGTTAAATGGGAGATATCCAACTGAATTAAAGTAAATGGACACATTAGCTTTTCATTTCCAGCTTTGGGAGTATTTTAACTGTAATTTTAATTTTATTAGTAAATTTGCTATATAATACACACTTGTCAGTGTTTTTCTCTCCAAAGCTTTAGACATTTGCTGGTAAATATCCTTCCCCATCTAAAATTAGGAGGTCTAATTATAGCATCTACATCTTTGATGAGAAAAGGTCTTTTTAACTTAGTGCTAATTATGATTAACTTATTCATTGATGCTGCTATCATTTATACTTCAATGCACCTGCTAAAATGGCAATAAACATTCAAACATATATCTTTTTATTCATTTGCTTTATTTAGCTGAATGAAAAATATTTTTGTAATCAGTAATCATATTTTTTATTTATAGCATTCTTAATGAGAAATAATATGACAGTATTTTTTTCAGTACTGAGACAATCTGGGAAGCACCAAGAGATATAAATTTGCAAGTGCAGAAGAACAAATATTGTAAATATACATCAATTGCAGATAGGCTGCTGCCATCTTTTGGTTATGCAAATTATCAGTATGGAAATAGCAAAACCTTTAAAAAAAATCCCCAAACATCTTTTTAAAATGAATTTTAAATGGATTAAATACTTTTTTATCCTATTCTTTCACGCAGTACCATTTCATCGCATGTACAACCTTATGGCTTAGGTAGAAAGACACAATGGCTTAGATACTCATCGGTCCATGTGTAACAAGACAGACATCAATTGTAGAAAAATTTTATTTAAAAAATCATTCTTTGTAACTCTTCAGGGCCACATCACAATTACATACAGTGAATCCACACAGAATTGAAAGGGGAATGAGATCTGGGCAAATACATGCACACTTTTGCCTAAGCATCTTCACAAAAGCTAAGCCAGGGTTCACATGGGTTTTGGGGATGACAGTCCTTAAAGTGTCTTTACTTTTCCCTGCAGTGCACAGGGAGGAGCGAAGAGAAAAAGCCAGGAGCAAATGACTGACTACACTTCTCCCTGCCTACAGCGTGACGAACTAGAAGCCCAAGAGGTGTTTGGAGGGGATGAGGAGGGGAAAGCAGCACTCTCCATTTAAAACCGGTAGCTGGGAACCTAGGTCCCTTTTCCCCCCATGTCTGTGAGGGGGACAGGAGCAGGGCTACCCTCACGGTCACAGCCTCCTTCTCCCAGTACAATACAGATAAGTGTCCCAACATGGAGCTCTGAACCTGAGGTATTGTGTGGTCCTCAAACAACAAAAGAAAAGAAATAAGGTAACGGTGTTCTGGGGTTTGTTTGTTGTTTTATTTTTTTTTTTTTTACTTGAATAAAAGCCCTGAGCTTGGTTTGCCAAGATTTTTACCTTCATACTCTTCATTCTTTTCAAATGTTACGATGACTGCTGAGTATTCATAAAAGCAACTGAAATATCAGAAAGTGTTTCATCAAGTTTAGCATGATTAGGTACATGTTTAAATCATGAATAGAAGTGCATTATACAATGGGAAAAAGTAAAAAGCGTTTCAAACCAGCAACTTCACTATGCAAATGTATCTGAACTACTGAGCAAATAATAAAGACATTTTTCCCCTCCATTATTTGAATGATTCATTGAACAATTGAATCATTCACTAGCTAAAAATCCTGAATGATTTACTAAGTTAAAAATGGTCAACATTCATAATAAATCTGCTTTATGCAGGACACTTATTGGAGTTTACAATATCTTTATAGATACTGTAACAGCTAAGGACTCTCCTACATCTCTCACCTTTCTTCTTGATGTCTTTCTGAAAATTCACTTAATAAAAATGGTGGGAAGTCTGAAGCAAAGATGCAGCCTGAGAAGAAATTTCTGTTTGGCAGCAGATTCCACCCCAAGACACATTTCTTCTGGGCAGGGCTAGGCATGGTCTAAAGTGCATCATAATTAAATTAATAGTCAATATTTAAAATTAGTCCTACACTTTTTCCAGGGGAGATCTTGGAGATATTTAATCTTCAAATRCAACCAGCATAGAGGTCCTGAATGGAGTCTGGGAGCCTGCCATACTGTGATATTAACCACCATTAGTCATATGAGGGTAGCACATAAGACTCTGAAAACTGGTAATCTCTGAATTCAGAATCGAATCAAGAAAACAGAATTTTATATTATTTCATCAGCTCTACCTATCTGCCAACAGCCACAGCTTTCAAGCAAATGTGGATAGAAATTAAATATATTAAATTAAATTGAATAAATAAATCTTCAAATAAAAGTAATTTGAATAGTTTGTGACTCCTTCATGTGATCGAGAAGGTAAAATAATAACGATAAAATAAAATGCATACTGGCCTCAGGTAGAAGAAGCAATGGCAGGTAAGGAACTAAAAATTTGAGTAAAAGTCATCTCAATAATCTCAATGCACAGAATTAGGCATTGGCCATGAACTTCTCTGACCAAAGCTGGGAGAAATTCTAAGCTCTTGCTTTTTGAAGCCCAAATGATTATTTTCTTTACTATGGAAAACTTGGAAAAGTACCCATTAGTACAATTTGAAATCACTCACACCCTCCAAAAGAGAAATTGATTTGAAAAGCTTTCTATTTTTCACCTTCCTTTTCACCTTACCTTTTAGAGTGTACAGTGTGTAACAGAGTTCTTCACAAGCACCCAGAAAGTAAATCACCACATTTTCTACAGAGCTATTTGAAATTTGGCCCTAAAGGTGCTACAACCAACAGTGATCTTATCAGAATAAAAGTTTTCTGAATTTATATTTGTAGCCATATCTTGAGTCTTTGCAGAAGGTCATCATGAAAATTAACATAATGGATACTTAACCAACTACCAGAGCTCTTTGACATATTTTAAGACAATTATCATTAACATGAGTTGAGACCAATTCATGTTAGGTAAGTATTAGTCTTCGTAATCCCTGGCCAGGAGATTTTCATTCAAATAATGTTTGTCTGTATACTGAAAACAAAAAATGAGCCTGTTCATTTGCAAAAATATAGAAGTGGGTGGATGAAGGAACCTAAACATTCGTAAGAGCTAGATAAATTTCTGGCACACATGCATGGTTCATTTTATCAGGCAAAAAGTATTAATGTATAAAATCCACTGGAGTGATCAAAGTGTTTAAACATCTTCTTCCTTGTAGTAATTATAAAGTTTAATAAGAACTAAATTCCTGAAATATTGAAAATACGAAAAGTAAATTCCACTTTCCTCAGCACATCTCATTTCTGGCATCATCACACAGGGCAGTAAAAATAGCATTTGACAAAAGCTCTGAAGAGGTATATAATTTAAATCTCCAGAGCAAAATTTTTAGAGACTAATAGGATGCTCTCTATTTTATACAGAATAAAATACCCAACACTAACTACAGATTTTGCTAAAGTTTTCTAGTTCAAATACCGAAGTCTTGTAACTCACGGTATCAAAGTTTCTGGTGCGGAAAAAGTTAGAATAAGATAGAAAATACTCAAAGACACAATAGAAGATTATAGTAGCAATTACAAATACGGAAATTATTCCTGTATTATTTACCAGCGCACATCTGTATAAAAGCCCTTGAATTTCAAGAACAAGGATTGAAGAAGAACAGCGGGGAGGCAATTCTCCATCCTGTTCCTCTGGAGAAGGCTTTTTAGTATTTAGCTTTCCATTTAAAGAAGCAAATTAGAAACTTCCCCAATTTCTAGACAGCATTAAAACAGCTGGTCACAGGGGTATCACCAGTTGTGGAAATGCATATAGGCAGCAACCTTTCTTTTTATAGTCAAGGAGTAGCAAATTAATGACTCTTGAAGGTCCCTGAAGTTGGAGGCATAAGAAAAGAGAAAATTTCTTATAAAACTAATTGAGTTAAAATAGTTTCACTTAGTACACTTAAACCATGTGAATTTGAAACACCAAGCCTCAGCACATGCTCATAAATATGCATGCATTGGGCAGCAAGATTTTCATATACCCATACAGAAACATGTGCACACACGCAGACACAGACATACATACAGAGAGCGCCTTTTTCATCTTGAACTTACGATTAAAAATCACTGATTTTACTGTGCTAAGCTATTTATAGTAGTGTGTTTTGAAGAACAACATTTTTTTCCCATAGGTAGTTAAAGAAACAAAACCTTTCTGTATGTAAAATGGAACAACTGGGAAGTCTCCATTTTATCTTAGCAGTAAGAATAATCATAATGTCTCTTCTCCCAGTATTTTTCTCCAAGGCATGGCAATTCTATTGATTCTGTTTCAGAGTTGTGTGATATTAGATTTTTGTTTTTTAAATTCAATTTTTTTTAAGATATTAGAATTATTATTTGCAATGTCTTCCTGCTACCTTAAACTTAAAAAAAAAAATCTTTTAACTGGTATTTTGGCAGAGGTTTTAAACATGCTTCTTGAAATGCTTCAAGAATACTAGTTCAGAGCAGCTGTATCCTGATGTCCATTAATGATGATATTGTGAAGGGCTGTAAGAATGGACGAATAAACATTACTGCCAGAATATTAGTATTTTTTCCCCCTTTTCTGAGGAAAAAAAAAAAATCTTGCATTTTTCACTGTCTTTTATTTTCATCTTGAAAAAATAGAGGAAAGAAAGAGAGGAATAGTAGCCGAGCTTTTAAGGAGATTACGAAAAAAACAGTTACTGTCTCTCACTGTGTAGAATCACTGTAGAGCAAAGTTCAAATAAAAAGATATATTGTAAAACATAAGACCAGGAAGAACATTTCAAAAAAGTTCTCAATGCAAGGAGCTGTTACTTGTTTCCTCCGCCAGCAGACACAAAACACACTATCAGACATAAATTAAGTGATCGAGAAGGCAAAATGAATGAATAGAAACACTACATATTCCTTGCAAGATGACATGGGGTAACTTGTAATAGTCAAATAGAAAATTTGGGCTAAAAAAAGTCAAAAGGAATTTGAAATRAAATATTTTATTTTGAAATAATTCTTATTTAAAATGGTCCAGTTATCTACATTATTCTGCACTAAAATACTTAAATTTGACACAGCCTCTTTACTTCGGCAAATTTTTTTATCTAATTCTTATAACACAGCCATATTATTAAAAGAAACCTGTTATTTTCTGAATTATTGATTCAAAACTAGACATCAGAAAGCTGAGGTAACACCTGAAAACTAAACCTAAACTAAATGAGCAGAGACTTGTATTACTATAGGGATGCACGTAGGTACATACAGCAAAATCAGCCCAACACATTACCAAGAACGAGAGAGTAACTGCAGTGCTAACACTGACAGGCTTTCCTGAGATGCTGAAAACACCAGATGAAATTAATATGAACTGAGGACACTTCACACTTTTAAAAAGATAACAACTCTTCATCAGATTAGGGGAAAGAGTAAGGTGACATGACATTTTGCTTGTAAAAGCAAAATATTCTTGCATTGGATGTGTTCCCTTTCATTCTTGAATATCTGAACTGTTGCAGTAAGAAAATAAGCATATTATTTATTTCCCTGAAAAATTCAAAAGCTCTGAGGTGATTAAAAACCCAGAATACTGTAAACAGTTTGATCAGACTTTACTATGGAAGGGCTATATTTTTTTCAAAAATATATATGCTGCTGGAGGTAGGATTACTTCTTCCCTGAAAGCAGTTTGATAGTGCTGACCAGAGTCAGGGAGAAAGAGCAGAAAAATAAATTAAGCAAAACTGTTGCTTTCAGTCTTTGTTGTCTGAGAGTAGAAAGTCGTAGGTAAACACAAGACTTTCAAAGCCTCCTTTTACACCATGGTGTTATACTTACTGGATGACACTGCCCAATTTCATCTGTTCTGCTACAAATTCCACCAAATCTCACAGCAGCATCACACAACTCAAATGACGTTATGTTTTGTGAACATACATGCATATAGCAGATAAAATACCTGAGTCTTTGCCCGAGGTTTCAATATTGTTGACCTTTTAACACTCCTGCGAATATATAACTATGCATATTTTTGTACCTCAGAAGATCAATTGCTGGTTGGTTAAAGAAACCGGTTTCACATTAAATTGTTTCAAAGGGTTATTTTTCAGTCTGTTACTCTGCAGTTCTTGTTTGTTCAGTTAAAGCTTTTATGTGGGTTTTTTTTCATGCTACCAGTTCCACAGTTTTAAATGTCAGAGTACTTATTGTTTTTGTTAGCTGTTTTAGTTAGATAATTATGAGAGACACATTTCATTTCCAAGTTCCTGTACTTGGGAGAAGAAGCTTGAAAATGCAGCCTTAGTGTACACTTAGTCCCCAGAAAAACATAATACTATAAAAGGAGCTCAAATGCTTTGTTAGTGGTACTTTTTTTACCAATTTATTGATTGTGGTTTGATTTTTTGCTTTGTTTTAGTTGGTTTTAACAGTAACTTCAGTAGCTACTGTTAACAGTAGCTTTAAGCCACASTCATTTATCTTGGCTTAGGAAGGATGAGCTCACCTGGGGAATTTTGAATTCTTGGTGTTGGGCCTGTAGATAATCCTTACGTTTTTCTGTTTTAGAAGTCTGGTTAAAATCCCACCGAAATAAATGGAGAGATGGGACAAGCCTTGAATGCCATGATGACTTGAAGTTTAGTAACCTCCAAATCCTGATCCATCACAGAGCTCTGCAATTACTCTTAAACAACTTTGTGCAGGCAGAGCATGCAAAAAGTATCAAGCATCTCCAATATTTACAGGAGTATGTAACCACTGTAGCCTCAAATATGTATCAGTACTGCCTGCATTTTATAGGCACCTTGGATGTTGGCACCTATAAACTTCCCTGTACTTTTGTCATCAGAGTTTTTCATGCATTTTCACTTTGTCCTCTGCATTTCATCAGCCTCAGTCTCAYTTCCCAGCTTATTGCCATAGGCTACTAGACTGGAACAAAGCTCTGTTTGTCGCATAACAAAAGAAGAGGAAATCATGAAAGGAAATTTGGCTATGTCCACTATGATAGGTCTTAATCCTCCAAGCAGTGCAAGTTCTGGAACATCAGCCAAGTTACTCAGAGAGATGGGATGAAAGAAGTGAGATGATACTGATATTTTCTCTGCTGTTAGCTAAGAGAACAAAGGGTCACTGGCAAAGGGCCAAGCAAAGGCATCCTTTCAAAAGAACAGCTTGGTGTCAGCAATGGATATGACCTATCATTCAGAAGAGCAGAAATACCAATAAAAAGCATTCCCCTCTCCAAAAAAAACCTTTCTGATTACTGCAGGAAATGGACGATGCCGTCTTCTCTGATTTGAGCAAAGTTACAGTAGTGATGTCTGTTAATTTTTTGTTCTAGTCAAAACTCTGCATTTGACTGCAGATACAGGTAAAGAAATAAAAAATGTAAGAGAGCTAAGAGTGCGAAAACGAATAAGGCACCAGCTGTGGTTAGGATGCTTATTTTCTATACTATAGAAAGCCTTCCCCCTCGGTCATGAAATGAGCCACATCAGACTATTATGCATCAGATCAAACCATTACAATGCAACTTAAAATTATACACATTAAAAAATTGCTAATGAAAATAAAACATGGTGAAGAGATAATGTAAAAATATCAGTTTATATAACTGTTGAATATCGGGTCAAGTCTAAAGGCAGCCATGTAGTCCAAAAAGCAGAATAGCTGCCAGATCAGAGATATTTTAGGTGTGTGGTAACTGTGCTGCTTGGAATATTCAGCGTGCAGAACAGGGAGGTTTGCACACCGCTAGGAGCA
The DNA here is from genome assembly GCA_030449065.1 of Oceanodroma leucorhoa. Lineage (NCBI taxonomy): Eukaryota > Metazoa > Chordata > Aves > Procellariiformes > Oceanodroma > Oceanodroma leucorhoa. Next base: position 2,268,875 of record JASVER010000103.1, on the reverse strand, counting down.
TCAGGAAGAATGACTAACAAAATATCTTATTATCTTTAGCACACACTAAGTTATTTTATGCATGTACATCGTACTATGCATAGTGAAAAGACTGAAGAAATGGCAAGCTTCCTGAAGGGAGGAAGGATCAACTAATCAATAAGTATCCCTCAGCCTCATTGCAGAGTGGCTCTGACAGACTAATTAAAAAGCACTGCTAACCAGACACTGTTGCCCAGAAGGACGGTAGCTTGAATATGAGCCTTTGAAGATGGGATAAAAAGGCTGTGGAAATACAAGCAGAAGAGATTATCCTGGAGGGTGGAAAAAAAATAGATCTGCTTGTCATGCTGATTAAACTCACAGTAATACATATGATTCCAAATCCCTAAAAAAGACAATATAGCACGAACACATGAATGAATAATATAATATGCACAATAGACATCAAAGTTGATTGTTACTCCACTATCAATGAAATGCACTGTGAAGCTTCCCCTTCATGCTGCACAGCAGATATTATTTTGGAACTGCTATCAAGGGCAGCAGATTCAAGGATCATTGCTTTAAGGCATCACAAATTGTGTTACAACTTGCAAATGAAAATATTCTTCCTTTGCTTCCACTGTATCCCACAATAGACTGAGGAAGGCACAACCAGAGAATGTCTAACAAATATTAAGCATGTCCTAACCATGCATTTCTAACATGATGTAGTCTATATACGTCTCACTGCCACCTGCTGCATAGTTATCATGTTATTCCAGTGAACCTTAGTTTCTACTCATGTCCTAGTCACCGTTTACAATCAAGGAAAGATGAAGAAAGATTTATCTAAAAGAGCTCTGTTTCTTCTCCTGTTACAGCTGATAACATCGAATGATAATTCTTTGTATGGTAGTTGAAAATTCAGATGAAATATAATCTGTGCTATTTTTTGTTTAATACTGAATGTCTCAATTATAGGTAGTAGAAAGGACCTGTTAGGGACCTTTCAATGCAAACAACATTCATTATATTTTATGTAAGACATACAGCATAAAATGCAATTGAAAAGACTACAAATATATAACACCTTGCTCCATACATATGATGTAGTCTCATTTATGCTGTGTTCAAACACATATAGTACTCTGTATATAACCCCTGTAAATTGTGCTCCACTTATATCAAATGTTAAGTAGATAACATTGCAGTTCCAATGAAAATTAATCTTACTGTATATCCATCTATATTGTGCAAACATTGTTTCACCTTAAGATGGAGAAGGACATAAAAAGGGCCTTCAATAAGTTAAAAAAAAAGAAACCAACATTTTTTCATTGAAACTTTCCATCAAACCTTTTTTTGCATTGATTTTTTTCCTGTTTATTTAAAAAAAACCCATAGTGCATAGGTTTAAAAACAACAACAAAAAAACCCCAAACAAACAGAAATCACTTTCCACTGAAAAATTGAAAATATATTTAAACAAAAATCTTCTTAGACTCACTTTAATAATAAGGCTTTTATTCTGGTCAGGACTGCTCTGTAAATCCTAGCTGGAGCTATTTATATCTTTAATAACCTCAAAAACCTTTGAAGATCTGGTCCTTTTGAAAATGAGAGTCAAGATATATGTAGCCTGAGAAATGGACATGGTACAGAATCATTTAGTAGTAGTCACTTATGGTGCTGAATCAAAATCAGTGCAGCTGTATCAGAGTGGTACTATATCCCACTAATAAATTTTATTGATAGGAAAGCTGACTGTGTATCTGCACTGATTTTCTGTTCTGAGCCAGTGTCTCTAAACCATGTTGTACTTCAGGTGCTAGTCTAGACACCTCTACCACCAAACTCTTTCGTGTAATATTGACATACTCCATCCAATTCCCAGCCAGGAACTTGAGAGAAAATTTTGTAAAGCAGCTTTACAAAAACTTTAATGGGAAAAGTTAATTAAAATGTTTCATCCTGTCCTACACAATGCTATTGCCATAAATATTAAGGCTCATTTTCTTCTTTGTATATTGATACTCACTCATATACCTGCATACAGACTATTTTTGAACAGTTCATACTGCAAGTGGAACTATATGGTACTGGTGTTTAACTATTGTTTCCTAAGCCAAAGTCCTTAAGGATTTCACAAAACATCTTTATTGGACCATTTATATCAAAATGAATCACATGAAAATACTTTTGGTTTGTCTTTAAGACAATCCTGCTGCTAAAGGATAAAATCTATTTTTTAATGCTAAGCAACAATGGGAGTAGGAAGGTGAAGGAAAAGCAATGCATGGCAACAACTGAGCTCCCACAAATGGAAGTGAAGACCTTTGGATTTGAATGCATGAAGTGGGGAAAAGGCAGAAAAGCCTCCAGATGGAGGCAATCACAGGCAACGGCAAAAAGCACAAGAGCTGAGCTGTAGCCATGTGTGGTGGTGCATTTCCCCTGCTCCCGTGGGCTGCTCTACGATCTCAGGAATTCCCATTAGGCCTTGGCCTTTGTGTAATGAGTTGGGCAGTTAAGCACCCCTTGACCGTACCAGGAACTCTTGCATGGCTAATATGGGGAGAAGCACTGACCGTACCAGGAACTCCTGTTGCCTGGCCAAGGTGGGGAACGAGAGCAGGAATCATCCCCTGACAGCCTTGAAACATTCCCTACCTGGATCATAGCTCAAAGGGAATGATACCATTGTTACTGTTCCGGATCGTTCTGGATTGTGACCAGGATGGAAATTTACTGGTGACTAAAGCCAGTCTCCCAGGTGAGACCCTTTGAGCTCTCCTGGACTGCAGTGGGCTGCAACCAGCATCTCCCTCTGAGTGGTACCATTCAGAGCTCGCAACTTCTCAAGTTTGCGATATTCAGAGGACCGTTGTTGACAGGACCTGGGCTGAAACCTTTCACTCCTCAAGGCTCAACCCCTTGCCCATTGAGAAATGTCAAGACACTTGAAATTAATATTTCACTGAACTTGAGGGTAATTTTTAACAGGTATACCTTTTGTACATTTTTACATATTTGTGTCTCTGTGTGTGTGTAAATTGATTTAGGTAACCGATAGCAAGTGTAATCTGTAAACAAGTCACCGTTGTGATTGTAGTAAATTCTATTAACTCACTTTGTAAATGTTAAATTAATCAATGATTAAGTGTTGCTAAAATCTTGTGATCCACCTTAAAACTGTGAATGAACCTTAGACTGCTGCTAGACACATGTATAATCCCCTGGACATAGACTGTTGACCAAGTCTGGGACTAAGAGTGGATCCAGCCGCACCTAAGCCCCATCAGGAGTTTATAAAACAAGGAGATTTACTCCGAATCTTGTGACTCAACAGGAGGATTTCCTTATTCCTTGTATTTCTTGCATTAGATATAAACTGTTGACAAGTCTAGGACTAGGARTGGACCCAGCCGCACCTAAGCTCCATCAGGAGTTTAGAAAGCAAGGGGGCCTTCTCTGAACCTTGTGACTCAACAGGAGGGTCTCCCTTATCCTTTTGCATCTTCGGTCTCTATATAAATCATTCTAGCTCAATTCTAACACGATTTTCCTTTTTATGCTTCATCTGTGTAGTAAGTGATAGAGTGAACCTTGCCATCAAACTCTGTTAACTTGTACTTTTATAAATTTCGATTAAAAWCACTTTTTGCTAATACCTTTGATGGTGATTCTTTAAGTGGCCTCTAAACCACTCATTCGTGACACCATGGGGAGACGAGCTAGGAGCTAACTGCAATTTTACCAGCCGTTCTTTCCCAGCTGAGGAAGCCACTCATAACCAAAGGATGGGAAGTGTTCTTATCCAGTCCTGATGACCATTCAAACTGATCTGTGTAATGATGGCCTACGTGATCCTTCATCCTTTTATAGTAAAGCTCTGACATAACAGAAAATCTTTAATTTGGTGAAGAATAATTAAATTCTCTCAGGTGGAGGAGGAAATCTGTGTCCAAATAATAATTAAGAAGACACCACCCAGAAAAAATACATATCTTTTCAGTTTTGAAATATAAATGCATTTGAGTTTGTTTGTTTGTTTGTTTGTTTTACCTGCATAAATACAGTTATTGTGGTAGCCTTAGCTAACAGCCAAACTCCCACCCAGGCACTCAGTCACTACACACACACACACACACACACACACACACAGAGTGGAATGGGGAGCAAAATAGGAAAAAACACGATGAGAACATTCATGTGTCAGGAAGACAGGAAGATTACTTGCCAATTACTGTTAGAGGCAAAACAGACTCAACCTGGGGAAAAATAATTTATTGTCGGTTAAAATAGATCTGGGTAGCGGAAAACAAAAAGACAAACATTAAAACACCTTTCCTCTCTCYTTTCCCAGGCTCATCATCATTCTGTCACTCCAAACACCACTACCTTTCCACCTTTTTGACACTAATTCCCTCACACTTTTCCTCTGCTCCAGCGTATGCTCTCCAAGGTCTGCAGTTCTTTCAGGGATATCCATCTGCAGCAGCGTGGGTCTTCCATAGGCTGCAGTGTGGATATCTGCTCCATCATGGAGCACCTCCTCCTCTTCCTGCTCCTGCTCTGACCTTGGTATTCCCGCTGCTCTTTCTCACTCTTTTTGTTCCCTCCTCTTCTCTCCATGTGGTGTTTTTTGCCCTTTTTAAAATATCTTTTCACAGAGGAACCACCAGCTTCACTGATGGGCTCAGCTTTAGCTTTGGGGAAGCAGCTGTGTTCAACAGAGGGCAGCCCCTGGCCTCTTCCCAGAGGGGCCACCCCTGCAGGTCCCCCACCACTAATTCCTTGCCAAGGACACCCAGAACAGATACAATCAATCATTTTTACTGGAATGTTGCAAATTATTATTACCAATCTCGTAGAAAATGTCTGCAATCATAGCAGCTAACAACTCCCTCAGTAAGTCAGAGCTAAGAAACTAAAGTGTCTGAAACCTCAGCAAGATAAAGGCACAAATATTGCTTCAATAACGGCAAAGGAGAAACATAAATTAGTTTTACATCTGGATTTCTGCAGCTGAAATTAAGCTGCTTTCATGCTATATAAATATGTATTGAGATGTTAAAGATTCTGCCACTGATGTTCTTAAACACTAAGTTTGCATAAAGTTTTAATAATTTGTTTTATAGAAGCTACAAGATTCTTAAAAGTAGACTGAACCTAATGTAACAGGTAAGTGAGCTACCTGGTACTGACCCTGCAGGGGATAAGTCTGGGTTTTTGTAGAGTGACAAAGGAAAAGAGTCGTGAAAGAATTTTGGTGACTGATATACTGTGCAAATCAACAGTAGAAGTGCTTACAGAGAACAGTCATAGTTTCTCCAAGATTTCAGTCCAGGGTTACAGCCATGCTAGAAGACACTGCATGAGCCCATCTCACGTAGGCAGGATTGCATAGTAGTAGCCTTTGGCTGACACTGACACATTAAGGATCAGCAGCCCTATCGTTTTCGGGTTTTGGCTCTGATGCAATATTTAATTTATTTAATTAAAGCATTGCTCTATGCTTTGTAGATAGTGTGGCACAGAGTGAATGTTAGATGGGACAATAAGAAAGTAAAGAAGAGATGCTGGAGTTAGAAATCTCCTTCAGTGCTGAATTGCTGAAATAATATTGAAAAAATATAACTAGTGTTTTCGTTCACAGCTGGGACCAATAAAAGCCTGTGAAGAATTTCTGTAAATTATACTATCCTGTGGGGGGCCAAGGAAATGTTGTTTCTCATTTAAAATAAATAGTCCCCCCTACTAACTTCTTCCTAATCATGCAAACAACAAAGGAATTAAGTAGGCCATTTCCATACATATGACTGTTTCTTTTATGAAATGTAGTTCACCAGAAATTCAGAGCTAATTGATTTAGAGGAATTCATGTTTGTAAATTTTTTCAACATTGTAACAAAATCCAATGATTTTATTTTACGCAATTCCATTTCTTATTGTAGCATTTAAAAATGGCAACATTGAGTGCTTAATATGCGTTCTGTTCACATTGCAAAGCAATGGGGTTTGCCTATAAAAGAAGACAAAGTGTTTTGTCAGATCCACAGATAATAGCACATATGCCAATGACATTGTTCATGGAATAGAAGCAATATCACAATTTTCTGCAGAACCAACTGTTTTTGTCTTCTACTTTGAAATTTGTGTGAGTATCTCTAAGTTCAGCATACTTGTTTTAAATCTAGTAATCTGCACACAAAAGTGAAAAAGAGCATTTTAGAGTTGCTTCAAAACTTTTCTTAAGAAAAGTGCGTTTGTTTGTTTGTTGCTGGTTTTTTCATCACATATGAATGAAATAATTCAAATTAGATGTGTTCTGAAACTGTACATAGGGCAACCTTTTTGTAGGTTTCATCCTAATACCCAGAAGCTAACCACCTTTCTTAGAAACTCGTAATTTCCCCTGCCAGTTAAGAACATCTGAAAATGTGTTCATTTTATTCCATCTGCTTATCCAACCACTGAAATACTGAGAAAACACAGAATGCAAAAAGTTCCTCTGCTCATTTTTACATTTGATAATCCATTTTTTATTCTCTGCTTTAACGGTCTTTAGGATTGAAGGCGCCTAAACCACCATACGCTCTTTCCTTCCCTTTCCATTATATAGTAATTTCTCAAGAAAAACAAGGAGAAATCTCAGTTTCTGGGATTTCCATAGAGTAAACATTCATTATCRGGGTAATTATGGCGTGTATTAGGTGGGATCAAAAGTGTATTGCTCAGCTCATCCAATAATGGTGATGCTTACTATTAAAATGAGTCTTTACCAGTCATACTTATTCAAATTACACCACAGATCCCCAGCAGTACATCTCAAAGCTTTAACTAGTACATACAATCTTTAGAAGTGGGCACTAAAAATACTTTACTACTATTTCAGCAATGTCATTGATATGATGCCTAGGCCTACAGATGAAGGCAAGTTATGAATAGCATATGCACGGTTCTGTAACTTCTCATTTTAAAGCAATCCTTGTGCAAAGCTTCAACTAAGCTGCAGTGATTTCTAATTATGTGAGGTTGAGCTGCAGGTATTGTGATGCTTCACTAGCCACTTCATTCAAAGTTAACTGACACAAAAATGAATTGTATCAGAAAAGCAGTAGACCTCCTTAAAAATAATTACCTGCTTTGAGGAACACTAGAACCGTTCAAGCTGTCAGGCTTCACAGTGAAGCAGGTACCAGCCACACATCACATAACTAGAACACATTAAATACAAGATAAGAATACACTGGTGTAATTATTTACAAACTTTTTTTCCTAGCTCCAGGCTTCATTTCTCCCTCTCTATTGCTCCCTGCATAGGGGCCATACAATTATGCGTGTTGCTCTAAGATATAAAAAACTAAAATCCAGGCAAACTTAATCAATTTTGTGCCATACAGTTTCTCAGTTGGACCTCACCCTGATCCTGTTCACTGTGCAAATGAATAAATAATTCTGGCAGCACGATACAAATATGGGGACAAGTACTCTCTAAACTGGCTGAAATGCAACAGTTGCTTAATATATGACTGTGACATTATGTAAAGCTACATATTTAACAAAAGTCTTTAGCAAGCTTAATTCAACCTTTTCCTTCTCATGTGCATTACTTTTCACTTATAAGAGATGAATAACATGCCTGGCAACTTTAAATAAAAATGAAATAAAGCAGTTTAGAAAAAAAAAAAAAAAAGATTAAAAACTAGTTTGATTCACCACTAAATCAAATAAGACTTATACAAAACATAGTATCTTAAAAACCTGTTTTAAACAGAGCATACAGCTTAACAGCAGAATTTGTCCTTACTCACCTAACCTTAGACAGTTATGTTTTGAATCCAATTCTAACCAGCAGACACTTGCATTAAAAGAAGAGAAATTGCATCAGAAGTTGTAAACAAAGAAAAATTCCATTAGTACCTTAAACTACAAAGGCATCTACATAATATATGATACAGAGTATTGGACAGGATTGTTAACTCTTTGAAGGATATTATCCTATTCCCCTATATGATAGCGTTAAATGTATCTCAGGCAGTACTTTTTGGTTTGGCTTGGTTTGGGGTGTTTTTTGTTTGTTTGTTTGTGGGTTTTTTAAGCAACACAAAGTATTTTCTGGACAAAAAAATGAGAGATGTGAAAGCAAAGAAATTATGAAGAATACCAGTAGAAACTGTAAAGAACTGATAAGAGAGAGAGGACACATAAAAGGGACAATATACAGAAAACAACACAAGAAAGGGAAAAGAAGGCAAAGACAAAGGGGGAGGGGGGCGGAGGTTAAAAAAAGTTTAGTGGCAAAGGCTAACAGACAACTCATAACGTCAGGCAGGAATATGATGGAGCTCTGACACATTAAAGACCAAGGAAGATAATTTCTTAGGCAGCTTGTTCATTAATTGCCTGTTTTTCTTCCTGTTCTTCCACTGTAAGATTCTTATAGAATGAGTCATATTGCTTACACTCCTGGTTACAAAAAAAAAAAAAAAAACAAAACAAAAAAAAAAAAACCCAGATGGAATTAGAAAAGTCTTCTGGAATCTACTGAAAGGATGCAATTTGTCCAGAGGTTATCCAGATCCAACATCCTCCCTTACTTTTCTCATGCATCAGATTCTATTCTATCTAACAGATGAATTCAGTTATGCAGCCTGAAATCCACAGGGCCAGAGATGAGCTTTTATTCGCAGGGTGCTCATTTTAACGTAATGCAGAAGTACTCCTTGTATATACACTGTTTCTATGCTGAGGAAAAGGAGAGGGGAAAAAAAGAGGTTGAGATATCTTAAAAACAATGAGAAAGACAAGGAAGAAAAGAATAAGGGTGAGAAAGCAGTAGGGTTTTTTAATCTCTGCATTCCCTCACCTTTTTCTGTCTCACAATAAGGATAAATTAGTAGAGAAGAATTAATTAAATGAAAAAATAGATTTGAAGAGATATGAGAAGAAAATAAACGAAGAAAACAAAAATGCAACAAATGAAATAAAATGGCAAGAAAATAAAGGAACAACAAACAATAGAAAAATTGAATGAGATATTAAAATAACAAAATAAGGAAAAACAAAGCAATAAAAGCAACATTGTTTGAAATAGGTTTCTATTGCCTGCAAGTCCATGCATATCTTCAAAGATAATGCAGTTATGTCACTGAAGAGGTAGAGCTAAACTTTGGAGAACAGTGAGAATGTATATTGCTTACCTATATTGCAGATATTATTCCCTAGGTTTTCCATATCTGGTCTTCTATCAGGTGGGTTTTGAATGTGTTAGAGAAGATCATAGAATCATAGAATCATAGAATAATTTGGGTAGGAAGGGACTTTTAAAGGTGATCTAGTCCAACTCCCGTCAAATGAGCAGGGACATCTTCAACGAGATCAGGTTGCTCAGAGCCCCGTCCAACCTGACCTTGAATGTTTCCAGGGATGGGACATCTACCACCTCTCTGGGCAACCTGTGCCAGTGTTTCACCACCCTCATTGTAAAAAATTTCTTCACTACAGCTAGTCTAAATCTACCCTCTTTTAGTCTAAAACCATTCTCCCTTTTCCTGTCGATACTATAGCTGTTTTCACTTCAGACAACTGTTTCTGTCTCTTGTGACTCTTGTAAGCCTATTTCTTTAAAGAAATCAATTTATACATTTATTGTACTTATGATGAAATACTTTTTTTTTTCTTTAAATAATCTTTTAGGAAATTATTTTCAACCAGTCTTAATATTTGCCTCTACTTATGTATAGAAATTCAGTATTAGTTGACCTTTCTCTGACAGCAAAGCCCCTCAAAAGATTTCCTCCTCTTTTTTTTTTTTTCCTTCCCTTGTTAGTTTCTTTTTCTATTTTGATTACTTGGCAGTAGCAAAACCCTCACAGATGCTTATGCCCACCATCCAGAGCCTATGACCTCACTTAGGTCTTTTATTAATTTCCACTAAGAATTATTTGCAAGAAAATGAAACACTGCCAACTGGCATGTCTTAAGCGAAACTTACTAAGTTCTTTTCAAACACATTCCTTAAAGAGTCTGAAGCAGAAAAGTGAATTTGCAGCTTGTCAAAAGTTGACATTTGGCTGCAAAACTGCAACAGAATAGGATTTACATGAATTACCCACAACACTTTCTCTTTCCTTTGCTTTGTTTGAATTATTATTGGTCTTCTCAATATGTTTCACTGTCATGGTAAGCTGACTGCAACTTTTGTAAGGCAAGTAATAGTCTACTCCATGTTTCAAAAACTTGATCAGATTAACCTTTTCCAGCATGTCTTTAGGGAGCTCTCAAACAAATCTTTGGAACTTATGTCCAATCTTTTCCAACGTAACTGTGATTAAACTCTGCAGCACTTGTGACATTAGTAATTCTTTTTTTTCCTTGTTTTTTCCTGGGCTTTTTTTCTGTTTTTAAACCAAGGTTTTGGATGACAAAAAAAAAAAAAAGTTTTTGTAGAAAAGTTGAAAATTTAAAATTAAAATTAATACTAGGAAAAAAAAAGATGATCATTAAAAAAAGAAATCTGATGAAATGATAACACAAATTTATGAATCTAAAAAACCTACTTCCTTTACAAAGGAAAGTTCAGCATAATTAGTAGAGCGAGGAACAACTGGTTATGGTTTAAATTTCATACCTTTAGTACACGAGATTCTTAAAAGAAGGTACTGGAAAGCTGATATGATTAAAACCAATAGACTTAATTCACACCCAAAATGCAACTCAAGTTTTCAGACATTCAGTTTAAGGTTTGAACTGATTGCAGCAATTCTGATTGAAATACCACATCAATCCTCCACTTATTACTATTTTAATAAATATTCCAACAAGTATTAAAAAATAAAACTAAAGTCACAAGGCCAAAATGATAGTTAATAACTTGCGATATAACATTTACTAGCACATCTTCTGTGAGTTTTTAGATTTCACATTCACTTTTAGGTTAGAACATTCACTTCATAGTCTTAAAGTATGTTTTCACATCTGAAAGCACAATAAAAACCTACAGACCCTAGTCTGGATTCAGTAAATCATTTTAATTTTCTCTATACTAAAAATTGCAGTAACTGTAAATTTCTGTAGCCTGATGTTTCATTGTGAAAAAGGTGAAAATACCAGTTTTGTATCAATTGTACTTTTGATTTTCAAGAAATGGTATCAGTGAGATTTGTGAATTAGAAAAGAAAGTATGTGTCTATCATTCAAAGTAATTGATCTATAAATCTAAATTTTAATGTATTACACTTCACTCTTATTTCCCATTTTTTTCTTTAAATACTTTACAAAATTTCATTATTTTCTGATTTCAATGCATACTGATATTCTGCCTATTTACAGAAGCCTTCCTGATGTATACAATCCCATACCCATAAAGAAGGCTCCTTGTCTAAATCCACTTTTACAAATACTTACCACTTCCCAGGAATAAATTACCAGCCTTAAGGTTGAATATTTTGTTGAATATGCACTTCCTTGTCAATATATACATATGTTCTTGTGAATCCTTCAATTAAAAGTTAGCATATAAATATATGAATACCCTAGTTTTAAAATTTGCTGATCACGCAGGTCTTCTTATTGATTTCACTATGTATTATTTGGTTCATCATTTTTCTAAAAGCAACAAGATGAGAAAAAATTAATTTTAGAAAAGACTGTTCCTTTTCAAAAGTGATTAATAGTACTTGCATAGGCTTTAAAATTGATGAGGGAAAATTGACGAGGTCAGGATACCTTCTGGAAATGAATGCCACATCTATTTCTACACCTTAAAATTCAATACATTTTTCCAGCTCTATTATTTTTCTCACTCTTAGAATCACTAACTTACATTGAAGTTCATAAAATTTCTTTCATTTATGCTGATTATCCTTTCCATATTTCATTTTGAAGTTATGGATTTCTTCTTTCTTACATATGTGTCTCAATGAGAAGCCCCATACATGGATATCTACAGAGGTATTATTCTATTTTGGGAAAACACCTTTCTTCTTATGTATTCACAGAACTACGTGAATCAATTCATTCTTGAGGGGGAAGGAGTTACTAGGCAATAGATTTGTCCTTTACAAATAGATGCAAAGGCTGATGATGTCTCTATCTAAATTTACTTGACATTACCATTCAGTTCTGAATATTCAAATTTTGAAAAATATAGGTCAATGCTTTTACTTCAAATGTTCAAAATGCTTTAAAACTCTGCCTGCCACAAGTGGTTTCCTCAAAAAAAACCCAAAAACCACCACAGTAAATTATTTAACGTAAAAAACTTTAATGAAATAACAAAATAATAATGACTTACTGTTGTTCTATCAATTGTTTAAAATGTACTCTAAGTAAATACATATATATGTAAAGCTTCTCTTAACCTCATAGTAGAATTACAGCATGCTCCTAAACAAACACTTGTACAAAGCTAACTTCTGTTTGCTACAACTTGCAGTTAAACCTCAGATGACATGAAAATTAAGAAAAATCTCAGTTTTTGGAAAAATGTCTTTCAGCTTACTATGTGTTAGGTTGGAGAGAAAGAGAGAGCCTGTTTGTATTAATAATAACAACCAAAATGTTTAGAAAATGTAGGTTGCCTCTATCAAAATCCTCTTCAGGTGTCTGATTAGACATTACTACCCTTTTGAATTATTAAGCTTGTGRGTTAAAGGCATGGCTACTTTGAAAGAAGAAAAAAGCTCTTTAAACGTATGAAATATAGATCAAGAAATGGATTAAAACTGAATGATTCTGAGGCCAATGAGTCTTGGAAAACCCCAACCCAGCAATCAGACTCTATTCAGTCAAAGCACTTTTATTTAGGGAGAAAGTTAATCATATCTTTCAAGTCACAAAAGAATTTGGTATGGAATTAAATGAAGTGAGGTACAGGTTTGTTGCACTGGAAAACAAAGAAACTGGGAGACAAGAACAGAAGAGCAGCTGATTCCAAAAGGACAGAGGAAATGATCAAATTACGAATCAAAGTCTGAGAAAAAGAAAATACAGATAATTGTGAAAAATGGGGAATGTGCACATACAGAGGAAACACGGGGCCGGAAGAGGGATTTACACAAACCCAGAAAAATAAGTGACTGGGTACTCTATCAGCCAAAATCAGCATGCCTGTCACCAGACCAGACTCAGAGAACCAAGCAGCTGTCTTCAAGAGTCAGCCACACATTGCTTAAATTCAGCATGGGAGAGCATGAAATAATGGCTTTAGAGAAACTAATGCTCTGGGAATGTTACCTTTGGAGAGATATAACTTCTCACGTGGAAGAACAAAAGCTAGAGATTTTGAACTCATCAGGAATTTCCTAATGTAGAGTTAAATCTTGCCTTCGTGAACTTAATAAAGGTATCACTGAACTTCTCGCAGGTTGGAGTTCACTCTTTCCAGATCTCCAGAAATGAAAGGCTAATGTAATAAGCTCCTTAACCAGTTTCTCTAAAAACTCATTTCACTACTGGAGGCTAACCTTTTGGGCAGATTGAATACGTGATACTATATGCTCTTCACCAAATGTTAACAGTTTAGCTATAACTTTAGGTAAAACTTTTACTGCTGCCACCACAAAACTGCAATACCTACTTGAAGATATAGTCATTTTGTTAATGCTTCAGAAAGAGCATGTGTCCTCGTTTCAGTTGGGATATAATTAATTCTCTTCCTAGTAGCTGGTATAGTGCTATGTTTTGGATTTAGTATGAGAATAATGTTGATAACAYGCAGATGTTTTAGTTGTTGCTAAGTAGTATTTACAGTAGTCAAGGGCTTTTCAGCTTCCCATGCTCTGCCAGGTGCACAAGAAGTTGGGAGGGAGCATAGTCAGGACAGCTGACCCAACTGGACAAGGGGGTATTCCATACCATATGACGTCATGCTCAGCATATAAGGCTGGGGAAAGAAGAAGGAAGTGGGGTACATTCAGAGTGACGGCGTTTGTCTTCCCAAGTAACCGTTACGCGTGATGGAGCCCTGCTTTCGTGGAGATGGCTGAACACCTGCCTGCCCATGGGGAAGTAGCGAATGAATTCCTTKTTTTGCTTTGCTTGCGTGCGCGGCTTTTGCTTTCCCTATTAAACTGCCTTTATCTCAACCCACGAGTTTTCTCACTTTTACCCTTCCGATTCTGTCCCTCGTCCCACGATGGGGGGAGTGAGCGAGCGGCTGTGTAGTGCTTGGTTGCTGGCTGGGGTTAAACCACAACAGCATGCCAAATTGCTATAACACCTGCCACAGTATCRCTTAATTTTGGGGTATGGGGTGGTGTATCTAGCTGTCAGTTTTCCCATATCTCATTTCACCCACTGCTGACACTTTTAAGGGAGTTTTCCCATAATAGGTACTTAATGTGTACATCATTACCATCTATTGCAAAACACAGTAAGTTTTGTAGAATTGTTAACTGTCTGTAATTCACAGACACACACCTCTCTCCCTGATAGGTCTTAAATGTAGAATAAATAAAGCTTGGGGGGAAAAAAATTTWAAAAATGAAAAAAAATTATTAATGACTGTTCAGCCAAATTCTGTTCTCAGTTACATGGATATCTTGTATAATTACAGTTATGTGGTAGACAGGGATACTGACTCCTTGCATACTATTCTGATTTTGGTTATTATTTTTGTTATTACTTACTTTTGATTGCCTTTTTCAGAGACAAACGGCTTTTAAAATCCTACCTTTCATACTGAGGCTTCATCAAACAGTAATGTTTTTGGATAATGTACAGTACTACAATATTTATATCAGATTATGTAACCTTAAAATAGGACACAGAGGATTTCACTGGAACCTATATAAGAAATATTTGAATAAATTCCACCACTGTTTTCCTTATTAACTTTCTGAAGTATTAAAAAGAGAAGACAGAAAAATTAGTTTTGCAGAGTTCTTCAGTCCTAGGATAGAGTGTACTTATTCCAGCACATGATCTCTCTCTGAAATAAGACAAGAGCAGTGAGAGAACTCAACAAAGATTAAAAATTTTTAAAAAAAGAAGACATCTGGAAAAGATAATGAAGAAAGTATTACATTCATAAGTATTATTTATTACTTGCCACACATTTTGTTTATTATTTAGCCACATTTTTGTACAGAGATGCATGCCAATGAAGGAAGTTTCATAAAAAATAAGGAATATACTAAATTATCACCAAAATTAATGAGAAGGGGAAAYTATGAAAGCCTAATTGTTTATAAAGAGGAAACAACCAAGACAGACATGTGATTCAAAGTGCTTGACCATACTTGAATTAAATTTGTGACATATTCTGCCCTGAATTATCCACAATGATAGGAAATCCTGAGGGTGGTTAAACGTTGTGTTCAGCTGCAGCTATTGTCTGAACTTTGCCTGGGAAACTTTATTTTCAGAAAAGAGTTAAGCAGAGACAGAAATCATCGCTGTGGGAAGTGCTGCCTATCTACAGTACAGGGTAAAATGTTAGTCAAAAGCATAAAAAAGCAATAATACAAGACATGGTTGTGCTAAATGGTCTCTCGCTGCTATACACTAATATAAAACATCTGCAGTATGTGTATAGCTGAGGAGTAAAAATCTTTTTCAATAAGTTTCCTTACACATTATAAAGAAATATATCGCTATCACCCATTGAGACAAAAAGGCCAACACAATCCATAATGATATAATTTCACCTCAGCAAATGAGATATTTAGATGTTTTGTCTTTCAGTTCTTAAATTTAAAGACCCACAATCATCATATGTAAGAATGATTTGTTTGACACATTTTCTTCCTTGGTATTTTATGAAAAATGCTTTCAGTAAATTCAGAATCCTACCCCACAAATCACAGAGCAAACTATCGAAAACATTTACTTTGCATCGGGTATTAATAGCCTAGGCTTCAATCCCACAAAGTTCTCCTTGTATGCTTAAATTTGTAAATGAAAATAGATTAATTGAATATGTACTACATAAAGGTGAGAGTTTGGAAGTTTTATACAGCACCATAGTTAGCAGTATAAACTATTACAACAGAACAATATAAAAGATAAAAACTATATCTTCCAGTTTTTCTTCAGTTTTTCAGGAATTTGGCTATTAACCTACTGTCACGAATGAGTGGCTTAGAGGCCATTTAAAGAATCACCGTCAAAGATATTAGCAGAAAGAGATTTTAAGAGAGACCTATAAAAGCGCGACTTAACAGTTCGATGGCAAGGTTCACTCTGTTACTACATGGATGAAGTATAGATCATAAGATTTTAGCAGCACTTAATCATTAACTAATTTAACATTTACAACTAAGTTAGTAGAGCCTACTACAATGACGACAGTGCCTTAATTACAAATTATGCTATACTTACTATTAGTTCACACACACACACAGAAATACATATAAGTGTACAAAAGGTACCTGTTAAAAATTCCCCTCGAGTTCAGTGAGAAATATTCACATCAAATGTCTTTGCATTTCTCAACAGGTGAGGGTCGAGCTTTGAGGAGTGAAAGGTTTCAACCCAGGTTCCGTCGTCAGCTTTCAGCGACAGTCCTCCAAATATTGCAAACTCGAGAGGTCATGAGCTCCGAGAGGCGTCCCTCTCACAGGGAGATGCTGGGTGCAGCCTGCTGCGGTCCAGGAGAGCTCAGAGGGTCTCATTTAGGACCACCATTTATAGGTTCGCATGATGATTAGCTTTAGTCATCTGTAAATTTCCATCCTGGACACAGTCCCAGGTGGTAGTTACTATAAAATTCTCAAGGTTTCAGTGTTGTTCCACTTGAGCTACGACTCAGATAAAGGTATCAGGGGATGACACCGGGGCCAGGCAGTTGACGTACGTTCTCAGCCCCAGCTATGCAGAGTTTCTGATACGGTCAAGGAGCACTCAACCGCCAGACTCGGTGCACCAAGGCAAAGGTTTTATGGGAAYTTCTGAGATCAACAAGCGTCCCAAATCAACAAGCGGCCCAGGAGAAGGCGGGGGGAGTGCACCACCACACTGCACGACATAAGAGCAGAAAGCCCAAGGAGGAACTGCTGAGCCTTGGAGCAGAGCTACCGCCTGTGAGTCTGCCACTGAAGCAGGCTGGTGGGAGATTATGCTCCATTCAATGCAATAAAAATAATGGATATTTATGCAAAAATGAAAATAACTAGTTCTATTGATGCGGGGTATTCTGATTAATTGGTTGGTTTTAAAGAATTTGTAGAAATATATTTTCAATATAACCTTACACTAATTGCAAGGTTATTTTTTCCATCAGAGAGTCATGCAGTCATCTTTATTGCTTACTAGAAGAATTATTACAGTTTTGCTTGTGCTATTGACTTATAAAGCAGCAGTAATAAAAATTATTTTCATGGTTTTTTGGGGGGAAAAATTGGGAAAAAAAATAAAATTTATAATTTCCATTTTATGCTTAAAACTTGTAATGCAGTCTTATAAATTTAAATACATTATTCTCAATTCTTTATATCCTCTGTGTACTTGGAAATAAGAGTTTCATGGCATTCATTTCCTGTTGCTTCCCTTTATGATTTTCAATTACCAGTTTAGAAACACTGTATAGAGTACATTAAGTAACAGCAGTTGCATCTGAGGTTAATCTGTAACAAAAATGTGTTCTGTTCTTGAAGCAACACAGCAGCATGTGAGCCATTCAAAAAGACTAAGGAATAGTTTTGAATTCTATTTTATCCCACCTTATGTTTTCATTATTAAAAACCAAAACAAGATGGCAGTTAAATATAGGCAAATTTATATCTAGAACAACACTTTTTCTTCCTTTATTTCTGAAAGCTTCTCCCTTGTAACTCAAAGACCAACACCAAATCTCCAGGTGCCTCACAGCAACTCATCTGAAATAAATTCTTGCTTTTCCTTTCCGCTTCATCTTTGTAGGCACAGCAACATTCTTCTCTCAGTCCCTCTGCAGTCAGCAGTAATTAGTGACTGCGCAAGACAAAGCATTTTGCATATAAAATAAAAAGTAAGAAATAAAAATTAACAAATAATAAATCTTAAAACTTCTAAAATCAGTAGCTGTCATAAAAAGCTTTATTGAGCCAGATTATGGAGTCCTAACTCATATTTACATAGGAAAAATTCTCACTGGTTTTGCAGTAGAGATTTTATCAGAGGGGRAAAAAAAAAGTTTTCCATTTCCTTACAAAAAAAACAAACCAAGGAACACCCAACAAGCAAAAAATCCSACCCCATACATACCGATACTTACCTGTTTGCTTTAATATAGGATTCCTCTAAATCCTGAGAAACTTAGATGAGGGTGAACATTCATAAGTCAGTCATGGAATTTAGCCACTCATACAGCAGGGCTGAAGGCAAAAAATTATAAGTGGTTATATCTCACAATGTTCGTAATTTCTGTCCCCSTCCTCCACCTCCACTTCCATATACCTTACCAGAACACCACGGGTGTTTGAAGAATTCAGTGTATGTTTGAATCTTGCTGAATGTAATTATCTCTCTTTAGAGAACAGTGTTGAGATTTTGCCTTTCCCTTCCTTTTCCCTCTTTTACCCTGCCACCCTATGCAGCTGAGGAAGAAAAAGAGCAGGAACAATCTGGCTTCAAAATATGAGAATATGATGCCTGTTATTGGAAGAATAGAAAACAGAAAGGTTTTATAACAAAGTTGAAACTAACTATGGTCACACTGTAGAGCCCTGATAGTAAATCTCACTGTTAGTATTACAGCGGTAGGCCACATGCTGCTTCAGTCTACTGCGATTCTAGCCCTCAGCAGTGATTTAATGGTGATTACACAGGTTGTTGGCACAAACTGGTTAATGCTTGCAGAGCTGGAGAGTTAGCATCACAGCCTGGGAGAAGCACAGCAAGCTAGAGCTGCTGTGGCATTAATGGTTAAAGCGCTGCAAGGTTGGTTTGCAATTAGTGGATGGAGAGTGTGATCCTGATATACAGTAAAGATATGATTTAAAAATAAAGAATTGTATTTGTTTTCAGTCAAATCCCTTCCTGCACAAAACTGTCAGGGGAAATGCCTTGTAGGAAGGCATTCTGTCTCCCTCTCTCTCCCCTTCTGTTTTCTTGAAACATAGCAATTTCAGAAATACTAAAGGGGGGGACGGGAGGAGGAGATTAAAGCGAATTCTCTAGCAGCAACCAGCTTTGAGAAAATTTGCATAAATACTGTTTATGTTATTCCAAACTGAAAGTCACAAAGTGAACATAAAAGTACACTCCCCTCAGAGCCATCCACTACTTTCACACAAATAAGGTAATTTCTTTTCCCCAAAAGCATTTGACTTTTTCCCTCCTGACTTAGTTATATGCCTGCCCATTTTGTCCTTCCCTGTAACTCATTCATCTCACCCACAAAGTCTTTTAACCTGATATACTGTCCAGTCACTTGGTTCTTACTGTTGCTCTGTTCCTTTAATCCTTCTTCCACTTCAAGATTCAGATTTAGATTGAATCAAGGAAAACTCTAATTACGATAAGGATTTTCTCTGCTAACACTTTGTAGCTGTCAGGTCAAAGTCACAAGTTTATATCAGTTGTAGCATTAAAGTCAAAGGGCAGAAATGGACCTTGAAAGGTCATCTAGCTGGTGGTCTTGCTGCAGGACAAGGACAGCAAAATACCAGTGTCGTTCATGACTGCCTATCCTCTTCTGAAAAACCTTCAGCAGTGGAGGTTCAATAGCACCCACAGGCAAACTATTACAATGCTTAGCAGTCCTTTCTATTACTACATTTTTCCTAATGTCCAAACTAAATCTCCCTTGCTGAAATTTAAGCCAATTATTTCTTGTCTTATCTACACTGGACATGGAGAACTGATTATTTCCTCTCTCTTTGAAGCAGGCTTTTATAATTTCTAAGACTGTTATCAGGGCTCTCTTCAGTTACTTCTTTTGCAAACTAAAAATCTTCAATTAATTCACTCTTTCCTTCTGTTTTCTAGTTTTAGATCTCTAACCGTTGTTGATGTCCTCTGGACTTTTGTCTGCAGATCAATGTGTTGCTGATCAACACTGAAGAACAATCATTTAAAACTTCATTCCATTGGTGTCATCCAAAAAAATATAATCATCATGCTATTTTATTGAAATCTGTATTTTCTGTTGGAAGCAAAAAGGTGTGACAGATCTAAAACAAACATGTATGGAATGCTTTTTAGTGATTTGGAAAGGAACTTTTTCTTTCCAGTTATAGTTTATCAACAATCATTTGACAGTAAAAAAAAAAAGAAATATTGCTATTTTTCAAAGCTCTAGGAACGCTTATGTGGTTACCTGAATTAAAATATATTGACCAACTGATTAGATTTTCCTTGATGATACATGTTGTCCAGCCATTGCCTTATTGAGAAGGTTAACATCACAATCTTTCTTGAAAAGACCGCTCACATAACCTGTTGTTTGTACTGCACAAGGTAAAGCTCTGCAGTAAACCTTATTGATTTTAAACCATTCAGTAATGGTGTTTTCCATCACAGTTTAAAGCCTAAAGATTGTCGAGTTCTTTTCCAGAGAGCAACACTGAATCTAAACTGCAACATTACAAGATCCTTTAGTTTGAAATGTAATCAAAGAAAATAGAAATTAGCTGCCACAATCAAAAAGGACAGAGAAGAAAGAGAGTACTGTTGCTCCATCTGGAAAAATCCAAGGCAAAATCTGCCTCCCCATGTGAGACAAGATGGAAGGCAGGAAGGAAGAAGCAGTGAATGGTTGCAGTGACCCCAGAGCCAACTGGCCTGAGATACCCATGTGAGTGCTCTTGAGGCATCTACTGACAGTCATGATCGGAAGGTATTTAACTAACAAAACTGAAGTTCAGATTCAGCCTTTCTCCTTTATGATTCTGAAGTCGTGACCTTCCTCTTTGATTATTTAACAGGCAGATGCAAGATGTAGGAGTCAGAAGATATTTGACTAGTGTCCTAAAAGCATTTTTTTTTAATCTTCTGAATTTATTTATAGGTCGGTTTGAATCAAGAAGCTGCTAATGTGTATGATGAAGCCATTCCTCCCCCCATGGAAATGGTAAAAGATAATAACAACAAGAAAAACGATGCATTAAGGTAAATATAAATTACACCATGGGCCACATAAGAAGGGAAATATATAACCAGAGGCAAGAAAACTGTGGCCTGTTGATTCTGCCTTCAAATAAAAAAATACCTAACTCAGGAATGGCAAGCCTTTCTGATCCTATAAGGCAAATAACAAAATCTCATCTTTCTATAACCATCAAACCTCCTATTGCATATACATCACAAGTTCTACAAATAAGAAATAACCAAGTCTGCATAAGAGTATTACTGCTCTCTGCACTAGCCATGCCCCTCAAAGGAACCGCTGTGGCCCACGAGGGTCCCTGGTGTCCCACTGCTACCCCACGGCCCCGCCACACCAGCGGGATTTACAGTCCCTGCAAACCACACAGGCCACAGGAGCCACAGGGTTCTCATCCCCAATTATATTTCATTTCCATACCTTCCTTGCTCCTGTCTAATATTTTCCTTGGGAGTGTTCTCCCTTGCTATGTGTTTTCTTCTAGCTCAAAGCTCTGGATCTTTACTTCGATAATAAAAATTCCCCTGAACCTAGAGACTTCACCTAATCCATTCTACCTCCCCCAAGGACAGATGATGAAAGCAAGAAAAGTTTTCATTAACCGGCAGGATGAAAGCAGAAAACAGTCTCTGCCATCATGATCAGTGCTGGCAGACAGAGAGAAAGAGAGGCTCAGCAGCAACACAACAAACAGCTCCTTCCCCCTGCCTCCCAAAGTGCTTTCTCATCATAAGCAAGGACAATCATAGTGTATTTTGAATCTAGCTGCCTGAGCTAGTATCACAACACCTTTCCTGATGCCTGCATGAAGACAAAAAAGGAAATCACCTCCAGAGAGAACTTGAGTCCTAGAAAAATAAAGTCATCTGTTTCATCCACTGGGCTACAAAGGAGTTGGCTAGATTTATTTAACTTGGTTATCTTCTGCAGAGGTGGGGGAAAAAAAAGAAAGAAMAAAAGGAATATCAGGATATCACTTGTAATAAAATAATAATAAAAAGGCAGGTACATCATTCTCATTGGTCGTATAACTCAGTTCACTTAAACTTTGTATGTGATTTCACTCTGGTGTAGTAATGAAATATGGGGCTTACCCTATTAGCCTATCAATCATTATAATACTTAGAAAGGAGTATAAATTGAATACAGTAGAGTTAGGACAACACTGCTGTGCAGCAGGAAATATACTGCCCGGTTTCCTTGGTGATTTCTTCCATGTCAACAACAGAAGCAAACACTATCATATATTTATGAGAGAAATTAAATTAACATTACCAAAGGATTACACTTCTTGTACCTCACCAACAAGATGTGAAGTGCACCGATATGAACAGAACAATTTTAAATTATGAAAACATCCCAATGAGAAGAACTTAACCCCAAAAATACCATTGCTGGACTTGATAACACATATTTATCAATATTTGAAAAATCTGWCAGATTACCTAATCAGCAAATATCTGACAAAATCTAATAATTATTAAAGAATAATGCTATGCAAATGTATGAGAACACATTCCATCTCATTATCTTCAGATTTATAACGTATCTTAGCAAGTGTTAATTGGCTGCTGCATTAATTTTTAGAAATCAGCTACTCATACATAGACTAAAAACTGGATAGTATTAAAGAACACACAGATTTTTAGCTTCAGGCAAGCTCTTTTCATTTTAATGGCTTTAAAATAGACACTTTTTGCAATTCATATTACAGCCTACAGAGAAATTGTAGCTTAATGACATCATATAAAGATTGATTATTTTTTTGAAACATTGCAACTGCAAGGAAATTCATACAGATATGTTTTAAAATATCACAAATTTTATTGCCAAGTACCTTTGAAAGTTATGTGCTTCACTTAAGGAATTTCAAGAAATTAATAGATACTCCAGGGCTAACAAAGTACCTCTGAAAGTGATGTGCTTCACTTAAGGAATTTCAAGAAATTAATAGATACTCCAGGGCTAAAATCTCTTTCTAGATAAACATCAGTGAATTATTTCATTCAAAATGGATCCCTACTTATGGAAATAAATAGATCTCTGTAGAAAACCCTGTAATAGGATTTTTCCTTCAGTTGTTATGCCTGAAATCAGACAAATACAAAAGAAATGTCAAAATAAAACAAAGCTGATTTATTAATTAGCTTTTTTTTAAATTATTTTTCATTCACATTCTCAGAGACTCTGGATATGAACAATGTTTCATAGCTGGTGGATCTTGTGAAAAACACTAAGCACAGTTTTCCAAGGCTACAGTTACTAAGGAATTGAGTCATTTAAATTCACAGCCTGGTTCTGTAAAATCTAACCAACATTTCCTTTTTCTTCTCATGCAGTAACTCTGTAGACACACTCTGAACCACAGAGAAAAAAGAAAATTTTAAAAAGATTAAACACTTTATGTTCACTGCTTCAATTTAATACTAAAGAAAGGTACAGAAGACAAATACAAAATCCTTTCCTGATTAAGGCATTTCTTCTTTCTTTTAGCAAACCTGTAGGTAATGTATGATAAAGTATGTTTCAGGAAGCGGCTGCTACAAAGAGTCCCCAAAGAAAATCAGACTTTGAAAAGGAAGCAAGACCTGACTCTGAAAAAGAACATTTCGGAAGTGGAGTACGTAATAATGTTCTTTCTTACCTCATTACTTGACATTGTTGTGTCAACGTCAGCTTTTCAACATTCACATTGGACATGGTCACTTCACTTTAAAATATTATTACAATTTAACACTTCAATTTTTGGAGAATATATTTCAAAAATATTTTAAAAGTTCAATTTTGGTATTTCATGCAGGACAGCCAAAATAAAAGGACTCAAAATCCCCTTTCAAAGTTTGAGATTGTTCCATTGCATCATTATGCAATTTTTGAAGCATTTTACACACCATCTAAATTAAAACTTATGCTCCCTATCCACTGTAATAGCACTGGAAACATGTGGATTTTATTCCCCCTTTCACTTTGCCCCAAAACACACTCCCTAACTTCAGACTGTGGGTAGATGAAAGTGCGATCTGCTAGTGTAGCAAAGAATTGCTTCCTATATAAAATACGACACACAGAAAAATCAAAAACCATGTTTCTTTACTTAATCCTTAATAATGTAAAATAAAATAAAAAATGCATATTATTTCTAATTTCTCAGAAGAAAAATCTCTCTCTTGCTCAGCCCACCTTTTTTTTTCCCTATTAATTTAATCCATTTTAATTACACATTCTAAGGAAATAGAGGGAACCCATATCTCTTTGGGAACAACATCAGAGAGATTTTATACCCAAGATGGCAAACACACAATGTTTAGGTCAATTTATAATACTGACACTGTCACTTACCTCACTTGCTTTATAAACTTCTTTCCTGTGTGATCACTTCTTTAATTTCCCTGTAATATGTCTCTACTTTAGCAAATTAGTGCGTGCATTGCAAATCAGAATAGCTCCTACTTTAAATTTTACATGGCAATCAAAATATGGTGAACTTATTAGTTATCCAGGTAATATATAGGTATTAATATTTATCTAAATTCATTTTGTTTGCCCTGAGATTACTGATCAGATAGCTGAATACAAGGAGGATGGAAGGGTGGTTTATCTAAACATTTGGAGATTTATTCCCTCTAATAATTTGTGCATTACTTTTCTTTGTGAAAGGTGGAGAGTATCCTTTTAAGCATCAACTAATTCAGAGTTGTCGACTATAAAGAAATCAAAGAAGAAAAGAAAACAACAGTTAATCCCCCAAAACAAATCAATGTCTTGTTCCATAAACATATACAACAATATACTTTGTATATAATTCCAGTGAAGTACTTCAGCATGTGCTGAAATTTGTTAAGTAGCTCCATTTATTTTAAAGGCACAATTATTTTGTCATTAATGGGGGGATAGATCTGAGATTAAAAAAAAAATTAAGATAGAAAAGGCTGGGTAAAGGAGATCAAGCTTGTTACAAGGGCACTCAAAATGATCAGCATATAGTACTAGCCAACACACCTGCAATTAAGACTGATACTATTTGGACTATATATCTGGACCTCTGTAAGGCCTTTGACACAGTCCCCCACAACATCCTTCTCTCTAAACTGGGAAGACATAGATTTGATGGGTGGACTATCTGGTGGATGAGGAATTGGTTGGATGGTCTCATCCAGAGGGTCAAGGGCTCAATGTTCAGATGGAGATAGGTGAAAAGTGGTGTCCCGCAGGGACAGTACTGGGACCAGTACTGTTTAATATCTTCATCAATGACATAGACAGTGGGATCGAGTGCCCCCTCAGCAAGTTTGCAGACGACACCAAGCTGAGCGGTGCAGTTGACACGCCTGAGGGACGGGATGCCATCCAGAGGGACCTGGACAAGCTGGAGAAGTGGGCCTGTCTGAACCTCATGAGGTTCAACAAGTGCAACGTCCTGCACATGGGTCAGGTCAATCCCTGGTATCAATACAGACTGGGGGATGAAGGCATTGAGAGTAGCCCTGCCGAGCAGGACTTGGGGATACTGGTGGATGAAAAGCTGGACATGAGCCAGCAGTGTGCACTCGCAGACCAAAGGCCAATCTTATCCTGGGCTGCAGCAAAAGAAACGTGACCAGCAGGTCGAGGGAGGTGATTCTGCCCTCTGCTCTGCTCTGGTGAGACCCCACCTGCAGTACTGCGTCCAGYTCTGGAGTCCTCAGCACAGGAAAGACATGGGCCTGTTGGAGCGGGTCCAGAGGAGGGCCACAAAAATGATCGGGGGGATGGAACGCGTCTCCTATGAAGAAAGGCTGAGAGAGTTTGAGTTATTCAGTGTGGAGAAGAGAAGGCTTCGAGAAGACCTTATTGCAGCCTTTCAGTACTTAAAAGGGGCTTGTAAGAAAGGTAGGGACAGACTTTTTAGCAGGGCCTGTGTGGCATAATTGCTGGAGGTAACTTAGAGATCCAATTTATATTAACGTTTTAACAAAAGGAACAGCATTGACGAAGTTTTTCAGAGTCCAGTGCAGCTGGCATACGAGGAATCCATTCCTTATCCTCGACCTTGTCTCTATGAGAGCCCTRTAGGCCTGTAATCTGAGATGTTAGTACATTGGGGGAGCTTGGTGTGCTGACCCTGAGAGAAACAGTACGGAGGATGGAGCGGAGTGGAGACACCGCGGCCAGGCTCTGTGAGATAAAGGGGGCAAAACAGAGACTGAAGGACACCAAKGTATCGATAAGCTGCACCTTGTTTATCCTGAGTCWRCAATGTGTCAATTTCTTGATTAAATGCTGTCCTTTTGGTGAACTTTCCTTCATTATAATACATTATAATACTAAAACACACCTCCACCCCAAAAGTTACCCGCCTCCGAGGTGAGACCCCACCTCACTGAGCCTGCGCTCTGAATTYTTTCTGGTCTATACCTTTAAATCGAAGCGAGAAAGTTTTACACCAATCACAATAAAGGTATGTATGACTAGAGTCCCTCAAGCTCCACCTGAAAGATAACAAATAATATAAAAATARCGCGCGAAAGAGCGAATGTTAGGGAAGATACCATCGCCGTGTACCACTCTAACTTCTGGGATCAGTCGACGGGCTGAGCCTCTCTTCCCCCCCATCGGGACGCCTTTGGGTAAGATTCGAACACTTGGTTATACCAAGTGCCTCCCCGGGAACTTAGAAATCTCTATATAGAGTCACTTTACATCTTTTAACGCGCTTTTAGCTAAGTAGTTTGTACTTATACTTAGGCATTTGCCTGAGCTTCATTTGCAGTAATTCTATCACCGGCAATCCAAAAGAACCTGTGTATCTGTTGCTTTAATAAATTGCATTGTTCGTTAATCTAGTCGTAATTTTTCTYATCGAACGCGACTGGGCTGATTAACTGCATTAGCTACTCCAGCCTTTCATGCAACAGCCTGTTGCAACAGGACAATGGGTAATGGTTTTAAACTAAAAGAGGGTAGATTTAGACTAGATATAAGGAAGAAATTTTTTACAATGAGTGTGATGAAGCACTGGAACAGGTTGCCCAGAGAGGTGGTAGGTGCCCCATCCCTGGAAACATTCAAGGTCAGGTTGGACAGGGCTCTGAGMAACCTGATCTAGTTGAAGATGTCCCTGCCCACAGCATGAGAGTTGGACTAGATGGCCTTTAAAGGTCCCTTCCAATCCAAACTTTTCCATGATTCTATGATTCTATTTTTGTAGACATCATGCAGAGAGTAAGACAGTGGTATTCAACTCTGGCAATATCTGTACAAAGTAAAATTATGTCTTATTTCTATTGCTCATATAAAATACTTACGAATGGTATTACACAGTATATAAATTATGGGAATAAACTTCTCTCATCATTAGAATTTTTTTTTTTTTTTTTAATGATAACACTTGACAAGGAGAAGGTAAACTACCATTCAACCTAGAAATTACTTCTGGATCAACTCAGCTTTGACTGACATCTCAGGTAACTTCTAAAGTCATTAAGAAAGCCTGGAAATATATCTCAGCTGAATAAAGTTTGAATTCACAAAGGGAAAAAAACCCCAACTGTTTCCAAAGAGCATTCAGTCAGAACAAAACTGAATCAGGTACAGGTGATAAAATTCCACAGAAAACATAAAAYAATGGGGTCTGACTAGAGCAGTTCTGGAAGGAGACAGCTTAATCAGGCAGCCACACAGCCTTTAGGAGAAGAACTAGAGTAAAGTGGGCCTCCGTGTAGTACCATTTAACAGCATGAGCCTTTCTGAAAGTGCAGTAATGGTAACAAAAATAATGCTGCCAGATAAAAAAGAAAATGAATGCTACAAAAATTATGCAAGTTGTTCCTCAAAAGTGTGAGAGAAAATAATAGTATTTRTAAGTTAACATATAGTGTGAGGCCAAAGGAGAAAAGGTAAGAAGGAATGGCAAAAAGCAATACTTCTACTGAATCCTAGATGCTTCAACTACAGATGACATYAGTTACTTTTCATCAGGATATGTGAAGTCTTAAAAGGAGGAGAGAGGATTACTGGCAAGTCACATGGGAAAAAATGAAAATCATAATCTCAAAAGGCAGCTGAGCACTTCAGTTCCTGTACTCTGCTTAAGAAGATGCAAGCTCCTTTGAAAGATAATTAAAAGAAAAAAATGTCTAAAGGAAGGTGTATCTAAAATCACATCCATCCCCTCAACACTAAAAAATACTCTCCTCATTCAGGATCTAGAGCCCACTCCTAAAAAGAAGTATCACATAGGTGCATTTTGAAAAGAACGGCCTAAATTTACCACAACACCTGGAGAAGGATAAAGTTGATTAAAACTTTCAGGTTTTTTTTGTGGAAGAAGCATGCAACATGTAGTAGGCATGACTGTGTTTTCTTCTTCAGCATGAGGTGGATTTCCAGAGCTCATCTGCAGCTCCTGSATTTAAAAGGAAATTCCATCTCTCAGAAATACTAACAGAGTTTTTTATTAACACTGCAACTCTCTGGACCCAGTTGCAGGTGAATATTCTAGAGTTCAGGTTCAAAGATGGAGCATTTGTATAAAAATCTGTTTTATAGAACAGTGGCTTTTTTCCATAGTGCCATCATTTTCCGAAATAGTTTTCCCTAGTTCACATTCCTGAGTGATTCTTAAGGAGGAGTCTCATGCTCAATAATCTCATGAGTTAAACAGCAATTACTGATGAGCAGGAGAGGAAGGGCAGTCTTTACTTTACACCAGGTTTGAGCTGTCAAGTTGGCTGACAGCAGAACTCCACTTATTGCTTGCTTTCTGTTCACCACYCGTATGTTCTCCTCTACTTCAGACACAGCAATCTTGGACCACATGGAAAGACCGACATAAGTGTGGTTCCATGTTGTCTACTCTGTGTTTGATTATGTAACTAAACCAGTATAACATCATGATTCTGGGATATCACATTTTAAATCAATTCCAAAAGATATCCTTAGTCTACCTGCAGATTCTCAGGAATTTCTCCCTCTCTTTCAGCCTGCAGTGGCTCTTAAAATAATGCTTTCAGGGAAAGGAAGTCAATTTTGTAAGTTTGGAGTAACAAGATGACACCATGCCACATGTGGTGGGTCGACCTCGGCTGGCTGCCAGGGTCCTACCAAAACACTCCCTCACTCCACCTCCTCAACAGGACACGGGGGCAAAATAAGGTGGAAAATCTTATGGGCTGAGGAAAAGACGGGGAAATCACTCAGGGGCAAAACAGACTTGACTTGGGGAAATGAATTTATCACCAATTAAAAATAGAGTAGGATGGTGAGAAACAAAGGCAAAAACTAAAACACCTTCCTCCCAGCTCCAGGCTCAACTTTGCTTCTTCGTTCCCAACTGTTCTACATTCCCTGCTCTGAGCAATGCAGGGGTTGGGGAATGGGGGTTGTGCTCAGTCCGTAACAGCTGGTCTCTGCTGCTCCTTCCTCCTCACACTTTTCCCCTGCTCCAGCATGGGATCCTTCCTGAGGGTTACAGTCCTCCAGGAAAAAAATGCTCAGCTTGGGTCCCCCCTGGGCCATAGTTCCTCCAGAAACCCTGCTACAATTTACACACACTGCCCCTGGTCCCTTCACCACAATTACAACAGAAATTCCCCACAATGATTCTGCCCTCCAGAAAAGTTCAGTCCATGTTTTTTTGCCTGTTACCTCTCCCAATTACTATCCTTATCTTGAATGACTCAAATTACTCAAATTACTCAAAAAACTCTTGTTGGGCACCAACCAAATGACTGTGGTAGGTTGACCTTGGCTGGCCACCAAGCTGCTCTATCATTCCCCCTCATCAACAGGACAAGGGGAAAAAATACAATGAAAACCTCATGGGTCTAGATAAGGACAGGGAGATCACTCAGCAATTACAGTCACGGGCAAAACAGACTCGACTAGGGAAAATTAATTCAATTTATTGAATATTAAACTGAGTAGGATAATAAGAAATAAGAATAAATCTAAAAACACCTTCCTTCCACACCTCCCTTCTTCCCAGGTTCAGCTTCATCTCTGACCCTTCTACTACTTTATCCCCAAGCAGTGCAGGAGGACAGAGAATGGTGATTGTGGTGTGTTCATAACACTTTGCCTCTGACGCTCCTTCYGCCTCACACTCTTCCCCTCCTCCAGCATTGGGTCCCTCCTACAGGACACAGTCCTTCACGAACTTCTCCAGTGTGGATCCTTCCCACGGGCTGCAGTTCTTCATGAACTGCTCCAGCGTGGATCCTTTCCACAGGGTGCAGTCCTTCAGGAACGGACTGCTCCAGCATGGGTCCCCCACAGGCCACAGCTCCTGCCAGAAAAGCTTCTCCTGTGTGGGTTCCTTTCCACGGGTCCACAGGTCCAGCCAGGAGCCAGCTCCAGCACAGGCTCTCCATGGGCTGCAGATTCCTTCAGGGCATGTCCACCTGCTGTAGTGTGGGGCCCTCCACTAGCTGCAGGGTGGATATCTGTTCTACTGTGGACTTCCACGGACTGCTTGGGAACAACATGCTCCACCATGTTCTTCACCACAGGTTGTGGGGGAATCTCTGTTCTCGTGCCTGGAGTACCTCCTCCTCCTCGTTCTTCACTGACCTTGCTGTCTGCAGGGCTGTTTTTTCCACATTTCTCTGACTCCTCTCTCACACAGTTGTCATGCAGTATTTTTTGCCCTTTCTTAAATATGTTTTCACACGAGATCCATCAGCTTGGCTAATGGGCTCAGCTGTGTCCTTCAGTGGGTCCACTGGAGTTGGCTGTGTCTGTCATGGTCTGTCTGTCATACCCTGGTGTCTTCTCACGGAGACCAACCCTGCAGCACCCCACCACCACCATCACCACCATGAAAACCTTGCCACTTAAACGCAATACACCACATAAATTGCGTGTTTCATAGTTATTGTGCCTAATCTTAGGGCTGTTACAGTAGATATTATGAAAGTGTGGTTCTATTAACAGTCATGGAAGTTATCCAGGTAAATATTTCATACGTTGGTGAGAGACAAGATTCTTTTGTACAGTGGTTCATAATGCAAATTTGCACAGTGTGGATTCATAATATCAAATAAATTACATTTTTAAAAGTCATTTGCATTAAATACATTGTGCAAATTTGTAAAGGTTATACTTTAGGTGAAGCTATTGGTCAGTTAATGGCCTTATCACTAAACAGAGTGTTTAATTGACTTTTCAAATGGCAGCAGTACAGCAAGATCCTCAAAAATCAATATCTAATTGATTTCCATTTATGCAGATGCATAGAGTTTTACAGTGGGTTAAGTTCTTCTTTTCATGTAGATTACATGTACAATTCAGTCCAAATTTTCTTTCTTATTTTCTCTACATTACACAAATATTCCAATAACACCCCTCCTTTTTATGAGCCATTTGAAAGTTTCTGTTCAAAACCCTCTCCAAAACCAAATCAGAATTGTTACAAAGACTACAGAAACTCAAATTTGGACTCAGAGTTTGCAGCTTAAACCATTTTGAAGATGTTGACTTACATATTATATCCTCCATATATATATATATACACACATACACACACGCTATATATACACTGAAATGGTTAGGTGTTCAAAGCACAATTAAGCAATATAAGGTATATTGTATATATACACACCCTACATATATACATATATATACACCCTCTATAGATAAAGATATACAGATAAATATAGACATATATACTCTATAATACAGATAGGTATAAACCCTATATATAGTGTCTGTACACCCTATAATCCATAATTGTACTTTGAACATCTAAGCATTTCAATATATTTGGAATTTCTAGGAATGGAAAATAAGAAAAAAAAAACCAAAACCAAAAACCCAGCATATTTGAAATACAGCAGGCTTATTTCAATTACATAAGCCAAGGAAAAGCTCTTGCTTCTCATGACGGGTAAGAGGCAACCCTGTCGGTTCCCATAAAAGCATGACAAGTTTGATTCAAGCTGTCTTTCCACAGCAGTCAAAATAAGCACAATAAATCAGGCAACCTGGCCCCAATCAGCTTTTTTTCACGTGTGCAAGAGAATGGAGGAAGCCTGTGCCTCAGAAGACTTTCCACCTCAGGCTCTGTCATATTGTTTCTTTATGGTCTCTTTCTTTGGAAAGTGGAAACCAAAAGAGATACAGGCAGTCAATTACATGTACAGAGCATAATATTTTATGGCTGCTTGCCTTGCACTATATAGCATGCTCATGCAATCGAAGCATTAGATAATGACACAGCATCTAGGAGCCAAAGTTGCTGTGGAGTAGAGGCAAAGATAAAACATTGGGGAATGTTAGATAACTCCACTGTAGGTGCGCCTGTCACAGATTTCCAGCTAGGACAAAGTGGAACCAATGGACAAACTCTTGAAGATGAGTCCCACAGTCCAAGAGAGGATGATTAAATATCATAGATTGCAGTAATAGCTTTAGGAAATGGCATTATGCTTGCAAATATAGACTTTGCTAATAAGTGATTTAGACATTGAAAATATCAGAAGCTGAATACAGAGTGACTGTGAGACTATGTATTCCCTATAAACTGTAAAGCCAGCAGAACTCACATTATCTCTGTAAAATCCCAATAAACAGCAAATGTTCCCCTTTGGGTTGATACACGCTGCTCTTAATATGATTAAGGTTGCAGGAGCTGACCCCTACACTTGCCAGAGATTAGTACAAGGAACTGACCTTCCTTGGGCAGTTTCTCTCTCTCTCTACTCTGTTTTCAAATATACATGGAAAGTTAACTAGATAGGGGAATCCTCAGAATTTGAAATATCTACATAAAATGTGTAATACCTATAGCAGGTACAAATCTATCAGAGTGTTTAAGAAAGCTTCAGCCTCTGAATCCAATTACCCTGAATTGCAAGTACAATGTCTTACGTCCTCGTTGACATTCAAATACACGTGACAAACGTACGGAGTTAGAAAATAGCTGCACACTGTCAGTATTGAACTGGAAATTCTGTTCGTTTGTTTGTTTTTTCTTGACTGTGCTCAAGTCCATTCTCATCAAGTGGCATGACATGCTAGCAAGCTTTTGACAACCAACAAGTGATGGGAAGCTTTGTGCCATTTGTGACAAATGGTCTGGGGCCATTCCTGAATATAACATGATAAGACCTTAGAAATCAGTGCAACTAATTACGGCAGCAATAAAATAACAAAAGTTGCTACGCCCCTCCCCCATATTTTACATACAATGTGAAGTTAATATGTAAAATGCATTTCCCTGAGATGGAAAGA
This sequence comes from Oceanodroma leucorhoa, assembly GCA_030449065.1. NCBI lineage: Eukaryota > Metazoa > Chordata > Aves > Procellariiformes > Oceanodroma > Oceanodroma leucorhoa. The sequence continues at coordinate 2,235,667 of JASVER010000103.1, read as the reverse complement.
TAAATAAATAAATAAATAAAAACTATCACCTTGCCATGCTCAAGAAAGCTAAACATGGGACTTCTATTTGCAGATACTGCTTGTATTGGACTATTTCTTGCATTTCTATAGCTGTACTTTTTTCCTGTAGTGTTCTCAATTCRGAATTTACTGGAAATGCTGAGCTAAAAGGCAGAACAGATTTTCTTACATTATAAGGAAAAAGGTCAGAACATATTCCCAACTGCTCTTTTTGTGGATACAACTATTGTTTTTACTATTCTAGTAATTAACATTAAGAAATTTAATAAATTCATAGTTATAATCTTATTCTGCCACCTCTTATTTGCAAGCCAATGCCTATATCCATGCATAAATTCACTGACTCTCTACGAAATTCATAGTTTCTTGATTCCTGTTTTATCATCACCCACATAAGAAGCTTAAATAAAAAAAGAGACCTAGTCTCACAAAATACAGCAAATGTTTTATCAACAAGGCTGAAGGAACTAGGATGTTGCCTAAAGCTTAGGATAACCTTAGTGAACTGGGCTTAAAGACCTGGAGAGGATATTGAATGTAAATCACCATTTGAAAATGAAAATGAGGTGTTCATTTGCACACAAGGTTAAACTGACTTAAGCAATTTAAAGATCTTTCCTTCCCTTGCTGATTTTAGCTTTGCTCTGGCAAAATGTTCTAAAGATGATAATGACTGGCAAACAGATAGCAGAAAGTAAAACATCCCAAGTAAATGTGCCCTTGAGTTTAAGATTGTATTTAGGATTTTTGTAATGTTCAAAAGACTTGACAATGATTTGCAGAGGTAAGAAACCTTTCAGGCCTAAGTCTTAACAAAGGCAATGGCAATAGTGTAGCTCTCTCGAATGCAAGATTTTGAACATTCTACAAATAAACAGCATTTATTATATTCTTAAAAGAAAGGAGGAGGAAAATGGTACACTTAGTACTCTGATACAGTAATTCCTTTTGCTATTAAAATACTATCAGAGGGGATACATTTTCAAAAGTGCTGAAGTCTCAAGTTCAAAAATTAATCATCAACAGATCCTTGAAGATGCCTTGTTTTTGTTTAACCTCCATTGGCAACTATTATCTGAGCACTTTTCTTGACCAGTGCCAAGTTCTACCAGTGCTCTCTTGAGTCGTGTTAGGTGCGCACACACATACATACCTGAAAACACTGAGCTCTGACAAGCTAGTGTCAGTGAAAGCTGAGCAGTTAAGAAAAAATGTTATTTCTTAAAATCCCCCCAGTGGATTTATTGTTTTTCTTTAAAATATCAAAGGACTCAAATATCTTGTTAAAAATAGAAATTTTTTTTTTTACTATTTTTTACAGTATTAATACTTTTTTAAAAAAATTATTTTGCAGTTCTAGCGAAACTTACACCTTCTGCAAACGGGGCCAGTGGCCGTGTAGGACACGGTATTCACCGTCTCCTCCTGGTCCAGCCCTTCACTGCCCAGGCCCTCCTTGTGCAACCATGGCCCTGGGAACCAGGGCTTGCCTCTGAGACTACATGCTGTTGGATGAGGCTGTTGGGGTTAAAGGGGGTACTGAAGAGGGTCTTTTCACTTCCCCTGCTTTCATCCCCCTCCTCTCCCACCACCTGCTCCACACTCTGCACCAAAGCCACTCTCTGTCCCCAACTGGGCATGTTCTACTTGTGTATCCTGCTGCAGGCAACAGAGGTTGCTACACAGGCAGATACAAAGGCAAGAGGCAGGTATCACAGTAGTATCAGTGTCTAAAACTTTCTGCATTAAGTACCTTTAAATTTGCTTAGCCACTGTGATATTTCTAGCTCTGACTTTGAAAGAACGCATTTGAGAAGTTTGTTTTATTAAAAAAATAATGGGTTTTAGTTATAACATCCTATGTGTTATATGAATTTGAAAGACTTCTATAATTTTTCTTCTGAGCTTTTCTCTCCCTCCTGTGAGCATGCACAGTTTAGATATTCACTATCAGGTTATTTTAAATTATGAAAGACATGTCAAAAAAATATTTTCTGACTAAATGAATGGAGAAAAAATCTACAAAACATAAATTTTATTGTTTTATTTTTCCTTTTACATCTATTAAATAAAAAGTAATTGCTGTCCGAAAAATACTAGTTTACAAAACTATTACAGATCATAGATTTCAGCCTCATAAAACAATCTTATCTTTTAACCATAATAATATAAACAGGATTTTATCAGGCAAAATGGGTAATAATGGTGATGGCAGACTTCAGAAAATTTTACTGATCCAACATTATTTGGTGCTTGTATACTGCCAATATATAATTTATAATTCTATGTCCTTTCTGAATTATTAATTTATTAATTATGACCAATAACTGACTTTGCCAAGCACTGCATAGGAAAATAACTAATATATTATCAAAGGGAGATAATATATTTATTATACATGAACAGCTGTAGTTTAAAACACTAAAGCAATGCTACTATAAAATGAAATATACATGGAGAAATTGGGTGCTCACCTGAGATAAGAAATAATGATTAAGAAAAAATAAAACTGTGAAGGCTCTTACTCATCACAAGGGTTAAGATAAACCTAGTAAAGAAAAAAAGCCCAAAATAGTTTGTCAAATTAACACTGACAGTGATGTATTTTTGCCCAGCAAACAACTGTAAATAAGATTTCCAAGTGCCATAACATCACAAGTTCTGTGAAAAAAATCAATGGGAAAACAAAGCGAGTGCTGAAAATTGAGGCATTTTTGTTACAATATGTTTCTCTAAGTTACCAAATCATGTAACTATTGAGGATCCAGGTAGAAAACAATCACTTCATCTCATCATTTCTCTGCCTCTCACCGCCTGTCTATGTTCCTTAAATGAACTATAAGTTTTTAGTAAAAGGATTCCTCTAAACAGATGTGCTACTGCCAACCTCTTTGTGGGTTTCTTCACTACAAAAAAATAGGTCAGTTTTTTGCTTTAATACTGCTGACACCTAATGTAACTGCTCTCCTTGCACCTTTCCATGTACCATTCCCCAGGGAAGCATGCCTTGGCCAGCGCCTGCTTAGGGGCTCCTCTTCCTCCCTGCTGCGGATGTGCATGACAAGGACCTGTCCAGGTACAAAAGATTTCTGCAGAGTAGATTAATATCAGACAAAGCTTTGATCAAGCAAACCAGGAAAGTGCTACTTGGCACCATTAACAAAATGTGATTATCTTCCAGTTGTATTTAATAATTACCTCCCCACTCTGGAAACATCACACTACAAATACTCTGGGAGAATATGGTAACCTTAATTATCTCACTAGACTTTGGACAAACAATTTTAATCTCCAGTTGTAAAAGTACACTTACATCTTGTCCTTGTTGTAGGACAGTATGTTTTACTTTTTTTTTAAGACTAACATTTCTCAGAGGAACTAATTCAGTATCACTGTAATACAGGTGTTTCAGCACAAAAAATAACATAGGGGCAATCAAAAATACAGACACAAAATACAGTGCAAAAGATATAATAAAAGATGGTTTTGTATAGGTGTCTTCTTTACATTTGACAAGCCACTTCTTGAAGCAATCATTTGTTTCTGAATTCTTATTACTGCATACATACATTTTGCTATCTTTTCTTATTCCCCACGGAATTTATCAGAGAATATTGTACTATTCCTCTACAAGGTCAAAACTGTCTGATCTGTCAGGGACCAAAGTCTCATGGAACTACTTTTACACTGTTAAATCATTACCAGCTAAATATTATACTATTTCTCAACATACCAGTTTAAATCACAGTTTTTGTTATCTTTAGCTAACAGAAAACCTGCAGGTATTGTTTGCAGGCTTAAATTTACAATGGAATTTAATGAAATAATTTTTCCAACCTGTGTGTACCCACTGCTAGGAGTTGCTCTCCTCTCTTCTAGATCTTCTCCATTCTCCCATCCACTCTTTTTGCTCTACTGTAAATGGGCTCATGAAGGTCTTCATCTCCTTCTTGCCCTCCCTGCAGGCTCTGCTGTATTATAGTGCTTACCTCGGGCTCCCATCACTTTGTTCATTCACCTTTTTTTGCCTATTTTTTCACCATTTCCCTGATTTTCATATCCCCATGTCCCCATTTTTCCACCTTGTCTTTTCCTATCAGATGTAAACAGTCATTTAACATACAGAAGTTAACCGAACATGGTGTCTGACCATAACAATTTCTATCAGCTTAAGAGCTTTGGTCCCTATGTGACTGCCTCAAATTCTTCCCTATTTCAGTCAAATGGTTCAAAGATATCTTTAAGGATCAGAACGCTCTTGTAAGACCTTATTTTTATATACTTTGAGTAGATATTTTGTGTTCTTTTTCCTACACTAGCCTTAAGAGAGACTTTTTCTGTTGTTTAACCTGTAGAGTTTTTTTAACTGTAGTTAAAGTGGAGCTCTCCATTTTCCTAAACGTGAAGTTAATTTATATTAAGGGGAAAAAAAGCACAGCTTAATACCAAAGGCAAAACACACGTATATGCAAGAACACATTTTGCCTGACAGGCTTATCAGCAGAAAACACAGTATTAAATGAGATCTCAAGCTTGTAGTTATCTAACTTCTTAGACAAGAAAATTATAGAGATTGAAGGCAGGACATTAAAGTCACACGAATACATATATTTTTGTACATGAAGATTCACTGTAGTTCTGATGGAAACCTCTGGTCCTGATTTTAAAACAGCATCTGCAAATGAGTTGTCAGTGGCTTGACTAACACAGTTGTCAGCCAGATGGTTTCCATTACAAAGGTGGATGAATTATTCATTATTATTCATGAAGTCTAACAATTTAGCCTTTTTCTGTTCATGAACTTCTCATGAAATTGCACTCTTTAGGTAGAACCACTCAAGCCTCACTGCAGCATGCACTTCCTCCTCCTCATGTAGTCCTTCAGTGATGAATGCTGAGGCTTGGAGCTGTACTCGTTAATTGTACAGCTCGAGTGGCATTGTTTCTATTCTGTGATTTATGTAACTAACCAACACGACATAAGGTTTAAATTTCAAAATCAAATAAACAAATAGAAACTTGCTTTTGGCCAACATACAACAATTCAAGCTTAAAATTGAATTTAATCAGCATTCATACCAATAAATGCTGAAACATTTGTGGAAATTAAATATGAAGAAGTTGGTCCCCTAAGGAAATGGCATAGTCCTGCTTCTTCTTCCAGCTGTAACCTTGGAAATCGGCTTCTCCAAGGAAGTTTTCTTCTTCAAGAAATACAGAGCCAGTGACTTCTGAGAAGGCAAAACAGGTTATTTTGTCCTATAATTTCTTTCAGACTCTCTGCACCATCTTTAGAGAAAAGTATTTATTTTCTCCATCCCCTTTTCCACATTTCAGTTTATGGCTCCTTCTTTTTTTTTTTTTTTTTTTTATGTTACGGCTATCAAATAAAGACTAAAACACTTCATAGCAAAACAGAGGACTTACCGTGCTATCCTAAATCAACTAATTTCTATACCCTGTCCTGCTTTTCATGGCAAGAATTGTATACAGGCATTTGATGGCAATTTGAGAAGCAGCAGATTTTTCAGTGGTGGATCTGTAGAGCTCAGTTTAAATCAATATATTAATACCCTTTATATTGACTGAGAATATGGCTATATGTTTCTAAATCAGAAGAGAAGAATATTATGTCCTTAAGACACAGCTCCAGGACACTATTTTACACCTTCATTCTGCAAAGCAGGATAATTCCTCCTTCAGTATCTTCTCCCTCTTCATGTTTTGCATTGTTATTTTTGTGTAACAGCTAGATTTCAATCCTTGCTGAATATGAATGCCAGTTTCTTATAATGTAACCTATAGCCTCAGACCACCTTGATGCATATGACATCTCACATCACCTAAGAAGTCAGACTGTAAGTTTATACAAGGATTATACAAAAATACAAGGATTTGTCATTTTAAAGGTTAGGCTGCCATGTGCCTTGGCTTTCATTTTTCCAAATTAATGAAGACCACTTAGAATTAGTTTTCCACACAAATAGCACTTATAATCACCAATCTGGATTACAATCCATGAAGTACATTTTTAATTATTTAATTAAAATCATATGCCCTTTCATTGGCTCCATATTTGGTTGAGACTGCATATAGAATTTTATTAAACTATTTTAGAGGGTTTGTTCAAATAGTAATAGAATCCTGCTTGCTTAAGTAAACTCAGAAGTGCTTTGAAATAATTGTCCATTCATTAACTTCTGAATTGTAAAGTTAACGTTAGATATATATATAGAGAAGTAATAAACATACAACATGCATATTGATCATTAATTGCAATAACAAGTTTAAGTGTTATAATTACAAATTAAACACACTATGAACATTAGCAATTAGCAAATCTTACATAAATTGTAATATCAATACAGAACAAAAAAAAACAGAACAACACGACTAGGTAATCAAGGTGTAGACATCACTTTCCACTAACGAAAATCCATAAATTTGGGGAAAATTATCTTGATTAGTTCCAGGGTAACTAGGGAAGACTAGGCCAAAGTTTAGGAAAAGAATAAAGAGAAGGAAGGAAGACATTACATGAATCAGAATTGAAAAATACTTTATGACTATTAATTTTTATTTATTCATTCAAAGAAACCATTTTCCTCCATCATTTTATTTTCCCATGTGGAGTATGTGATATTATTACCAGCTGTCTTATCTCTGAGTTCATCAAAAACAAAATTAAATCAATGATGGAAAAATGTATAATATGCTACCACATAAAATACTTTATTCTCTCCTTGAAGTTTTTAGATTCAACCACTCCAAGGCATAAATGACACTCTTTAGGCTAGGTTTTGGGGCTCAATTATACCATTGATTCCCCGGAACCAATCCCAGAAAGTTGAATCAGACACTTGGATCTCGAATACAGAACAGGGAAGAGTCATGACCTTCAGTATGGATATCTAAATGCACGGAAGCATGTAAATATATAGTATAAACATATAATAGCATGAAAGCTCTAAATTGACATTGTATCTCACATTAATTCCAGGCAAGCTGCTTCATACTTGTGAGACCTGACCTTCTCTATTTTTTCTTTTTTTTTCCCTTTGAGGGTAGCTGCCTACAGCTATTATTTCAAAGAATCAGAGAAGGTTCATTATCTTCTTCCAAGCCACTAATGTCCATTTTTTTAAATATAGCATAATAAAGTATTCACCTAATAATCTCTTCAGGAGACAAGAAGTAGGGAAGGTTCAAACAAAGAAGCAACAGGAAAGAAAATTCTCACTGTCCTCCCTACAAGATATATTCCAGAAAAAAAAAAAAAAATATCAAAGGTATTTTGGCAGGAAGAGTTCTTCAAATTGTGTTTCTTGCTCCAGTAAATACGGGTAGACTTCCTACAAAGATTGTCAAATCTAAATTCCAGATGAATTTTGGGAACAGCATCCAGAAACCCAGTTCTCTCCTTCTTGGATTAATGTCTCAGTACTAGATTACAGAAGGGATATAGACAATTCCTGGAGAATGATGCTGCCTTTCTGATGAAACAGATTTTGCACATTTTAGGAAAAGGGGAATCCTCCTGCCCCTACACTTCACCTTTAAACTAGAGGCTATAGCACTCTTTGAGAACTCGGAAACATGCAGAGAAATAACTGTGGTCTTAGTAAATGCTATTAAACATGATTAAATAAAAGTTGGACAGCTCATCATCACTCCTGTAAAGAAAAATATCATCAGTTTTGCAAGTCCATCTTTATGAGACATAAGTTCACAGATGATACCCTCAAAGACAGATTTTGACCCTTATATTTTTCCAGCACTTCAACTACATAAAGCCAATAGAGTATCAGATATTCATAATTGTGCATATTCTAGTTAAAGGATATTTCTTTAAAATATCTTGTAAAGGTGACAGAAGAGCATTTCCAAAACACATAGACAGACTAGACTAGACTAGACTAGACTAGACTAGACTAGACTAGTGCAGCTGGAAGGGACCTACAACGATCATCTAGTCCAACTGCCTCACCAATTCAGGGCTGACCAAAAGTTAAAGCATGGTATTAAGGGCATTATCCAAATGCCTTTTTTTAAGGCACGGACAGGTATGGGGCATCCAACACCTCTCTACAAAGCCTGTTCCAGTGTTTGACCACCCTCTCAGTAAAGAAATGCTTCCTGATATCAAGTCTGAACTTCCCCTGACACAGCTTTGAACCAGTCCCATGTGCCCTGTGGCTGGATGCCAGGGAGAAGAGATCAGCACCTCCCTCTCCACCTCCCCTCCTCAGGAAGCTGTAGAGAGCAATGAGGTCGCCCCTCAGCTTCCTCCTCTCCAAACTAGACAAACCCAGGGTCCTCAGCCGCTTCTCATAGGGCATCCCTTCCAGCCCTTTCACCAGCTTTGTTGCCCTTCTCTGGATGCTTTCAAGGACCTTCACATCCTTCTGACATTGTGGGGCCCAGAATTGCACACAATAACTCAAGATGAGGCCACACCAACACTAAATACAGTGGGATGATCACTCTTTTGACTGGCTGGTTATGCTGTGTTTGATGCACCCCAGGATGTTGTTTGCCCTCCTGGCTGCCAGGGCACACTGCTGGCTCCTACGGAGCCTGCTGTCAACCAGCACCCCCAGATCCCTTTCTGCAGGGCTGCTCTCCAGCCACTCCTCTCCTAATTTATACTTGTGTCTGATGTTCCTCCATCCCAGGTGCAGAATCTGGCATTTCTTGTTAAAATTCATGCCATTGATGATTGCCCAATGCTCCAATCTATCTAGATCCCTCTGCAAGGCCTCTTATCCCTCTGGACAGTCAACAGCACTTCCCAGTTTAGTATTGTTAATGAGTGAAGATACATGACAATTTGAGATCTTCCATGTTCTTCCAAATCCAGAAGCTGCTACCTCTTAGTGCAGCACGTGAATTACATGGAACTACATAAGGTTTTTTTGGTTTGTCCTATTTAAAAATTGTATTTTATAAGCCCTTCTCTGAAAGCCAAATATTTTCAAATGTGAGCTGCTAAGACAACTTAGTACTTAATATATCTTCAGGAAAGAATAGATATCCCAGAGTCTGTTTCATGGGGGTTTTTATGCTATGCCTACCCCACTGGTGTCAGTGTGGAATAGCCTAAGATCTGCGCTAGTACATTATACTTGTAAAAGACATAATTCAGAATATTCATAACTAACCATTTGCAACATACACAATTTTTTACATGTAGGAATTTGCAGCAAAGACAATTATTTCAGAAAACTGAATGAGAACCAAGAATGGAAACACTCATATCCAAGCAGGCTGACAGAACATGTAACATTCTCCATAACAACTCAATGCATGACCGAGTGATTGTAGCACCCCAAAATTTTTCTTTTGGATCGCTGAGAGCTTATGCACAGCTTATTACATATGACATATTCACAAAATTCCCAAAGTAGATGGAATTCTTATTTTGAATACCTTGTTACTGTTCTCTTTCTCCCTGGAGAAAACTGGCAACACAGACAACAGAATTAGTATCAGTGGAGATATTTAAAGTTAGCCTATTGACGTGACAGTACTGATTAGGTTTAGTTTAGAGATAATGAACTAAATTCTTACATGTGGCAAAAAAATAGGACAATTAGAGTTCCCTTCTTTTTGAACCSATTCTACAATTTAATGGGCACATGAAACTTCCATTAACAATAATGGGAGTTCTGTGCGCGCACTGGGGGGAAAATAAAGCCCTGTAGATTTTTTCCCTTATAAACAGCATGAAGCAAATGGAGAATGATACTAATCTCAAAGAAGTCATGCAAATTGCAGTGTCCTGAATGAGAATAAAATCTGGGAGAGCGGTCCTGGGGCACAGGGAGTAAAATTAAGAAGGAGTGAAAAACTGACAAAGCCAAATAAGACAACCTAGAATGTCAACTCAACTCAGTAATGTGAGGGAGTTGGTCCAGACCACTCTGAGACTGAGTATAAAATACATAAAGCAAACAGAGACATTAAAAATGTTTTAAGAACAAATTAAAGAAAAAATGGAAATAACGTGCCTGTCAATGGGCTGAAAACCAGTGATTATAAAGCACCTRGGGATTAACTGAAAGAGCCAGTACATCTGCACAGTGCAGACATTAATAAAAAAGAAAAAAACACTCATAGTATTATTTTTAGTGTTATTTTAGTTACAGTAGCTATGTTGTTAAGATGTTACCTTGAATGACTGAGGTATTAATGAGCTTCCATCTTACATATCTGAAGCTAGTTCATTCAGCTGGATCATAACACATCCAGTTCCAGTAACTAGTAGTACTCTAACTTGTAGATCAAATGGACAAAAGTTAGTGTTCATGTTCCATATCATGTTCCATTTTTGCATTTAATTCTCTATGCTTATGTTGCAGTAAATAACTAACTTGAGAAAAAGTTATTCTCTGTGTGTGTCTTTGAGGGTGAGAATCTCTGGGCCTAGGCACCCAGGTATACTTGCAAAAAAGGCTCATAGGACGTGGATTAATCTAGTWAAAAACATTGAGGTAAGGACTCCAAGGGTCAGGATGAACATATGTTATCTCAGCTCTTGCTAACAAGTAAATCAGGAGAATTAATATACTTGCAGAAATAAATTTCCGAGATGCTTATTTTATCATGGGAACTCAACATCTACAGGGATTCTGCAGTTTCTCTGATCGTGCCATTGGGAAGTCGTGAATTAAAAATCTAATTTAGCTGCATTTTATTTTCATTTTTCTCAAATGAAACCAAAGAAGTCTATAGTCAAACAGTGCATAAAATGTATAATGTACTACATTCACATTTCATTTGCAGTTTTTCTTGAATTACAGTTACCAGGAAAAAGATTATAACCTAAATGTCAGTTCTTGGAGCCCCAAACAAAATGCTTAGCTGCTACAGTATGTATTATAACTTTTATAATGTATTTCTATAATGACTTTCCATTTTGATGTATTTTCTCATGCTTTTTAAATTCAAGAGTTATGGCTAAAATATCAATACTAAATAATTTGTCCTTTATATATCTCAGAAATGGTCTTGTAGGGGTCTTTTTTATTTTTCCCGATAGTTTTAGTTGATTATGATGTTTTCCAACAGAATTGATTTGTATTTAGTGTTGGTGTTAGTCCTTACACAGTATTTCCTTTGCTTTTCCTTACTGTTACTGCAATATTTATTGTCTCTTCTGAAATACACAGAAAATATGGATTATAAAGACTACTTTTCTACCCTTTGTTATTTAAAGAGCATTGGTATCCGTTTCCTCTAAAACTATGGTTAAAATCCTCTTAAAAAAAAAAAAAAAAACAAAAAAAAACCCAAAAAAACAAACAATTTTTTTTTTTTTTGCTGAAAACCTGACATATACTCTTTCGCATAAATCACATGCATGCACAAATATATATTCAAAATGTATACCTTATACATATTGCATATACACTTACTTGCACAGGGTACCTGGGTTTTTAGAGTATGTATGTTTCTGCCCTTTATGACTTGCTGTTTGGAACTCGATGATTCATGTTCTGTTATTAACCCTTTTATGAGACATGAAAACCATAGTGAACTAAGTGTATTTATTCAAAGAATCCATTCCTAAAGACATACATTAACATTGCTTTCACACACATCTAAGTTTAGAATACGTTGAGATGGAAAGAGGGAGAAAGCAAAAAATGAGAACTTTACCTTGGCAATATTTCATTCTCTAGATACAACATTTGATTCTAAAATCTCCATACTTCTGCTACAAATTTTGTAATTGCCAATAAGAGCTTCAGACCAAGAAACTTTTTCCATCTTTATAGAAAATGGTAAATGCACTCAAAAAGGTACTGCAAGGTTACGTAAACTTACTTAACTCTGTTTTCAAAGATTGTGTGTAAGATCGAGGCTGACATTTACAGATAGCTCAATTGGCATGCAAAAACCTATGATGCTGGATTAGAAAAATGAACATATACAGAAAAAAGAAAAAGAAAAAGAAAAACAAAAGAAAAAGAAAAACAAAAGAAAGGGAAAAAAGTCAACTTTAGAAGTGACACGCAAAATATTAGTTTTTGAAAACAATTTTAGATATTCTATGAATAGTATCTGTGAATCAGAAAGTAAAACCTAATGTATATTTCTTAAAAGACTATGAAATACTATCTGAAGAATAATGACGAAAGAAACACTGAAAAGAGTATCACAAGATGACAGATCAAATTCTGTGCAGGTTAGACAAAATGCTCACAGGAAGAAAAGAAAAAGGGAAAGACCAAAGACTGAAGATTTTGTCTATAGCAGAAACACCGGGCAAGAATTTTAGGAAAAAATGTTTTTAAGAAATTGAAGATTGTATCATTAAAAGGTAAAATAACCAAATTGTATGTGTATACACATGCAGTATGACACTCTTTTCTTTTAACATTCTTTTCTCCCTTTACTCTTCAAAACCTTTCTGCAACCTACATGCTGTTACCTCCTTAGAAGTTTCGCACAGATGTTCCTAAAGAACTGACATAATATTCAACTACTAAGAGTGTCGAAGGAAGACTGAGACAACTTGTTCAAGATTCTAAGTTTAAGGGAAAAAAACTGAAACATAACTTTCTGCCACAGGTATGCCAGACGATGCATGAAAAACATCTGTCAATGTAGTTAGGAAGTAAGGCTGTGGACAGTAAGGTCAAGTACTGCATCACAAACAGAAAATTTGCTGATGGCTCCCCGCACAAGGAGAGAAGTTGAGCAATCACAGTAACCCAGCTCTTTCACAAGGGTTCAGATTACAGTATACCAGGACTCACCTGGATGATGCATTCCTCACACATTACTGCCCTAGAAAACCTATAATTTCCATTCATGTGTACCTCTGTAGAAAACATAATCACATTCCTGCCACACTCAAGCTTTGCTCTAAAGCACATCATGTCCCACATTTTCTTAAGCTCTTAATAATCATATAAACCATAACTTCATTGAAAATGTGTGACCACGCTCACACACTCACTCTGTCTTCAGCCATAGTTTCAACTTTCATAGCAATGTTAATATGAGAATGCAAAACTTTCCAGACCACAGAACTGTGAGCCATCAAGTCTATATTCACCCTCAGTCTCAGACCTTAATGCATTATAAAGCACATCTAAATCCATTAACCAATGTCAGACTTTGTACCATGGTCTGAAGTACACCAGACTTGCGTGGACCACTTTCTTACTTGGGAGAAAATTAGCAAAGCTAATACTTTCACACTGAGTTTAAACTTTAACAAGTGGACTTTTTTTTTCCATGGAACAAAAAAAAAAAAAAGAAATTTATCACCTACAAACGCAGGATTGAAATCATAAACCCATTCAGCTGAATGACTGAATTCTGGGCAGTTTCAGTGGGACTGCTCCAAACTGGATCTGCACAAGGTTACCAAAGGTTCCCCTTGCAGGGAGAAGACTGATAGCAACAGCTGCAGATAGATTCAAGAGACTGGGGAAAATATACTCCACAGCCTTCCTCATTGTCATTTAGAAATGAAACATTACACARTCCTTCTAGAATAGTCTGTTACTGTACTATGCAGTGAAGACTTTGGCCTGCTTTCTCTGCTCTATTTGAAGGCAGGGGTCTCAGGAGTCCCATTAGCCTAACTCTTCTCAACACTTCAGACAGAGCAGAGTCTGCTTTGCCCCAGAGCTGCCTAATTCCATTAAAAGAATGAGAATCCCAATGATCTTTGCCTCTTGCCTCCACAAAAGAGATGGCTTAGCCCTTAGCATCTTGAATTTTATAAAATGGATTGCCTGTGTTACCAGGTGAGATTACAGCAGGACTGCCTGTTTTACCTAGCTGAACACACTCAGGAGGGATATTACCACTGTCTCTACACACAGTGGTAGTACAAGCAGAGAAAGTACAAGGGAGGGAAAAAAGTATTTAACCTAAAGAATGACACTGGCTTAAGAAATTTGTCTAAACAACCTGGAAAAGGTAAGTGAAACTCATTCCACTTCAGGAAACAGAGGCAAATAAACCAACAGTCTTTAAGTAGCAAATTCATGAATCAGATTGTAGGAATCTRTTGCCTACAAAATATGAAATTAACTTCAGTGGCCCAGGAACATGGCCTTACAGTTTTATGTCCAATATTTCTGTCCTGATGTTCTTAAACAGAACTTTTTATTGGTTCCTAATTAAAACCTGGCATGTCCATGTTTGCAACATTTAAATGAATATCCAGTCAAGTCAGTTAGACTCCTTGTTTGAGGAATAGCCACATAAAATAATTATATAAAATTACAGTTTAAAAAAAAAAATTGTAGTGGGTTTTGAGTTTATGAAGGAATTGTCAGTACTTCAAGGTCATATCCATAACAGAGGCTCTATATCGTTTCTCAGAAGCAGCAAGTCAGCTGATATAATAACAGTACTAGTATTTGAGTCTCTTCTCGTAATTCATCTGCTGTGAAATCAGTATCTTCTGATTTAGGATGATGCTAAATAACTGTATTACACACATTGACCTACTTGCTCTGTCACAAAGCAAGAAAGGTGGATTATCTGCGATGGATACTCTGGGAAACATAGACAGGTAGTTTATTCCCTAAAGGAGCATACTTATATACAGTGTTTGATATTTGTGAGGGTCAAGTTGAACAATTCCACTAAGAGTTTTTTTCTGCTGAGACATCTTATTGTATAAAGTACCACTCACTCACAGCCCTTATAAAAATTTATATATATATATATATATGTATGAAATTTGTAAATCTATAGGTTAATCYTAGATTATAACTTGAGGTTAGAATTGTTCTGACCATATTAATTTGTTTTTATGAAAACCTGAACACCTGGGAGTATTGTTCAGTGGGAAGGGGACTAGGGAACTCCTATATGACTGTGCTGACTCAGAACTCATGCACATAGGTATTGTTTCTAGGAATCAAAGAAGTTTTTTCCCCAAAATAAATGGTCAACTACAATATGGCCTCCTGGAAGGGTGTCCTGGTTTTGGCTGGGATAGAGTCAAATTTCTTCCTAGTGTTATGTTTTGGATTTAGTATGAGAAGAATGTTGATAACACACTGATGTTTTTAGTTGTTGCTAGGTAATCTACTACTCAAGGACTTTTCAGCTTCTCATGCACTGCCAGGCGCACAAGAGGCTGGCAGGGAGCATAGCCGGGACAGCCAGCCCAGCTGGCCAACGGGGTATCCCATGCCATGTGATGTCATGCTCAGTATATGAATGGTGGGGGGGAGGTCCAGGAAGCGGCGATCGTTTTGGCCATTTCTCGGTGGGTGGTGAGCAATTGCATTGTGCATCACTCATTTTATATATTGTATCATTATTATATTATTAACATTGTTATTATTATGATTCCTTCCTTTTCTGTTCTATTAAACTGTCTTTATCTCAATCCGCATTTTTTTTCCTTTCCGATTCTCTCCCCGTCCCGCTGGGCGGGGGGAGCGAGCAAGCGGCTGTGTGGTGGTTGGCTGCCTGCCAGGTTAAACCACTACAGTCCTTTTTGGCGCCCAACATGAGGCTCGAAGGGTTGAGATAACAACAGATCTGACCAAAGCATATTAAGGCAAACTTATTATAAGMAGTCATTATATTGGTTGAATAGTCACTGGTCACAATGTTGATTTATTGGCTCTCGAAGTTGTGGGGCTGGCTTTCAGTGTTGGGTTATGTAATACCTTTCTTGCAGTATATATTCCCTGTTCTGCTGTTTATTACTGCTCGGAACTGGGTCAAGGTTATCATTTTGCTGCACTGTGTAACACTGTTTTATGATATGGTAAAATCATTGGTCGTAAGTCTAATCTGGTATCTGTACTCAGCATTGCCAGCGTCTCTGTACCTCAGGAAGCAGCTCTTAGAAACTATTAGTAATTACACTCTCTTTGTCTTGGAGAAAGAATTTATGGGGGAGACAAAGTGGGACATTTTCTCCCACTTGTTCATCTTCCCTTTCATATCTCCAGAAATTTCTTTTTCTTCTATCCTCTTCGTGAAGCCCTCCGCAACAGTGCCTGAGAATTTTGAATACACTTGGGATGTTCAAACAAGCATGTTCTTATTGCTATGTCTCCTGAATGTGGTTCAGGTCTTGCTTAGGGTTAAAAAACTATTTAGGAATGCCGTCCAGAGATCAACCCCGGCAACAGACACGGTGGCTACTCAAAGCCCTGCAACAGGTACCGCGGCTGCTTCAACCCCCACGACAGTAGCCCCCTGTGGCTACTCAAATCCCGTCGACAGACACTGTGGGTACTCCAACCCCTGCGACAGACACTGCAGCTACCCAAACCCCACCCAACAGTCACTGCAGCCATTCCAACCCCTGTGACAGGCACTGCAGCTACCCAAACCCCACCAACAGTCACTGTGGCTGAACCAGAGAACCARCCTGTGCTGGTACCAGTAGCCCCTATACAGAAGAAGAAATACACAAGAAAATCAGCTCATTTAGTAAGGGATGAAGATGAGCCAGGGCSATCACGACAACAGCAGGAGGAAGAGGCAGAAGCCATAAATGAGATGGTAACCACCCGATCCCTGTCTCTGGGGGAGCTGCGAGATGTGCGGAAAGATTCCAGCCGCCGCCGAGGTGAGCACATTATCACCTGGCTGCTCCGATGTTGGGATAAYGGGGCCAGCAGCCTGGAATTAGAGGGGAGGGAAGCCAAGCAGCTGGGATCCCTTTCTAGGGAAGGGGGCATTGACAAGGCGATTGGACAAGGGGCACAAGTCCTCAGCCTCTGGAGGCGACTCCTGTCAGGCATGAAGGTATCCCTTCAAGGAAGATGTTGTATGTCACCCAGGCAAGTGGACCACCATGGAGAGAGGTATCCAGTACCTGAGGGAATTAGGCATGCTGGAGGTGATTTATAGTGACCTGGACAATGAGCAATTGCATTGTGCATCACTCATTTTGTATATTGTATCATTATTATATTATTATCACTGTTATTATTATGATTCCTTCCTTTTCTGTTCTATTAAACTGTCTTTATCTCAATTCATGAATTTTTTTTTCCCGATTCTCTCCCCGTCCCTGGGGGGGAGTGAGCAAGCAGCTGTGTGGCATTTGGCTGCCTGGCAGGTTAAACCACTACAGGGGGGAACAAAAAAAAAAAAGAAAAAAGAAAAAAGAAAAAAAACATTTAAAAAAAGAGTTTAACTGTTTAGGAGGGCAAGTCTGATCCTGAAAGGCTTGGTAGAAATTGTAACTTAGCTCCAAACAAAAGTTGTTTTATTGTATGGCAGTTGTCAATCCATCATGCAAGCACAGCTGTGATACAGAAAAATAGTGTCAATGTATATTTTAAACTCACTCTGAAAGGAAAATTGAGGTTATTATTGACAGAAATAGTTTAGCAAATACTGCATTAAAATAATTACACTAAAACAATATTTGGGCTGGTAAATAAGTTGTTAATGGGTATGAATTGAACCACGCAGCAAAGTATGAAGCTTAGGAATACAAGAACACTGAGCACAAATGTCCTCTGGAAACAAGTATGCTGATGGCCTGAATGAAGGGAAGAGGAAGAAAACCCATAGAAGAAAGTCATCGGTCGTATAWACAAATATCTGTGTCTTTACATTTGAATATTTGTCATGATTCACTCACAGCTACAGAAGAGTAAATACGGTAATTGTGCAGGTAAAACAAGGTGGTAGAAACCATAGTATTCTACTCACAGAGAAGAAATTAAATTTCATTAAAAATCTTTACTCTAAAAACATTTATATCTGGACATAGTTAATTCCCACTGATTTACCTTTTGTTCATTCGTTTAAAAAGCAGATTTTTACCACATAAAGGGAAGGGGGCTATGGAAATAACATTGATTTTGACTGAGAGCTGGATGTCTGGTCATGTTTGTTAAAAACCTTGTTCTCTCCCTCTAAACTCAAGCATATCTTTCAAATCATAGGATGGCTGCAGTTTCAATGTTAAGTGTATTTGACTTTTGCAAAATAAATATTAGTTAACAAGTTATTCTGTTTACCGAACTGAGCTTAAATGAATAYCTGCTTCTAGAATTACTCTAAAAATAATGATTGATATAACTTTAATGGTCTTAATCCACTCCAAGAGACTCTTCACAGATGAAAGTATTACTTGTCTGGATAAGAATAAAGAAACAGTCTGACACTATTTATCCAACACACTTACAGTATTTTTTAATGCTGAGAAAGTAATTACACTGAAGAGATAAGAGAGGAATGAAACATTGAGTTAGAATCTTAAAGATATAATATATGTAACAAAACCTGATAATGAAATAATAATTCCAATGTCATGTCTTAACACCCCATTTATAAATCTATGATAACAAGAATTTATTTTTAAAACCTGAATATCTTGTATAGAAAAAATAAGATGAAAGGAAAATGGGAGGTTATGGTCATGTAGCTATAGTACCAATGCTCTTGGTTTCAAAGTTTAAAATGTTCTTTGGCCATAAATGAAAGCTCTCAGAAAACTTTTTAATCTAAAAATAAAACAGCTTCCAAACTTGGTAAAAATGGAACAAAGAAGGAGGGATAAAAAGCTATCTGTTCCATGGGTCAAATCTAAAGTTATTTTGCAGATCTTAACATTTCATGCTGTGAAATGCATAGTTTCCTCTTTTTCATGATGAAGTGGAATCTTAACTTTGAATTTCCAAGATATAAATGTATGAATGTATGTAGCTCTGTATACACACACAAATATATTCCTTAATGTCAGTTAAATACTTCTTACAAAATCAGAAAATAACCAAAATATTCTCTTTCATTTTATCTTTGAATTAAAACTAGTGTTGGTACTTCTTTGGATAGCAAAACATTATTCATTAAAAATGACTATGCAGTTTGAAATATTAGTTATGTTTATTYGTACATTTTTAACCTCAGATAAGACTCGTTGAATATCACACACACAGCATGTGTGCACGTCTGCATGTGTRCATTACACAGTGCAGAGCTACATGCAGAAGGATATGAACTAGTTCTAATACTGAAAGAAGTATCATTGTGACATTGTGCCGATCTAGCTCAACTAATGCACCCCACTTCTCTGCACAAAAACATCTTAATAAAACTATACCCACAATAGTGGGACTGTTGTATTAAAGACCATCGCTGCACTGGCATAAAATGTGAGATAGACAGAAACCCTATCAGCCATGCATAATCTTTGTTCCTTCTAGAGACCTCTGTAAGCAGAAAAATACCATTAAAGGAGAACTGTTTATCTGACAAACATTTTTTTTAATATTACCTCTTTTATTCTAGAGAATTTTATCGTTCCTATTTCAAAAAGATATTATAATTTTAATTATTCTTTATTAGAGTCTATTTCAACACTACAGAGTTTAAATTACTGGGGTATAGCTTATTTAATCACTTTGTGGTTATATCACTCTCTCAGTCTACCATGTAAATTTTTGTTCCTGGGAAAGGAAAGCCAACTAAATCCATGCACAACTTGACTGCTCTGAACTTCTCTCTCTTTCTGACCCCTTCTACACCACAGAACATGAGAATTCTTCCCAACCTATGTCAAACACTCTACAATCACTTATTAAAGACAGGGCTCAGAAGATCACAGAGTATCCAAATAGCCCTGGTACTTAGATATCTACTTCAGGCACTATGCTTCTTAAATATTTGGTTGGCCTTTTTTTGCTTTGTATTCATACCCCTGTGGACTTTGTCTACTTACACCTTCAGGATACACATGTTTACTTTRGACTATCACCCTGCTTTCTGCAGAATGCACAAAATGGGAGTATAGATTTATTCAACTTAGTTAAAACTTCTATTTATAGTGCAGAAGTTTTTTTTAAGTATAGTCTACAAACCCGGAAATACAAAGTCACAATCATAACTTTAGAAATGGTCATGTGACACTGAATCAAGACATGTGGTAACACCTCCAAACAGGATCCATGGGTATTATCTTTAATCTGGTCAGACTGTTTTTCTCCTGCTACTGTATATGCACTGAAGTTATAGCCTTATTGTACAGGAGTAGTTAGACTTGCTTTTGAGCTGGCGTTTGTTACACTGGATGTTCTCCATATAGAAGAAACCGTCCATTTACAAYGCTCCCAAATTATGGTTAGGATAACAAGAAAGGTGTAAAAGTCCATGCCTAATTGCAGCCTTTTCAACGTTTCTATTAATGAATACGTATATCTTAGTTTTACAGAACCACCTTTGGGTGTTTATCATGTCCAAAGAGAAATCCATCAGAATTATATCTTCACATGGGAGAAAAATAGTTCATTKAAACTGTTATTCTCTGAAGATTTATGTGGCAACAGCCCATCACAAAATCCTTTTGGCACTGTCTTTCTTAATTGTTTTGAATGTAGGAGGCGATTACATGCTCTTTTGAGGTTGCCTGGAGCTTTTAAGGACCTACATTTCTCAGCAGTGTATGGTGCATGGTACTTTCCACTACAACTCATGGTTCAAACTCTGATATAAAGACTTCCTTTCTTGGCTTCCCTTTTGTCAGCATCAGCCAGTACCCTTTGTACTGCAGTCACAGCGTAACATGGGAGAAACTTTTCATGATGAGACAAGGTTGCATTGCAAGTTCTCATTATTCTCTATGAAAACAGTTCTGCTGATTTTAGCAGAGGACTGCCTGATATGGTATGAACATGCACACCAATTACTTCGTAGGTTGTAGTAGAAGAGGAACTTACATATTAATAGCTTTTCTTCAAAAATGTGCGTGTTAAAGAAATACATGAAGGAATACATGTAATACACTTATCTAATCTCTTTTAAGTTTTTTTGTTCTAAAGTCTATATTCAAATAATTATTTTTTTACCATTTTTTACCATTTTAAAATATCCTATCAAATGAAAGCAAGATTGCATTTCTGATTACAGATTAAAATGTTCATCCTCCATCATACTGTTCAGACCTTCTGCCTTTTTAGTCTTTTGCTTCCCACCTACTAATTCACAACTTTCTGCTATGATAAGAAATGTAGAATACATATTAGGCATAGGAAGCAATCAGTCTGAATTTCTAGCACCATCTAGATGTGTTACACTACATTCTGTGAGAAAGTTTGGTCAGAAACCTCATTGATCTTGACAAGAAGGCTATGCTGTAAAGGTTGATAATGCAAGTTTCAACCTCTGATTTTTTTAATTTAAACTCTAAAGTTTTTAATAAATCATCGAAATAGAATGTATAAAGACTTAATCACAGATTGATCCCAAAGTATTTCATAGGGCCAGGAGTTTCCCTGAGAGTATTCCATGAAGTGAATATTCATATGGGAAGTAAAGAGTATGTACTTTCCATCAGATAATGAGAAGCAAAGAGAAAGGTTTCAAGATTTTAACGTGTACAAATATTTGCAGCTCAAAGATGAGTCCAAAACATCTTTAGAGAAGCTTTAGTTTTCTACATTTTTTGAAACACCTATATAAAGAAGGAAATTATTTCATTCAATTATATAACAATGCACTTAGAACCATACAAAATGCAAAACAAGATGACCCCTACTTTAAAGCATGACTAACAGTCCCATGTGTGAATCTAGTTAAAAGCAATAAAATCAAATTAAGTGTAAGTTATCTAAATTATTTGAAGTGTTTTTGAGACATTCATTAGTACTCTGTTGAAGTTATGGAACAAACAAACAAACAAACAAATAAAACCACCTTTCTAATCCAGACCAGATTGTCTTATCTAGCTAAACCTTCTACCAGAAGATTTAGACATGGGTTATAGCCACACCCATCATGTTTTCCAATACAGTGATCTTTCAAGCAAAGCAGGATGGATCATATGAAAGTGAGAAATTCTGAGTCTTGAAGTTTTTTAAGGGGTCTTCAACATATTTAAAAATGAAAAGCTCCAGTGAGAACTAACATAAGATTCAAATCCGGTTGGCGGCCGGTCATGAGCGGTGTTCCCCAGGGCTCAGTTTTGGGGCCAGTCTTGTTCAACATCTTTATCAATGATCTGGACGAGGGGATCGAGTGCACCCTCAGTAAGTTCGCAGATGACACCAAGATGGGCGGGAGTGTTGATCTGCCTGAGGGTAGGAAGGCTCTGCAGAGGGATCTGGACAGGCTGGATTGATGGGCCGAGGCCAATTGCATGAGGTTCAATAAGATCAAGTGCCGGGTCCTGCACTTCGGTCATGACAACCCCAGACAATGCTACAGGCCTGGGGAAGAGTGGCTGGAAAGCTGCCCGGCAGAAAAGGACCTGGGGGTGCTGGTCGACGGCCGGCTGAACATGAGCCGGCAGTGTGCCCAGGTAGCCAAGAAGGCCAACGGCATCCTGGCCTGTATCAGGAATAGTGTGACCAGCAGGAGTAGGGAGGTGATCGTGGCCCTGTACTCGGCACTGGTGAGGCCGCACCTCGAATCCTGTGTTCAGTTTTKGGCCCCTCACTACAAGAAGGACACTGAGGTGCTGGAGCGTGTCCAGAGAAGGGCGACRAGGCTGGTGAAGGGTCTAGAGAACAGGTCTTATGAGGAGCAGCTGAGGGAGCTGGGATTGTTTAGCCTAGAGAAGAGAAGGCTGAGGGGAGACCTTATCACTCTCTACAACTACCTGAAAGGAGGCTGTAGAGAGATGGGTGCTGGTCTCTTCTCCCAAGTAACAAGTGATAGGACGAGAGGAAATGGCCTCAAGTTGCGCCAGGGGAGGTTTAGATTGGGTATTAGGAAAAATTTCTTCACTGAAAGGGTAGTCAGGCATTGGAACAAGCTGCCCAGGGAAGTGGTGGAGTCACCATCCCTGGAGGTGTTCAAAAAACATGTGGATGAGGTGCTTCGGGACATGGTTTAGTGGGCATGGGTACTGAGTTGATGGTTGGACTCGATGATCTTAGAGGTCTTTTCCAACCTTAATGATTCTATGATTCTATGATTACTTCAATGTGGCCCATCAGGGGAAAGGATGAACAATTCCCTTTACTTCTTGTGTTTTATGAAGTTTATTATACAACATTATTTTCCTAATTTGCAACATCTAAAAAGATAAAGCAGCCAATCACTGCCAAATTTATGTTGCACTTTAGTTCCATTCTGAAACAAGTTTTAGTCTGGAGTGAGGCCTAGTATTTAAGAAGACTAAAACATGTCTAGTTTAGTTAAGATTTTGGTGGGGTTAATTCCATAACCTTTCTTCAATATATCTCTACTTCACCTCTGTGTTAAAGAGGAAACCTAGTCAGAACAGGTGATGCGAGAAAGGTATATTGCAATTAACAAAACCCCGAAGGCTTCTTTCCATCAAAGAAAAGCTCAGAACAGGATGGAGCATAGAAGAAGATGAATAGTCAACAAATATTTCTGCTATGAAGGAAAAACTGAAAGAAACTTGAGGGATAAGGAACAAATTACAAGTATAATAATAACCTGCATACAGTAAGAAGAGATGATAATTCAGAAAACCAGATTTGGGGATGAGGTTGATCATTTTAGGTATTTTTGCTCCCTCAGCAGTTTGTTGGTGGGAATCCAGTGGCAAGTAATTAGTTTGGTTTAATATACGTTCATGTAATCAGATACTCACTTCTTTATTTGGCATTAGAAATCTAAAAAAAAATCAAGAAGATTTTAATAAAGATTAAAGAATAGCTTATTCAGCTAGTGTAAATCAGAGTAATATGAAAATTATTTTAACATATGTTTTGTCTGAATTATATTCAAGGTTTTTTTCAATACATCCTTACTCTTTTCATTGTTACGGTTTCTGAAGTCAAAAAGTATTTCTTGAGTGCATTAATGTCACTGCTGCAAGAAAGAGAAATACGTTTTAAGAGGTAGTCCTCAGAGCAAGACAAAGATAAACGTGGATTTACTGTATTATGTCCTGAACAGAGGCAAATATTACAGTTTGTTTCTTTTTTTTCTGGCATAATTTCTGAGGAATGGGAAGAAGCTAAATCTTAGGTACACATCTGTCATAAAGTAAAAATTTTCCTAAAATCATAAGCTATCTTGTAGGGTTGAGAATACAGCAGACAAACTTGTACTTATGCAGCTGTTGTGGTTTAACCCAGAAGGCAGCCAAATACCACACAGCTGCTCACTCACTCCCCCACCTCAGTGGGATGGGGGAGAGAAACAGGGGGGRAAAGAAAAAAAGTAAAATTTGTGGATTGAGATAAAGGCAGTTTAATAGAACAGAAAAGGAAGAGATATAATAATAGTAGTAGTAATAGTAATAGTAATAGCAGTAGTAATAATAACAACAACAATAACAATAATAATAATAATAATAATAATAATAATAATAATAATAATAATATTTAACTCTATCCCAGCCGAAACCAGGACAGCAGCTGACCACATCCAAGCAGACATGTTTCATACTGAACTTGGATTCCCCGAAATAAGAACTGGAGCACCATAGAAAAGTTTTAGAGCACCTCAAGTTATATTCACCAGAAGGACCATGAAGCAAGGGAATAAGTGAAGAATAATGAAACAGGAAAAATCATTATGAAAAAACTGAACGTAAATTGTATATACCTTGATTTGAAGCATCCTGGGAAAGAAATATTCAGTGTTTCTCTGGGAGCCCAGCCTGTGCTGAGTGCATAGCTAATGGRGTAAAAAGACTAAAGCATTTTTTGTATAATTTTTCTAGTATACCAGTGGCAAATCAGAAGAATGTTAATTTCTTGGCAGAAAGCAGTATTTCATGAAAGCCAGTAAATGAAGTACAGGAAGCTTTTTCTGGCCATTTTCAAATACCACAAACCAAGAAAGCAGGAAAATCTAGTAGGTTACTTTCAAGGAAAATTAATCTATTTCAGCTATCATATTTTCCTTATAGAGCTGGGAGGAGATAGAATTTGTAAAAGAATTGTTTCCTAAAACAAGACCTGGTCAAGGTGTTTGGATGAAATTATTTTCCAATTGTTTAACTTGTGAAATTGCTGTAATTGTCACACTGATGTTCTGTAATCAACATTTATTAACATGGCATCAATCATATCAAATCTGCTACTTCTTCTGTAGAAAAGCTGAACATTTCTTAAGCTTGGTTCAAATACTGGTTTCTAAACATTTTCCTTAAATATTTTTATGGTATTTTTAAAACTCTTTTTTCAAATGAGTCAGTAGAAACTTTCCAAGACACTCCCTAGAAGACCATGCTATAAACATTACTCTTTTTTTAATCTATAGAAATCTATAGATTAAAAATCTTATGGTTAAACCCACTAGATTTGTCTTCTACCACCATATGCAAATTTCATCATGGTAAAATGAAGAACCTAAAGGTCATGTGCTGCAATAAGAAATAAAACTAACCCTTATGAGTTGCACCTGTTTCATTCCAACATATCTACTTGGTTTTGTTGTGGGTTTTTTTTGATTTATTTTAGTACATATTTTTGTGATTCTACTCAGTAGGCAATTAAATCACGATTTCCTGAATGGGAAAAGGACCTTAAAAATAAAATGAAGGCTGTATGTAGTTCATTTAGAGCCATACTTTTGTGTGCAGCATCCATGGTATAAAATTCCTATTTCTAGCATCACAATATCAGTAAAAGTAAACTAAATCTGAGGACTATTTGTGTGTCTAACGTATTGCTGTTGACTCCACTATTTTCATGAGTTCACTGTCATGATCATCAGCTACAGAAATTTTACTCAGGCACTTTGCACCACTTCAACTTATGCCACGTGAAATATGAGCTATCAGGTAAATTTAACTTAGTTTTAAATAGCTTTTTTGGGGTTGTTACGGTTCAGTTGAATAAACAGTCAATCTCAATTACTCTTTTAATGTACTGAGTCACAGACACATTCATAAGATGTGAATCCTTACATATATATATATATCTTCAGCATACACAGTCGTGTGAAATGGTATCATCAACTCCGGTATAAATAGGTATCTCCTGCCCTAAAAATAAAAATGATTTTCTCTAACTGATTTTTGAAAGTGTTTTATGGTTATGTTGATCTCAAAAGTACTTGGTGCTAAACTGCCAGCCAAACATTTCAACAGACATTCATATACAGTAATGTTTTGGGGTTTTATTGCATTCATTAGAAATTGTAAGAAAGACCATATACAAGAAAACTGCCACCTGCCTAGTGTTTATTATTTCCATTAATCTTCTTTTCCCTGTCACTGTGTGTCCTTCTATGCCTCCTCTTACCAAGACAGTGAGCAGAAATAACACAGTTTGCTTGCCACAGTGCCTGCTATCGGTTGTCATATTCCACATAGTTGGCTTATACTGAGTAATATTTCTCTCTCTTTCCTTTTCTTATTCTGAACTTCCTTTGTTGGGATTTTTTTGCTTCATACCAAAGCAGAAGACTCTTCACAGCACGACCTTATGTTTATGACTAGTTTTATTCAAAAAACATTTGGCACAGACAAGCAAGTTACTCTCATTACTTCATACTCACAGAAATCAGATGAACTGCAGCATATGCTACTTCAAAAAGATGGTTTAGAAAAGAAAGCAGATTTTTTTCCAGACAGTTGCAGATAGTGCCAACTACAAATACTACAACACTTGATCTGAGAACATACTCCAATACCAATTTGCCACCAGGGACATATAAAAGTTATGTACTCCTTCACCTTTTTCCATCATTGGGACCAGTTAAAGCTGTGGCTGCAGCTATACAGCTGTGCAGCTCAGTCTTTACATCATGGTTTATCCAACCTGCACACACAATGAGTGTTTATCTACGTCTTTACTGTGGGATCAAGCAAATGCATACAACTGCACATACCTGACAATGAAAATAAGCCCTGACAGTTTCAAAGCTAACTGTAATAGCCATCCTTCATTTTGGGGGTATTTTTTGTCTTGTTCATCAAATTCATATGTAAGCTATAACATCTCAAATACTAATATATGTTTGCTTTAGATCCAACATCTATGCTACATAAATGAAATAGTTTCTGGGGACCTRGATGAAAGTAAATCTTCTGTATCCTAGACTTCATCAATGATTGGCATAATTAGCTCTCCAAAGTAAGAAAAGCAAGTCATAAAGAAATATTTTCTCCCTTCAACATTGTGTCTTCATAAATCTATATACAAGCTATAACCAATAGCAAGTGCCATGTCAATAAAACCAGTAAGTACCATTATATTAGATATTGCTATTTAATTAACAATTCATRGAAGTGTTTCAGTGCATGTATACCAGTATATACATATGTATATACATGTGTATCTATGTATGTATGCACAAACACAGACAAACCAAAAAAAATACTGTTGGGCCTATTGACTCTTCCCTCCTCCCACTTCTCTTCCCATGAAAAAATATTATGCTACTTTGTATTTTACTATATATTACAATAAAAACGTTTTTACATGCAGAAATACTGGTGCAATTTTCTTGCTTTGTCTCTGAAACTGATATTACATCTTCTGGATATGACTCAGCTTTACATATATCTCAACATGAGTGGGAAGGCATTCCATTCTTCCCTTTCCCATTGGCATCCATCAGTATGCCAAAATACAGGCTGCTGCATATAAAAAAGTAAAGTGCAGTATGAGAGGGCATCTTCACTGGTTGTTCAGTTATGCAGAATATAAAAGATCAGCCTTTATGTTTCTAGACATTCTTCAAAAGTTATAGTCAACGAAACCACATTTACAGTACTCCTCAGTTCATTGCATTCATTTATTATGTGTACATTACTCTCACTTGTCTTCAGAGAATGTGTGTTGAATTCTAAACACTTACATTGCTGGATTCCTCCACTAGAAGCACTGTGTACAGTGATGGTTTCTGAATGCATGTTAGACAAGATCTACTTTTATATTCATTTTGCATACCTTTTTTTTTTTTTTTTGCCCTCAGCAAAATGCAGTTTGTACAGACCRCTAACCCTACTTTGCACTGAGTACTGCTCTTGCTGAAAGCAGTGGGTGTCAGTGTGGCATTTCTCCTTCATCATACAATTTGTTTTCTTGCCAGTAAGGTTAAGAGCAAGAGATACAAATTATCTAATGTAAAATTACTAGCTGAAGATAGATGTCATGCAAATATTAAATCATCTATCGTATCTGCATATTGGCAGATAACCTGCTAGAGCTATCTAAATTAGTTTTAAATAGTTCCATGTATAAGGGAAGCAGCAAAGCATACCATGATAAAACAAGGATCCTGAGGGTTTCTACATCATTACATTTCAATTTTGGTTGGAGGAAGAGCAAATGAAACCTGAATTAAGCTCTTCTACAAACTTGTAAGTTGGTAGAACTTCTTCAAATCYTCATTACGTTTTAATGATCTGTCATATTTCCGAGCAGCATATAGCAATAACTTACATCTAGATGCATTAACTCAGGAAAACATGAATGAATTAAAAAGAAATCTACAGACTTTCAGACTAGATAGCAACCAAACTTTTTTCAGATTCTAGATATGCTATGTTAGCACATTTAATTTTTCAGGGTTTGTTCCATTCAATTTCCTCTTGTATGCTTCTACAAAAAGTATAGCCTTGGATGCACACTGCACATGTGGTACTCCTAATTGTCAGACACAAATGAAGGCAGCAGAGAGAATTTTTTGTCAATAGAAGCCATTTTTCTAGAGTTTAATATAAACAAATATAAATAAGTTTGCACTCTGAAATGGCCAAATAGTGCTATCTTGTATTTTCTTACATATACAAGTGCTGAGTGAACGAATGATTTACGTTAAACCCCAAATATTAAGAAAATAAAAAATATAATACAAAATATATATATTAGAAATATATAATTAGAGGCTATTATATATCATTAGAATGTTATGTATAATTAGAATATAATACAGATAATTAGTGCATGACAGAAAATATTTTATATATATAGATATAAAATTAGAAAAATATATCTAATTAGAAAAATATAATACAAAACCCATAAGGTAATTACCTAGATCAGGAAAAAATCTAAGAACAGACTTTACTAAAAGTATTATTCACCAGAAATACTATTTTGCTCTTCATTTTCTCAATATAACCACCTAGATATAGATGACCTCAAGAAGTGCCTGGTCCAGGCAATTGCCCAGACCGAGTAGGCCAGTGAATATTGCATGTGATGAGCCCTCTAGAGACCTACAAGGTAGAAGAGAATGACCTACATGTGCTTTTCTGATTTCAGTTTCAACCCAGAAACATCTCCCTAGCTGTGTCACTCGTTCATTATATGTTGGAGCACTGAGAAGCCCTCAGCTTGCTTTGCAATGAGATGATGGGAGTTCATTTAATAGAGGAAGGAAATAAACTCTCCCTAGATCAGAAAGCATTTCCTTTTGCAAGCAGATGTTTGGACACTAGAAAAACTGTATTTTGTCTCAAGGGAGTGTTGCCTGCCCAGAGAAGCTGTCTTATTTCTACAGTCATCGCCAATTTGTTTTGTGTGTTCTTGTGTTACCAGCCAAATACAAGGTTCACCATGCCAGACGCCACAGGAACTGAATATTGTAGATCCAGCAGCTATCTGTCAATGCAGCCACACACCAAGGATAAATGCAATGCACAGGTAATGACTGGTGTAAGCTCTAAAAAGAGCAGCTTCCATCCGAGACGAACTTAACACAGCTCCATCTGGTACCTCTGCTCACTGATAAYCAGCTGGCAGGGCAGTGGGAGATGGCTGGAAGGGCTGCAGCATCCAAGAAGATTGCTTAGCACGAATTATAAACTTGGCTACCTATAATTTCACACCCCGGGAGGTGCTCTCGGGATGATTATTGCCCTTAGCAGTTGGCTGCCTCCTCAGTGACAGAATGACTCACTTTGTTATTAAAGCAAATTAAGAGATGGAGGTTTATTGAGTGTTGGGCAATCTACTAATCAATGCAATAAAGTTTCCTTGAAGGGAGGGCTGGATGCCAGAACTGGACCAGAATTTGATTTGAACATACTATCTACAGTCTCCCTGGCAAAAAAGAAGGTGCAGAACATGCAGAAGGAAAGAATATATTCTCAGGAAGACCTTTCTTTTTCCAGTAGCAATCAATGTCTGTGCATATGCCAGCAGAAGAAAAGGAGAGGGACAGTCCTGAGGTAGAAACACAGGAATGTTCATGATGAGGACARGTCCTGCCACACACTATTTTAATTAGGGTCTAATGCTCAGTGGTGACAACAGGAAAGGGGTCCCTTCAGGTACAGGCAGGCTCCTGTAACATCTTATGCTCAGCTGAGTGTCAGAATCAGTCAACATGGAGTTTTACCTTACAAAGCACAGTAATCAAAGGACCAAGTGCTATCGCCTGCTGGTTTTCAGCGGAAATTTGAAGTTTAATGGCTAGCAACTGCTTTCATGGGTGAGCAGAAGAATCTTACTCAGCTTTTTTAGCAATTTAAAGGGAAAATTAAAAATAGTATAAAAAGAAAGAAAAAATAGAAAGAAAAAAAAAAAACAAACGCTAAGGAACAAGGTGAATCCTAGTATCAGAAAGCACAGAGGCACAGGCTGGCATTAGTTTATCTCAGCATCCTTCCTGGTGTGAGGGCCTTCATTCTGGGATTTTTATCATCATCTATTATTACTAACAATTTGTGTAATACAGGCCCTCAGTTCTGTTTACTACATCTTTAAGTTTTCACAGCMAAATTTAACACTTAATCTTCTATTTTGAGCATCCACCATATTCTCACATTCTGGAGCATGACTGATAAGAAACTATAAAAGGAAGAGGGAAAAGAAATCTCTATGTTAATGAGATAGCTCTGTTAAAACATAACAGCATAATATGTGATTTTATACTACTTATGTTTAAAAGTTGTATTTATTACAAACTTTTAAATTTCAAAGAAACCAAATCTAAATGCATCTAAATCAGAAAATGCTTTTCTATTCCTTTTTTAAAGATATATATAGGAAACATATTTAAGAAACTAACTAATTCATCTTCTGAATTGACATTAACAAAATCTAAGAGGATAGAAACAGACAAGGAATATGTCCATATTTAGTAAGGGAAACCAGTCATCCCACATTTAATCCCTGGAATAATGCTATAATGAATGATTACAAGCAATTTGCATGCAGGTAGAAAATTAATAAGATTGTAAAAGACACAGCAAATGTGAATTCATCAGGAAAAAAAGAATCGTACTAAACAGCTTTCTTTATGACAGGTCTACTGCATCAGTTAGAGGGAAACATTACTTTTTTATGTAACTAAACTAAATTAAATAGAAAGTGCAGTTAAAAAAATTAAGAATAATACTAACTTGGAATGCGTTGTACATACCTTAGAAAGCAAGTCTGGAATTAAAAAATATTTTGGTAAACAAGATCTGGCATAAAATCAGTCAGATGAAATTCAGTAAATGCAAAGACCTACATATGGAAAGGAGATATTAAATGCAAGAATGAAAAATGAGCAATTACTGACTGGGCAGAAGTGCTGCAGAAAGGATATAGATGTTGAGTAGATAAAACTGAGTATGTTAATCACCATGGCAGGCAGCTACCATTGCGGGATGTACTAACAAGAATGTTACATGTAAGACACTGAAGACAGCTATTCTGATCTACTTATTCTAGGGAGCTATCGTTTGGAGTACACGTTCAGCTTTGGGTGTAGCAGTTAACGATTTAAGCAAATGTATAGAAGAAAAAAATATGTTGCATTATGAGGAGAGACTGCATTTATAGTCTGCTTTAATCCGAAGGAAACTGTAGTTTTCTGTAAAGAAAGTGGAAGAATAACTGTCTTCTGGGAGCACAGGTAAAAAATTAAAGTTTACTGCAAATACAGCCAAAAGGGTAAAGGCTGGCCTGTAAAGGTTATAAAATCTTTACTGGAGTTTTCTAAAGTACAAAGTAAACAACAGTAGCAGGGATGATCTAGGCATATGTAATACTACTTCACACCAGGAAGACAGATAACATGATCTCTCAAGGTACTTTTCAACTTTCCACTTCTTTTATCCCAAATACACATACCATACATGCTCTAATTGCAGTCACAGTGAGTTCCATTGCTGGACTTGATTTAGTAAGAGTTGCATAGCTCCTCAGAGACTTCTGAACTAATAAAATGAATCTGACTGTCAGAAAAAGCCATAAACTTTTCAACGATACAAAGAGACACAAAATTCATGTTGCAGCTTTTTTTCTATGGATTTGAATATATTAACCTTTTACTAATTTTTTTTATTGGTTTGAACTTTTTTCTTTTGAAATGCCTAATCTATAACATCTCTGAATACAGATTTTCTGTTAACTGTACTTGATTAGCTACAGTTACAAAATTTAAAGCAATGTACCTTTCTCTGTGTTTCATATACAATTTTCCTTATATTAAGACAGACAGAAATAAGTTGCATAGGTCCTCAAATGAAAATATTAAAGCAATCAGATTGTTAGACTCTATTTAAATCCCTCAGACAACCATTTAGTGTCTTTTTGATCAAGGCTAGTGAAGTCTCTAGAGCCAGAAGAAATACAGTCCATAGACAGTCTGTATGAATTTGTCTGTTCACACCCAAACTGTCTAATATCACTATATGCCATGCTAACCAAATATTTACTTTGCTATGTGTTTCAAACATCCAAAAAATGTGCAAAGGGCAGCCTGCACTCACACTGTGTTTTCAAATTTATTGTCTGGATGCACAGCAAATGCTGTCTTCAGGAATACACATGGGCACTCCAAAAAGCAATACTCAAACCAACAAGATTCAGTTCCTTTAACAATAACAATCCAGACTATAGTATCTTGGGGCATAAACTGTGCAATTATTCTGTACTGAAGAACATCACACATACTTCCTACTCTTTTATAGGTAAATAATAGCATTCAAAACTGAAACACAGTAATTTTGAGTGTTTTATCGACACATTAGATCCTATCTTGCCATATTTTCCTTCTGATCCCTTTTCCACATAAAATCTACTTATCCTGTGAACATGTAAAGAAGTTGAATAATACAACTAGCCAAAGTCACTCCCTCTTGCTTTAAAACACATTTTAAAAGTAGTGGAGTCCAGAAAGGACCCTCTGAAATTTTTGTTTTGTTGAGAATCACAGTTCCAGTGCTCAAAAACACTACATAGGACCTACTGCTAATCATTATGTACAATTACAACAGCTAGCAAGGTATTTAACTAGTGATCTACATGCACAATTACCTCGTTTGCAAACATACAAGATAATTTAAAGTGTAAATTAGCCAGAGATTTGTATGTACAAAATTGTGCAGGTGCATTTTTTAATCCAGGTTCATCTGGATTCAGCTTCTCTCCTTCAAAGTGGAGTCAGATCGGAGGTCCTCAGTCACACCAGTTTCCCAAGACCACTGATGTTTGTTTCATACAATGTATTATAYGTGTTTTATAAACTATTCTATACTTCAAAAAAAAACCTTCAAGTGTTATTAACCATATTTTGTCCCGTGCAGGGGTTAAGTGTACAGCAGGCGATGGCACCCACTCTGGTTCTAACATGGATGTGAGCATTTCTTGGCACTGTTCATTTCATATTGCTGCTGGATGATCTTACCTTTTTAACCGCACAGCAGCACGGCTGACACCTCTATGTCAGGAGAAGTTCAGAATTAAAATGTTCTAAACAGCAGAGCATTAGTTGTTTGCAGCTCGCCATTTGTAGTTGCAATACAGCCTTTTTACATTAATAAAAAATAGGGTAATGGACTGAAACCGGGTTGCACACACTTGTCAGGACTGCCTAAAAGGTGGGGTTAAGAATGTTTTGTGAAATCAATGAAATATATTTACTAACTGTTACATAGGCATTAATATCATCTTAACTCAATGCTGGAGGAGAGAATACTGTCACTGAAACAAATATTAGTAAGTACAGACAGTTAAGATTGCTGCAGAAGTCAATCTAGAGAAATACAGGGCTCATGGGTATGAGGAAAGGGACGAAACCTTTTAAAAATTAAAAAACAGTAACCACAAATGAGTTTTTCCATGCTAGAAGTTTCTATTTTAACATTTAGACATCAGTAAAATTTTCACTGAGCTCAGCACATTTACTTTTTTTGAAAGAAGGAATCAAATCATGGCCTACCTTCTGTAATTCATTAATAACTATTTTCAGCCCAGCAGGCAGTGGTTCACAGCTTTGGAGGTGTAGTCACCTGTATCAAACAGTAATTCTTAAAGACCAGATTTATCTGGGAAGCACTAATTAATAGCCTAAGACAGTGAAGACTGGTATGAGAGCTCTGAGCTATTTTCTGGGCTGAGTTTACTCCACGCAGTTATACAGCAGCCCACAGGTCAGTATTTTAGGAAAAAAAAAATGAAACCAGTTGTATTGGGTTTATGCGGCAAGGGTTGTTAGTAGGGGGGCTTCAGGAGTGGTCTCTGTGAGAAGACACCCACCTCCTACACCATTTGTTGCCTTACCTAAGGGACTTTGTGTAACCTGCAATGATACCAAGGGAATGGAGACAAGGACAGTGACAGGAGAGGGGTCTGGAGTGAAGCTGAGCCTGGGAAAGGGAGAGAAAAGGTGTTTTCCCTAAGAGTTTAAATGTTTGTTGTCTCTGTTTCCCCACATCCATCAGTAATCAAATGTTTTAAGTTCAATTCCCCAAGTTGAGTCTGTTTTGCCTGCAACAGTGATTTCTGACTGATATTCGCATCTTTTTGTTAAGCCATGAGTTTTCTTGTTCTTGCCCATCCTATTTTCTTCCCCCATCTCACTGAGGTCATAGGGTGAACGAGCGGCTGTGTGAGTGCTTGGCTGCCAGACTGGGCCAACCCACCACACCAGTGTGCTCATGATTCCAATGGATGACCAGAAAGTCTCCATTAAGCTTAAAGATGTCTAATAGTTTGAATGTCTGTAGATAGAAAATGCCTAATAGCTAATAACAACCTTCCACTTAGATRTGCAATCAGTTACACGGTTACGTGCTGCCATTGCAACTGTTGAAACAGCCATCTAAGTACTGGGCAACAGAACACAAGGAAAMAAACTGGTCATTCAAAAAGTAGATGCACACATGAGTTCTTCTAGAAAGGCAGGCAAGAGAACTGAACCCCTAGAAATCACAAAATATTTAATTTATACCAGTGTTGTGGTTTAACCTGGTAGGCAGCCAACACTCGCTCACTCCCCCCCTCTGCAGTGGGATGGAGGAGAGAATTGAAAAGAAAAAAACCCAGTAACATCTGTGGATTGAGATAAAGACAATTTAATAGAACAGAAAAGGAGGGGAAAATAATAATAATAATMATCATCATCATCATCCTCATTATCATCATCATGGTAGAATATACAAAATGAGCGATGCATGATGCAATTGCTCACCACCCGCCGACCGATGTCCAGCTAGTTCCCGAGCAGCAGTCACTACCCCCCGGCCAACCCTCCCAGCTTATATACCGAGCATGACGTCACATGGTATGGAATACCCCGTTGGCCAGTTGGGTTAGCTGTCCTGGCTATGCCCCCTCCCAGCTTCTTGTGCACCTAGCAGAGCATGGGAAGCTGAAAAGTCCTTGACTAGTAGACTACTTAACAAGAACTAAAACATTAGTGGGGTATCAACATTCTTCTCATACTAAATCCAAAACACAGCACTAGGAAGAAATTTAACTCTATCCCAGACAAAATCAGGGCAACAAGTTTTGTCTTACTTAAGTAAATTCAAATTGGTCTTCAAGCAGCTATATTTGTTACAAGAATCAAACTTTTAACATAATTATCATTTTGACTCATTGTGGTTTGTTTTTTCTTATAGTGTCAGTCTGAAAGCTACTGTAATTGAATGTTATAATTGTCCTGAATAGGCATCACCATTTACAATTTTTCCTCTGTCAAAAAATGTCTCATTCATTAATACTCAAATTGCAGTATGCTTAAATTGAAACATTACCTCCTTTTCAATTAAAGCAAGCAATTACGTATGTTGGTAATAGAGACAGACAGCTATTGATGATATAGATACATCTGCAAATCATTCTTAAAGAACCTTAAAAATTTATTGAAACTGCATAAAACCGATATAAAGAAAGGCAAAAATTATCAGTCAGGACATACAATGTTCRTATCACAAATAAAAATTTTTTAAAGTATTGCCATGTTCTAATGCAGCTCCCATGGTTTAAATAGGACTGATTTATGCACAAAAAAATCAGTTTTTTTCTGTTAATCCTCTCTGATGTTATTGCACATGCAAAGCAGGTTCAAAAGATTTTTCTAGTTGCAAAAAGACAATGTTAATGCAAACTCCACTGGTAGCTCATTTATACTGCCCTGCATTACAGATAATATTGTACTGTCCAATAGAAGAATTAAGAATAAATAATTTCAAGTTATAAACCTCCAATAACATTTTAGTACAAACTTACAGCACACTGCCAGACAGACCTTTCCAATATACTATACATCATTGATCTTCTCCTTGAGAGCATAGCTGCCTTTTTGAAAGGCAAAAACAGTACATTGGAGACAATCTGAATATGATCAGGTCAATTATAACAGAATAATGAATGCAATAGAACCAATTTTCTTAGACTAGTTTGAAATAATATTGCAATAGTTCTAAAATAATGCATATTTGCTCCAGGAGCATGCATTAAAATAATGAGTTCTCTAAAAAAAAATGGTATTTTGGTGTTAGTTTTACACATGGTATGCTTGATGTTTCTAAAAAAATGTTTATAAAATAAATTATGCTTAAAGAATGAAATATAACTTATTGCAATGCCTGCTTTAACATACACAAAGAACAGTATGAATATGAAGCTGAATCTTCCACACTTTTAAAGCATTATTTTGGTGGTACCAACTGACCACCCATTCCAAGGATCTCCTAAAAAAACAAGCAAATTATAATGCTGGGCAAAGAAATATTATTTAATATCTGCTTATTATAAAATGCTACATTCTTCTGTTCTGATGTTCTATTCAAATGTTAAGATAACAGCTCATTCCAGATTGAATTCTTACATCATGCATACTACAGCTGCAAAGGAAACTTCTGCAGTTCATACCAGCAGCCGTACGAACCAGTTCATACCAAAGCTCATTTGCAACATCTGTGTTTTGAACGTTTTAGCCATTATTTGAAAGTACATTTTAGTCACTCCAAATACAAATATTATCTTTATGTTAGCAGCTTCTGCTTGGAGACCAAATACAGATTTGAGAGACCTCAGTTCGCTTGTCAATTTTGTTCAAAATTTGGTGGCTAAAATCTTTTATCTTTCCATCTATATCCTCCATCTATACCATCCTATCATCAGGTCACAAGATATTTAGTGTTAGATATCAGTGTTTAGATGTCAAGTGAAAATGCAATTTGCATGTCCTTAGAAGGTGTAAGTAAATAGATATAAAAGTTGCAAGTTAGATTTTAACATGTTTACAAGTGGTAGATATTCTCCAGATGTATAAAAGAGCAGTGATATTAGTGGCAAGGTGGTTACACAGTAAGGGTAGAGCAAAGATTATAGAGAATGACTACATAGTTCAAAACCAGAAAAAAAAATGCTTCTCTCTTGCTTTGAGGGTGTGTGGTTTTTTTAGAAAGGAAAGTGAACACACTATGAAATCMAATACCAGAAAGGCAATAGATTTGAGAGAGCAGCAAAATAAATTGCAGTCCAGTTTTATGTACGCAAATTAACTGAGTACAGAGAAGGAAGGTATTTTCTTCCAACAGCTCTAAAACAACTAACCCTTTATGTTGTGCAATTAACAGCATACTTTTCTAGCAGATCTGTCAAAACTAGTAGCATATGGCCAGAGAACTGTAAAGTGCATGCAAGAGGAGGAGAAGGATAAATTCAAGTACAAACCATTAGGCTAATATTACTAGGGTACAAGGCTTAAAACCAGCTTTGAAAGACAGAATAATTTTTAAAAAATTGAATTCAAGGAGAGGAAAAAAGAACAATAAAAAAATGGGGAGGGAGCTGTGATAAACTCACCCTGATAGCTTTTTATTATAACCGGTTTCCCAAATTGAAGAAATTCAGTAGGCGTGTCTAACTGGATTTCAATAAAGCATTTGATATGTTGTTACATGGAAAAACAGTAGTCAAACAAGAGAAAATGAAGGACTGGTACTAAATWTATAAGGGGAAGAGAATCAAGATGGATCAATGTGATGAAACTCAATAACATAAAAATGTATGCAAAGTCATGTACCTTGACCCTATATTTATGATTTTCTACATTTTGCAGGAAGTTCTGAAAATTCACCTCCATCGATGACAGAAATACATTTGATTATGACTAAATCATGAATGAAAAATATCTGTCATAAAGGCATATCATACCTGCCTCCCTTTGAAATGTGAAGGATAAATACTGTTTCAGAAGTCACAGGTAAGAAAATACCTTGCTTGTGTCATACCTAAATCAAGTCTTCAGTCTGGATGCCTCTTTCCAAGGAAGGAGAAGTTCAAACTGGAGTAATTGCAAATGAAGTATTCTAGAATGATGAAAGGAAAATCTATGCCCAGGGAAGGCATGGAAAGGGCTTGGCTCCTCTATTGCTGGCTGTTTGTCTTCTTAAAGCAAATGTAGCAGAGACACAAGAACCAAGGAGGAAGGAAAGTTACTTAAACTCAATAACAAACAAATAACTGAATATGAATTGGACATTAATAAATTTAATTTTTATTCTAAATCAACCAAAGCACAAAAATGCCTGTCATCCAGAAACTCTTTGACTCTTCGGTTCCTATTAAAAGATACTGTGCAAAAGAAAGTAGAAYATCTGACATCATTTGATGTCATTGATCTGGACAGGCTGGATCAATGGGCTGAGGCCAATTGCATGAGGTTCAACAAGGCCAAGTGCCGGGTCCTGCACTTSGGTCACAACAACCCCAGGCAACGCTACAGGCTTGGGGAAGAGTGGCTGGAAAGCTGCCCAGTGGAAAAGGACCTGGGGGTGCTGGTTGACAGACGGCTGAACATGAGCCGGCAGTGTGCCCAGGTGGYCAAGAAGGCCAACAGCATCCTGGCCTGTGTCAGGAATAGTGTGGCCAGCAGGAGTAGGGAGGTGATCGTGCCCCTGTACTCGGCACTGGTGAGGCCRCACCTCGAATCCTGTGTTCAGTTTTGGGCCCCTCACTACAAGAAGGACATTGAGGTGCTGGAGCGTGTCCAGAGAAGGGTGATGAGGCTGGTGAAGGGTCTGGAGAACAAGTCTTCTGAGGAGCGGCTGAGGGACCTGGAGTTGTTTAGCCTRGAGAAGAGGAGGCTGAGGGGAGACCTTATCACTCTCTACAACTATCTGAAAGGAGGCTGTAGCGAGGTGGGTATTGATCTCTTCTCCCAAGTAACTAGTGATAGGACGAGAGGAAATGGCCTCAAGTTGCGCCAGGGGAGGTTTAGATTGGACATGAGGAAAAATTTCTTCACTGAAAGGGTAGTCAGGCATTGGAACAGGCTGCCCAGGGAAGTGGTGGAGTCACCATCGCTGGAGGTGTTCAAAAAACGTGTAGATGTGGCGCTTCAGGTCACGGTTTAGTGGGCTTGGTGGTGTTGGGTTGACAGTTGGACTTGATGATCTTAAAGGTCTTTTCCAACCTTAATGATTCTATGATTCTATCATTTGACCAAAAGTCAGWTAAATTAGTGAAAACAGTAAGGCTACCTGAATCTGCTGAAGGCAGATTTTGGCCCCTCTATTACAATGTGTGTTTTACTTCAATGTCAACACATCCATGCGTAGCAATATATATACACAGTGTCTGGCTGTGGCAGCTGTCCTTCTTGATCTCTTACAACCAGAGCCTTTCCATGAACACTGTGCAGTCTGCTGTGTGCGCTGCAAAACCCCGCACACTCACTATGTCAGCTGTAGGAACAAACCACACAGGCAGAATTGGTCTTTATTTCTTCTTCTCCAAGCAGTATAAGCATGAGAAATCGTGATTTTATGTTTAAATGAACAGACTGTGTTAGATATAAATGTTTAAGGGAAAATAGTAGGTAAAATGCCTAATTATTACTTAATTTCTGAAAAGCAGACAGATTCCTCATGAGCAAGAATTATTACTTAGTTTCTGAAAAGCAGACATATTCCTCATGAGCAAGATTTAAGATAGACACATCAAATTCCAAGCTTTTTTTCCATCTACAAACTCTATGGAATTACTTGCCCTCATGAATAATTCCTAACCCATATGAGCTGGTTGACTAAAAGACCATAGTCAGACCCGTCGCTGCATTTTCTGACAGGTTATGGGGGAGTGGGGAGAGGAAGGATTCTAAACTCCCAGATCTCAGCACACCCCAAAATATGACTTACCAATATTTTGTTTTAAAAGAATCACTACAAATAAAGTTCCAGGATTGAAAAACTGGTCAGAAGCAGACCCATGCAAAGCTCAATCTTGCAAAAACTACCACATAACTTAACTTCATTACTGTGAGCAGTCCTTACTATTCATGGTGGTAAATGTAAATACATGCACAAGTGCTGACAAATTTTTTATTTCCTGGATAAAATAAATATTGTATCTGRCATACACTTATTACTCTAGCTTCGTAGGATTAGAAGGAAAGTACTTTTCTCTCAACTAAAAATTTGATCAAAAATCTGAAGCAATATCATGAAGTGTTTCTTCGGAAAAAGATGAAAAAATATGACAAGAACACATTCATTTTAGGCAAATGAAGCAGTTCAAATGCTAGAGTTATACTAAAACTTTTTCAATGAGAAAACAGCAACACCTTAGATAAGTAGTCATCTTGAACACTGCATAAAAAGAGACAAAGGAAAATTTTTGCTGTTGAAAAATCTTAATGCTATTGAATAAGTAAGAAGTAAGTTAAACAAGATCGTTTCTCTGGTACAAATCATTATATAGCTGTCAGCGACCTAGTAATAAGCGTGCTTAAATATTTAAGAATTTTCCATGTTAACCTAACAACAATATGGTGATTTTAACAGGAGAATAACAACAGGAGAAATAATTAGTGAGCTGGTAAAGCTGTCATCTTAGATAGGTTTCTATCTAAATTTTATATGTCACTAGTCTGAAACTCACCAGATCATTTAAGAATAAAAAATTAAGAATGTGGAATTGTATTCAAGTGGAAAATGTCTAGTTTGGTCTCACACAAATGTTATAGACAATAGAGGAGGTTTCCCATAGGAAGATGTTGCAGATGTGTGCATCTGTATTTTTTTTAAACCCCGCTTATAAAATCTTTTCTAAAATATTATTGCATACGGCAAAATCACACTCTTCCCTTGTCCACCTAAGTCAAATTATACTAATACAGGTCTGATTTTGCTCTACATGAAAAGACACATGTGGTAAACCTGAACCAATATACTGAGCAGAAAACAGTCAGGAGGATATGAGCAGAATTGTTTGATCCATCTGCTGTGCTGCATGAAGTTTGAAGGGAAGTTTGCTAAGCAAAAATGAGATTATGCTCGAAAGGAAAAATAATTCTTCACGGAGGTAAAACAAGAAGGATTGAAATAGTCAGGAAAATCCCATTAATCTGTTCTTCTTTAATATGAATGATGAAATTATTAGTACTTGTCTTGTACAGATAGCACCAATGGTTTAATTACTGTGAAGAAAGTGAAACCTCCAAAATTCAGCACACAACTAAAAACATTTAGACAGACTAACATATCCAGATTCTAAACAGTTGTCCCAGGGCTTGCGACCAAGCGTATTGATGTCTTATTTTTTATCCTTATGCAAATATCCATGAGAAAGTGTAAATATCTCTATTTCACTGTAAAAATCCCGATACCTTCATTAGTCCTGACAGAATAAATTGAGAAAAAACTCTCTTGCATAGGCGTCTATTTTCTTTACCAGCAATACCTGTAGAGATGCTGTTCACTGGTATGCTAAACCCAGAGAGTAAATGGTGAATGTGACCTATGAAGGAGAAATCTGCTGGTCTAAAGGTAGAAAAGGCCTTCTGCCAACTCAGTCGTAAAAAACTTGCCAGTTCCTCTTTCCTCTACAGGCAAATAGTGAGCTTGATTGAATACATAATGATGAATAACACTCATTTAAGTTAGCTTTGCTTGTACAGTTTTAATTTTGTTAGGGTCCAAGAATGTCTCCTGCAGCTGACCCATTCTATTCCTGTCTTTTCAAGAGTCTCTAACAATGTGAAGGTTATTTGACTACAGATAGTCTCATATTGACTAGTAACAATTCTTCCTTAATTCCTAATGACATCTACTTTCAGCTACTCTTTTACATTACCCAATGTTTTTCATGGGTGTCAAAATACTACACAGTATAGTCAATAATCCCGTTATCATCTTTAAATATTAGCATAATGTTGAGTTGATCCAATCCTGTGTAGTAGGAGAGATGTATAATGTGTGGGAGAGGTATTAAAGAAAAAAAAAAGTCATTTTTTTAACATCATCACAGTTGTGCCGCTTGGTTTCAAAATTCCCCTTCAGCATTAATTGTTAAGAATTTCTGCTTCCATTTAATCAGTTTTCCTACCCTTTAGTCTGAAAAGACACTGAAGACTGGTTTTGTCCGGTTCACCAAACAGAACCAACCACTGAGATTGTCCATCCTTGGGTGAGTTTTAGCTGCTGTCCTTCTTTACTTGAATATGAACATGCTCCTGGATGGAAAATTTGTACATCACCTAACTATTTTCATCTATTCTTTTAACCATAGGGTAGTTATATTAGAATCCATCAAGTGTTAGCCCTACCAAGTGCATAAGACATTTCCTTGAAGCCCATCTGAGCATTTGAAGGCTTTCCCATCCCAAATGAGATAGTGGTATGTAGACCAAACCCATCTGCATTCCCCATGTCGGATCTGGGAGTCGGGCTGGTAACAACTAGGATTAAGATATCAGTCACGGACGCCTTAACTGCATTTCAATTATTCCTTCATCAAATCAGTTCCAACACCACTTCTGTGTCTATTAAATAACCAACATTCATAATCAAATTAATAACCAAAGGTGAATGGAAACATCGTGTTCAGTTGTATACTAAGGCTGTTTTCAGGTGGAGAGACTCAAATGACTGTATATCAACATTTTATCTGTATTATTGACAGAAGATTTAGCCTTAAATATTTTTCTCTTTTTTTCTGTCCTTTTTATTTTTTAATTCATGGCTTTGAAATTAGAAGGGTAAAAGGGCAAAGACTTGTGGGCTGAGGTAAAGACAGTTTAATAGGGAAAGCAAAAGCTGCATGCATAACCAAAGCAAAATAAGGAATTCACTCACTACTTCCCATTGGCAGGCAGATGTTTAGCCGTTCCAGGAAAGCAGGGCCCCACCATGTGTAATGGTTACTTGGGAAGACAAATGCCATAACTCCAAATGTCCCCCCCTCTTCCTTCTTCTTCCCCCAGCTTTTATTGCTGAGCATGATGTCATATGGCATGGGACATTCCTTTCGTTAGTTAGGGTCAGGCCACTCCCAACTTCCTGCCCACCCCCAGCCTACTCGCTGGTGAGGCAGTGTGAAGCAGGAAAGGCCTTGATGCTATGTAAGCACTGCTCAGCAATAATTAAAACATCTCTGTATTATCGACACTGTTTCCGTCACAAATCCAAAACATAGAACCGTACAAGCTATTATGAAGAAAGTTAACTCTATCCCAGCCAAAACCAGTACAGGCTGTCATCTCCTTTGCTCTTCATCACCTTATCTCATCAAAGAAATTTGAGCTGTGTATCAATTTTACCACAAAATTTAGTACATACGAATTAGATTCCCAACTGTTTAGACCGAAACTTCTTGAAAGTGTTCTTAAAATTGAAGCACTTGTAAAGGGCAGGGACCATTTCGTGCACAACTAAAGCCACCCAATTTTCCTGTTGTTTACATGCAAAAGAGAGAATAACACTTAGGAATGGCATTTCAATGATGTTTGGAAACATATACAGATCTTTTGTCAACACCAGATATTTTTTTTCCCTTCGCTTTCATGAATATGTTATTTTTCAGATGGACGTACTCTTTTCACTATTAAAAAATAGTACAAACACAGTTCTGGATTTTGGAGCATTTTTAGTGTGTATTTTCATTCTATTTTTCTCATCTTTTCCAGAAGAGTTTGAATAATCCTGGTCTGTGTGTGCTGGCTATGCAATACTCTATTACTTCACATGTTTAATTCTGGCTAGTACAACACATTTTGTAATCACCTGTACAAAATAACCTTTCAGATGTTCCATTAGAAATTGTTATAATTTTTTTTAAAAATACCGATGTTTTTCCCCTACTTTACAAGGAACATTGGTATACTGCTGTTCTTTCCTCAGCTAATGTCAGACGTTTTTATTATCATGCCACTGTTTTTACTATGGGCACTCCTTCTCTGTGAGACATTTATTATATACTAACAGATTTATCTATTTCTTAAAATGTTGCAACTGTATTCTGCATCCATATAAACAAGGGAGAACTATTATTCCTTTGTACCTGACTATTTCAGCAACAAGCCCAGGAGATATTTTTAGATAAAGATGATCTGGCACCTCCATTCTCATGGTCTATAAATTCTCTTCTTTCCTCGTTGCTGTGTGAACTTCCTTGCACACAATCTGCCACTCATACTTTCTAGTGTCAATTATCAAAAAGTGTAACGAA
Organism: Oceanodroma leucorhoa; assembly: GCA_030449065.1. Taxonomy (NCBI): domain Eukaryota; kingdom Metazoa; phylum Chordata; class Aves; order Procellariiformes; genus Oceanodroma; species Oceanodroma leucorhoa. The sequence continues at coordinate 2,191,127 of JASVER010000103.1, read as the reverse complement.
TAAGAGAGAGTAATCATGGATGTAATTACTTCCCTCTCCCATTTAGTATTCAGAGGTACATTTAGCTCCATTAGCAAGCCGTAGTAGTAATATTTTTAAGTAAGGGATACTCAGAAAGAAAATGTGAACTAGAAGTAGTCTTAAGTGGTAAAACTGCCTACAGTGAAGTGAGTCAAGACTTCTATAATCCAGTGAGCGTGGTTCTGCTTTTTCTTTAGATCTAGTCAGCTTGGATTTTACATCTTAGGAAGAACAAGCAACAACAAGTTTTCATTTCTTGTAAGTTATAGCATAGCTATGGTGTAAACTCTTTAATATAATTAATGAATTAAACACTAAGAACTCAAAGACAGTTCATTTTACTGATTTCAGTAAAGAACACAGAAGAATTGTTTGGTACTCTACGGTACCTAACCCTCTAGCAGCTGGAGCACAGATGCTATAGGCTATACAGGGGCATAGGTTATCCTACAGACTTTATAAATTTAAGCCACAACTTGATTGTATCACATGGTCAGAACCCAAGACTAAATATTTATACAACATATCTATCCTTGTGGATTCAGAAACCAGATCACCTCTACAGTATGCACAACTGAGGCACCTTCTTCAGACCTGATCAAATGATTGCCCCTCTTGGTTTACCTCTATAGCAAAAGTAGGGCCACAGCTACCACACATGTTAGAGAGAAAGCTACAAGCAGCAGTGGAAGACAGGCAATACTGTTACTTCCCAGTTGTGATGGAAGTACAAGATCTATTTAGCCCAATCCAATCCTCTTTCTGGCCAATACTGGGCTGTTAGGAAAGAGCAAAAACCAGGCAAACCTACAGTCCTACTTGCTCTAGGCCCTCCCAAAAATCTGCAAGGAATTTCTCTTAATAGAAGTCTTTTTCTTCTCTGTTCTGCAGTGTGGGGTCACAAATGTGAAATGCAAGAGAAGAATCTATGAACTGATGATACATTATTCTAATGCCACAATGTGATCTACTCATTTTCTCTTCCAAATAAAGGTGAATTATAAGTAGGATTATTAGTACCACCCATTATAGAAGTTGTCAAACTTTTTTCCAGAACATGTCCTTGGTTATAGTTTAATGCTTGATTCAACTACAATTCTGCGGTACAGGTCTCCAAAGCTTACATTCATATAGGCTTAGTCCAGGCTTGGGCTGATCAGGTCTTTGCTTACACCACAGCTTTTCCAAATCTCCCTGGTCCCAGTGAGATATCTGGACCAGATTATAGAACCATAGAATCATAGAATAGTTTGGGTTGGAAGGGAGCTTTAAAGGTCATCTAGTCCAACCCCCATGCAATGAGCAGGGACATCTTCAACTAGATCAGGTTGCGCAGAGCCCTGTCCAACCTGACCTTGAATGTTTCCAGGGATGGGGCCCCTACGACCTCTCTGGGCAACCTGTTCCAGTGTTCCACCACTCTCATTGTAAAAAATTGCTTTCTTATATCTAGTCTAAATCCATCCTGTTTTAATATAAAACAATTACCCCTTGTGCTATCACGACACATCCCCATCTTTCTTATAGGCCCCCTTTAAGTACTGAAAGGCTGCAATAAGGTCTCCCTGGAGCCTTCTCTTCTCCAGGCTGAACAACCCCAATTCTCTCAGCCTTTCTTCATAGGAGAGGTGTTCCAYCCCTCTGATCATTTTCGTGGCCCTCCTCTGGACCTGCTCCAACAGGTCCATGTCTTCCCTGTCCTTAGGGCTCCAGGGCTGGTGGCAATACTCCAGGTGGGGTCTCACCAGAGCCTTCCATTCTTTCCATAGCCCACCGGTCTTTACTATTGAGCAAGGCTTGCATAGGGTTCAGTAAATACAGCCTAGGACCCCAACTTCATCAATAAAATGGTCATTACCTGAACCCCATTTATCCTGCACAAATAAGGCAGAAAAGATTATACAGTATCCTATATTTAGGAAGTTATCTTTACACGTGTACAAATAAAATGGCTGAAACAAAGTCATTCTAATTCTGCATCTCCCAGCTTTTGTGTGATTGGCTTTTTTTGGCTTTAATAATACTGTTGTCCTAACTTTATGCATGTATTGCAGGATACTTCCAATAAAAAAAGGGTAAGGCGAGCCTTAATCTTAAAATACACTCCAGATATGAGTAACTTCCATAGCCTCTTGTGTGGCAGACATGCATGATGCTCCTGGAGGAATGGGTTTGGGGAGAAAGGGAGGGATCTTCTACAAAAGCAAAAGAATGTCTATTATTAAATTTATAGAGATGATCTGGACAGTCTTAACTTCCAAGTTATGTTTTGTCCCGCAGGTTTTGGAACTGTGTCAAGCAAATTTCAATGCATACTGAGGAGTGCTTTGATAGAACATTTTTAAACTTGTTTGCATGTTGTTTATTGGTGTTGAGGGGTTGTGTTACTCATATTTGATCCACAAATGTAACAGAAGATGAAAATAGTAACAAAGCAATAACTGAATTCACACTAGAAATATTGTGAACCTTAGACAAGTAATGAGGTACTTAACTTCAAATATTGCCAAAGACAGAAATAGCCAAATGCAAGTTAACTATTAAAAAAAAAAAAAAAAAAAAAAAAAAAAAAAAAAAAAAAAAAAAAAAAAAAAAAAAAAAAAAGAGAGAGAGAGAGATTCTGGGCATAGAGAAATAGCATAATTATATACTATTACCTGATATATTACAGACAAAAAAAAGGACAGATGAGAACAGCAAGAAATGTAGAACTTAAGTTCACATTCCTCTAATCTCCCTGAAGCCTAAAACTTTCCACATTAACCATAAACTAAAGCAACAAAATTAATCCTTATGTCTTTTCAAAATCAATGTTACTTCACCAAACCCAGTACTACACTGAAGCTTCAGTTTCAGCATTGGTAATTAAGAACTGAAGTAAGTTTGCTGGATGTCTGAACCCAAGGCTAAGACTCAGGAGCAAGCCATTGGCCTCTGCCCATATTTGTGTGCTAATAAGTATGAGATAGAAGGTGGTCAGTAATAAGTAAATACCTGAAAGCTTTAAAATCTGTTTTTTCCAATCTCTGCTTTCAACAGGACATTTGGCTCTTAACTTCTTACAAGAGCTTATATCAATTGAAACTCATTCTCTTCAAAAGCTGCTAGATGCCTTAATTAAACACACTTACAAGAACATAATTTCCAGTTTTTCTTACTCTCATAATAGACAAGATAGTTTCGAAACATAATTATCAGTTTTCAAGGGTGATCATTGCAYATGTGGGATATGTTTCCTTTTCATTGTTATGTTAATTGGATGCAGATATTTTGTTTAATTTGTTTCCTATCCTTAAGGAATAGGATTAGTTAATAGGAAGCCAAACTCTCACTGAGTTGAGAAAAATTCATTGCAGAACTTTGGACAAAGCTATCTTCATTTTCTTTCTTTTTCATCCTGGGATAGATGGGGAAGAGTTCAGGCTTCTTTTCTGTCTTGAATATTGTTCTAACATTGTATTCATAGTAATGATATAGCACTTTAAAAAAACTATTAATGTGAGTACTGCTCTGTAATTCATCCAACAAAGAGAACTCTAGTTCAACTAACAGTGACTGATATACAAGGAACAATTACACAACTGCAAACTCCACTTCCCATATAAAGTAAGCAGTATAAAGCCGTTGTCAAGAATTTGTCGCCTAGGAATCCTTCTTCTCCACAGAAAGTCTACTTTATATATATTGATTATTAGAAAGTCCCAAGACAGGGAGAAAAGACCTGACTCCATGTCTGTAATTTAGATGAATGAAAAATTTGACAATTCTCTCTACAGACAGCATTCCTTTTATCACAGATCTTTTTTTATAAGTGGGAACATGATTCCTGTACCTTGAAAGAAAAATGTATGTAAAAATAAATGAACAAGATGAGATTTTTGATCTCTCAGATTAAAAAGGGTCATATAAATACACTGGTTTTGATAGCCAACAGTAAAGAATTGTAGTTTTGACAGCACACATACCACTGTAAGAGAGGGTTTCATCAAAAAAGTGTTTGGGATCAAGGCCCTGCTATCTAAGTAAAAATCAAGCCCCAAACTAATATCGCTCTACAAAAAAGTCAAAAGCAGTAATTTTAGTTACAGTATTTCTTCTCCATGCTGAAACAAAGAACATTTCATTATTTAAGATCAATTAGAGACAAAAGTTATTCATCTAACAATTTAATTTCTTTCAGCAATATTTAAGATCCTAAAAACAAGCCAATCAATTCTACTCCTAACCCCACAAAAAGCCAAGTCAGTTCACTAATTTCATTCTTATTTGCAATAAAACCAAATTAATTAGAACAAGCTCCTTTGCAAAACATCAAAAGCAATTCCTTCAATTATTTCTTTCCAATCTGCAATAAAAAATTCATTAACCTCAGCTTCATTCTGAAATTTCAAAGCAATTTATTCAATAACTTCATTTTAATTCACAAACAAGTTAATTACCCCAGGTCCTGTTCCACAAAGTTTTTCTAAGACAACTCCCTCCCTTAATTGAATACACATGCCTTTCTCCATCTTGAAAAGCTATAAATTTGTCCCTTGCATCATTTGAGATGCTGGCCATGATCAAACGGCTAGATCCTGAAATGGCACTTGCTGTGCACTAGAGGCTTTACAAGCATCAGTCACCTTTAAGGATTAGGCCCAAACTGAGCTGTTCCTCAGAGCTGCTGTAGTCTCAAAGCAAAATTTACAGCAATAATTGCTCCAGGTTGCATGAGTAAACAGCAAAGCAAAGCTTTATATTTCTGTCTCCAATTTTGTTAGCACGGGTGATGTGCATGTATCAGCGCTGCAAGTCACATTGAGATATCAGCATTAAGTATTACAGGTGGATTAATTTTCCCTCTCAAAAAGTTCACAGAAAAATTGAATGTATTCATAAAAGCTACAAGACCTTGTAATGTTTTTCCTATTTAAGCCTGATATTACACATACCCATTTCCCTATCAAAACTGAAGCTTTTACAATTTCCTATAGATGATGAGGGACCAAAATTTTGCCTTCAGAAAGTCATTCCTATTGCCTTAATACAGGTTTAATGCCGTTAAGAAGATTAAAGTATATAGAAAGACTGAAGCCTTGAACTGCATATCTATACTGTTGCCTGAAAATATCCATGATCCTTCAGGCTAATGTTTCAGGACCCTGCAAGCGAGCAGGAAAAGCTGAGAGTCACCGTYCCCTTCTCACAGCTGGCCATCCTTTTGCTTAGGAAGGGCAACACCTTACCATGGAAAATTACTACAGAGGTGCAGATTGAACTAACAAAAGTTTATGGCATCTGGCATTCTTTGTGGAGTATGATCTTCAGAAAGTACTCTACAAAAAGTGACCTACCAATATATTTGATGGTAAAAAACAAAAATCACCAGTCACTATTCCATTTCAGCAAATGGCTAGCCATAGACAGTGTTAGAAGAACAGGAAAAAATAGGTCATTATAAGATACAGTGTAATGAAATGGAGAAGTCAAGGACTATTTTACTTAACATTTAGGTAAGGTTATTATAAGTAAAGCATAATCACGTTAAATGTTAGCCCTATAGATTCTTTTTCCCATTCCTTTAATGTCATCTTTCTTTCAAACATATATGAGCTAGTGTCATTGTGCAAGTAGGAAGCATTCAGACCTTCTTCCCTCTTTACTCTTTTAACTTAGCATTGTCATTAAGTACTTATCTTCCTGGCATCAAACAATAAGGGATCTGAAAGGTAGAAATAGCAGAATCAGTAAAACTTTCCAGCTGCAGGCTGGAAAGCTCTGACCACAAATATTTTTATTAATGCACTTCTCTAACGTGGCGAGAAAGCTAATATATTACCAAAAGCTATTTTCAATTTATAGACAATTGGCATTAGGTCACCAATATCTAGTCATTACAAGGTCAAAGAATGATGAATCTCATGCCCAAACTCCAATGACTGAGAATTAATTTCTATAACAAACCTTTGCTCATAGGCAGGTCCAGGGACAGGACCTCTTCACTGCTCAGCAAATTAAGGGTACTTACAGCCCTTGGTGCCACTCTTGAGGAAACATGCCTCCCATATGTTAGGGATTTAGTCCCATTGTGGCTTTAACCACCTTCCTGAGCATCTTGGTTAACAAGAAACTTCCTTTTAACCCATCATTACTGACGGTTATTCTGAAGYAATCAGAGAAGAAAGTGGTTCACTATGATAAAAAAGCTTAACAGAAATGTGATCTCTTGGGCAAATCGATTCATGTATGGAGCATTATTCTAACTGAGAATACTAAAGACTGTAATATATTGAGAAATCAAATTGATAACCTAGAAAAGAGATCTGCTGCAGAAACAAAAGATTGAYGGGAGTTTTTGGAGGCATGACAATAAGAAAAACTAATTTTTATTATTTGCACCGTATTACAATGTTTTGTAATATAGTATATCAAATCCTTCTGATTAAGTTGCACTCTCTTCCTACTTCTACTGCCTTGATTGAAAGCCAAGGTCACAGTGAATAGCTATTTATCACATTGCAGTGCCTTTTACCCAAACTCTCACACTGATTGATGAGCTACSTAGTAATCATTTCACCCAGCACTGAAATCTGGATACTTTTTCTGTACAAATTAACAGTAATATGCAACAGTAAACAACAGCACTGGATTGCTGCTTGCCGGGACCCGGACCCAGGATGTTGTGAAGAGACTGCCAAGGCCTGTCCAATCCTTTGACTACTACCTCCCACTGTTCTTCTGTGTGGACACCAATGATACTGCCAGGAGCGATCTGAACAATATCAAAAGTGGCTACAGAGTCCTAGGGGTGAAAGTCAGGGGTATGGGGGCCCAGGTGGTGTTTTCCTTAATCCCGCTGGTGAGGGGTTATTAAAGAGAAGGCACTGACGCTGTGTGTCAACAATTGTTGCAGAGCTGGTATCAGCAACAGGGTTTTGGTTTCTATGACTGTTGGATGCTGCTTGAGCATCAACGTCTGCTTGGGAGAGATGGGATCCACCTCACTAAGCGGGGCAAAAGTATCTTTGCCACCAGGATGGCTGATCTGKTAAGGTGGGCTTTAAAGCGGGAATGAGGGCAGGGGGTGTGTTACCAGCAGCCCTCTGATGGAGTGATGGAGAGGGTTGACAAGTGAAGAACCTGGAGCAATGTGAATGAAAGGGAACACAAAATCAACAAAACTGGGCTTAGGCGGGGTGACCTCAAGCCTTTGCATATGAGTAAATGTGAAGTGACTACAAGTCACCATTATGGGGGAAAAAAAAAACAAAACCTGAACCCAAAACAGGCTGTTTTGGGAAATCAGCATGCTGGAGTACCTCTTTGAAGTGCCTGCACCTTCATGCACACAGCATGGGGGATAAGTATAAGGAATTAGAGATCTGTGTATAGTTGCAAAGCTGTAGTCTTCCTGGGATCATAGAGATGTGGTGGGAAGGCTCATGTGACTGGAGTGCTGCAATGGAGGGATTAAGGCTCTTTAGGAAGGACAGGATGGTAAGTTGTGCTTTATGTGAGAACAACTGGAATGCATGGAGTTCTGCTGGGGATGGACGAGGAGCCAACTGAGAGCTTATGGGTAAGGATTCACTGGTAAGACTGGTATGGGTGACAATGTAGTGGGTGTCTGCTGTAGACTTTCTGATCAGGAAGAACAAGTGAATGGTGTCTTCTACAGACAGCTAAAAGTAGCCTCATGCTCACAGGCCCTGGTCCTCCTGGGGGACTTCATCCATCCTGTTATCTGCTGGAGGAACAACGTAACAGGAGTTTCCTGGAGAGCATTGAAGAAAACTTCCTGATGGAAATGACAGAGGAGCCAGTAAGAAGATGTGCTCTGCCAGAGCTGGAACTCACAAACAAGAAGAAAATGGTTGTGGATGTGCGAACTGGTGGCAGGYTTTAACAAGAGCATTTATCAAGGCTTTATCAAGAGTAGTCTACCCCAGTGAGCAGGAAATAAGGTAAAAAAGTCAGGAGACCTACATGGATGAACAAGGGGCTCCTAACAAAACTCAAATATAAAAAATAAGTATAAAGAAGGTCAAAGCAGGAACAAGTAACCTGGGAGGATTATAGAGAGACTATCTGAGTATGCAGAAGAATGCATGACTAGGAAAGTCAAAACCTACCTAGAACTGAAACTGGCAAGGGATGCCAAAGGCAACAAGAATAGAAGGGATGTCAAAGGCAACAAGAATGGCTTCTCTAAATCTGTAAGTGGAAAAGAGAAAAGTAGAGAAAATGTGGGTCCATTTCTGAATGTGGCAGGAGGCCTGGTGACACAGGAGATGAAAAAGGTTGAGGTACTGAATGCCTTCTTTGCCTCAGACTTTACAAGCAAGCCTGGCCTTCAGCAATCCCAGAGTTGGACCAGATGGACTCCAGACATCTCTTCCAACATCAGCCATACTGTGATTCTGTGATTCTGTGAGTGTTAGCGCAGTGAAGGTAGAGATCAGGGAGTTTGGCCTGGTCTGGCTCATTTACCCTAGGCTCTAAACTGATTTTGGAGACCCGAGGGGTTAGCTAGAAGTGTGTATACTAGCTATATGGGACACAGGGTGACAGACTCCCTGGGGTGCAGTTGGACCTAAGAGAATCCTGAAAGGTGATGTCACCTAGCAGGGCTGCAAAAAACTTGGCAGTTGCACTACATGTGCAACACATGGTGCCAGTGGCCCCAGGTTCCTTTGCAGTGGCAGGAGCTGGTGCCAAACCTGTAGTGAACTATGTCGTTAGACACCACCTTACTGATGGTAAGACAGACTGTGTTCAGTTTCTCTCTAGCTTCTAAGACCCATGCTATGATCAGGCACTGATAGCCAGTGTCTGACCAATGTAAATTCGAATTACTGCTTTGCAGGATTCACTGGTGTAATTTTGGATTAACTCTGGTGTCAATGGACAGAGAGGACAGTGCAGCACATATATCAATATGTATTCCAGAAATTAACTTATAATTTCTAAAAGCTTCTGGCACAATAGAAACCAACAAACCTACAAAGCCAGCCTAGGAGGTGTTGACAGGAGAAAGGACATGACAGGACAAGGTTTAGGAAAAAACAATCCATGCAAACAAAGTATGCTGCCTTTGCATACCTGGCTGACAAAACTATCTTTTTGCCATGGTGGCACATATGATTATTATCATGGAATTTTATCAACTTTTTCTCACATGAACATCCTAGGCCAGAAACTTACCAGAAAACTTCTTTTTTCTTTATTTTAGCTTTACTAATGCTGCAGCTGTCAGTCATTACAATGACACAACAGACTTAAATCTAAGCATAGAATGCAACAGCAGTTCCTGTTATTTACTGGTAGTAAAGGAGAAGCCAGAGACCTCACCCTGTTAAATCAGCATTCAGCAACTGTGTTTCGTACCTTCTGATACTCTCAATGCATATTCAATGGTGACAAGCCCATTTTTCATCCCTATGTTGAATGATTAGTATTTATGAAAATGAACATGTAAGATACACAGTTTTTTTGTACCTGACCTCATTTGTCAGGAGATGAGATCATTCAATGCAATTAGGGTGATGACAGAGACAGATGGTAAACGATCATACCAAAGGATTATTATAGTTTCTTTTTAGTACTGACACACATTATACAGTAAGATGCATTAGCTTAAAATGTCTTTGGGAATTACAATAATGAAATGTCAGTTATACGGAGTTCATCATCACCCTGGTTTTCTTATTACCAGGAACGAATATTCCAACAGAAAGAGAAGGGAAGGGAAGGGAAGGGAAGGGAAGGGAAGGGAAGGGAAGGGAAGGGAAGGGAAGGGAAGGGAAGGGAAGAACACTAAACAACACGCCAAACCAACATTCAAACTGAAATATCAAGGGACATTCATGCTAGTTATCCTAAAAACAATGAAAGCCCATGTTATCACTTGCTTGCAATGCCTTTAACTGCTTATTACCTTGTGCAATCACTTGAAATTTTTCTCCGTTCTAGATTTACTGCTTTCAATTCTGTCTTTTTGTCAGGATCAAGATGGAAATTAAAGGCTGATGATAGCATTAATCACAAAATAAACCAACTTTTGACACCTTTAGGTTAAGAAGTAAAGGAATAAATTCAGGAGATTTTCAAATAAGTTAAGCATCATSAAAGCATACTGAAAGATTTTACATAGCAATTAAATGAAGTTTTAATTTTAGGCTCATGTATAACCTGGTTAGATTTCTGTCTTCTTATATCTTTTTTTTTTAATATTTTTTTCCATCAAATATCTGTCATCTAGCTTACATCTTTGTGAAAGGAATATGCTCAGAATCCAGCATTAATTGTACTACAGTGAGTGGAGGGAATAAGAACCATGGTGGGTCGCAAAAGGAAGTCCATAATCAAGCATGAAATACCTTTGTACTGGGCTTCTGTACATGAAAGTAGATTAAAAATTACCTGAAGCACAGTTCAGTCTCTTTCTCTTGCTCTCTCCTACTTCCTCCTGGCAATTCCAGTGTCATCTGGTTTTCTCTAGCCTCCCGAGAGTTTCTTTCCTTTCCAACAAATAACACAACTCCTCAGAGAGGATAAAACTTTTTTTTTCTTTTTATGGTCTGGTGACTAAAACACTTTCTGTGGGAAGTAAGAAGTCAATAGTTATTTTAGCTGTGTTTAAAGAAAACAGGTTAAAAGATACCTTTCCCAAGATTCAGAGCCCTAGTGGATAGAGTTACCTCCTTCCCACCCTGGCTAAAATTGAGGCTTACATTTCTCCTCAGGTTCTACCTGTTGGCAGTACCCAATTGCATGCTGATTTTGATAAATGTCTCTTTGGGAAGAGTTAAGTGTCATGGAGTCTGTTTCTGGAGTTTTATAAACACATATCAGCACAAACTGTTATTTTGAAACATATGCTGTTCACTAGGTATTCCAGAAAGGCTTCAAGAGCTAGTATGGATGGTATGTGTTCCTTATTGAACTTTTCCAATGGCTTAATCATGAGCTCATAACAGTTTCTGAAAAAGAAAGTTTAAAAGACTGGTATGTTTTTTAAATTATGAAATTACATTTTTTGGCAAGCTGAGTGTCTCAAATGACAACTAGGAAGACTGCCAGCATGATTATTTTATTCATTAAAAATGCAGATAAATTTTGAAGTATATTTTTAAAATGTCCATCTGGGAGGATCCAAATGAAATTTTCATGATTCAGTCTTATGACAGCTGTACATAACAGTAGGCCTTCCATCTCCCTGCTGACTTGTCCAGTTTAAGAAAAAATAAGAAATACTTGAAGAAAAACCTACATATGTATGTACAGTTATGGACCATTGCAAGCTATGTTTGACAAAACACAGGGAAAGATAGGAGAAAGTGTTACTAGGGTTATACTATGCCAGAAGTCATGAATGGTGACAACATTGTCAAAAACAGCTTAAGAGAGAACCTGTAAGAACTGGAAAGAACAGAGGACTTTGGGGAATTAAAAAAAAAGAGAAAAAAAAAAGATGTTTTATAGGTGTATACAGTATATCACATATTTATCTTATTTAATCATTGAATTTTGCGTCACCATGCACCCAAGTATGGTTGTAATCAGACTGGAACTCTGCTAGTTAATCTGATAACAGATTTCCATAAATATTTCCCCATCCAATATATATCTTTGTATGTTAATTATGCAGAGACCAGTGGGAGTTTCTATGTTCAGCTTCATTGTTGGTCAAAATATTCACAAATATACAGTTGTTTACTTTTACCTCTTCACTCTCCATTTTTACCACATCTTTAAATGTTTAAGCTTTTAACCATGGAAAAAATACACCTTTCTGTTATATCACCACCTATATATGCTTTATATTATTACACAGAATTCTGCGCTCTTGAATGCAGCAAAATATTTAGAAACACCACACCAAATCCCTGTGATACCTGTGATTTTCCCCTAAATTCTCCAGCAGTTATAGCTATGCCTGGTTTCCAGGCCAGGAAGTTCTTAACTGCATTCTTCTGAGCATAGAAGAAGCATGTGAAGTATCAGCTGTGATTTTATACTTTTCTGCAGCATGGACAACCTTTTCTTACAAACTGTTGTTATAAACTGAGCCTTTCCTCTGGATGCAGAGGATGAGGGTCCACACTTTAATATGACTTTAATAAGCACTTGCTGTCTCTGTGGCTGTGCCTCCTGTGGAGTCCCTCACATTAGACACAGAGTGGACTTCTACATTTTTCTTCCTTCTCCTGTTAGAATTTTCCCTTTTGTTCAAGCAGCATTCAAGTTACCAGCACCAAGCTCCCTTGTCACTTTCAGAAAACTTCAATCATGTACATAAGCATTAATGTATTCTGTTGTAATAAGAGACTTTCCATGTTGCATTTTTTTTCCCCCTTCACTATTTTGTGTTGTACCTGATCATATTTGGAACATGCTGAAAAAGCAGCTTGTTATTGTTCAGAGTACTTCATTACAAAATGTTCAGAATTTTTCAATACAAATGTTACGATAAGAGCATAATGCATATTTATGGTACCATATAAACTTCGTAAGCAGTTTTCAACTATTATTAGTAAGTTACTCTCCTTCTAGAAGTGCTATTATATTTCAATTAGTACAGATAATAAGCAATATTTAAATGGAGTTTTTAGATTGTAAGAGACTTTTAACCTTAAGTTGTCCTTCAGTTTGATGTGTCTCTATATATTCAGATATACTTCGGAAGGTATGAAAACCCCCTGAGGGACGGGATGCCATCCAGAGGGACCTGRACAAACTCAAAAAGTGGGCCCGTGTGAACCTCATGAGGTTCAACAAGATGAAGTGCAAGGTCCTGCACCTGGGTTGGGGCAACCCATGGTAGCAATACAGGTAGCAATACAGGCTGGGGGATGAGGGGATTGAGAGCAGCCCTGCCGAGAAGGACTTGGGGGTACTGGTAGATGAAAAGCTGGACGTGAGCTGACAATCTGCGCTTGCAGCCCAGAAGGCCAACCGTATCCTGGGCTGCATCAAAAGAAGCGTGGCCAGCAGGTCAAGGGAGGTGATTCTGCCCCTCTACTTTGCTCTGGTGAGACCYCACCTGGAGTACTGCGTCCAGCTCTGGAACCCTCAACAAAAGAAAAACAYAGACCTGTTGGGGCGGGTCCAGAGGAGGGCCACAAAAATGATCAGGGAGATGGAACGCCTCTCCTATGAAGAAAGGCTGAGATTTGGGGTTGTTCAACCTGGAGAAGAAAAGGCTTCGAGAAGACCTTATTGCAGCCTTTCAGTACTTAAAGGAGGCCTGTAAGAAAGATGGCGACACACTCTTTAGTAGGGCCTGTAGCAATAGGACAAGGGATAATGGCATTAACCTAAAAGAGGATACATTCAGACTAGATATAAGAAAGAAATTTTTTTACAATGAGGGTGGTGAAATACTGGAACCRGTTGCCCAGAGAGGTGGTAGACTCCATCCCTGGAAACATTCAAGGTCAGGTTGGAAGGGGCTCTGAGCAACCTGATCTAGTTGAAGATCATTGCAGGGGGGTTGGACTAGATGACCCTTAAAGGTCCCTTCCAACCCAAACCATTCTATGATTCTATAGTTCTATGAAAACAAGATTCAAAAAGGAAAACTTCATGGGACTTCTGATGATTATAGGTCGAACCAAAATGTTTTCTTTTCTTATGTGGAATATATAATTTTATTCCACCAATTACATTTTAAATTGAAAAGCAGTTTTCAACTGCCAATGTTTTAACAACATTTCAGAACAGCTGTCTAGAAACTGGTTCAGTTTTGATGAAGTTATGTTTTTTTGATCAAAAATTGTGTCAAAAGAATTCTTTACTAGTACAACTGCATAATGCACCTCAGGCCTGGCCTCGTTCTTTTCTAATTTAGGATTTCTCTTGATCTTACAAATGATGGGTAACTTCATGGCACATAAAAGGAACAAGTATCCAGTATATTATTCTTTCTTGTGGAGAATATGCAGTCTAATGATTTGAATGAAGGCTAGAGAAGAGAGAGACTAGAGATGATCTCCCTTCCTAGCAGAAGTAAGCCAACAGAAAGGGAAAGAAATCTGTGTAATTTATTACTGTATTCTGGTTAGCAGGGATTAAGTACGTTGTTCTAAATTTTAAAGAAATTACTTAACATATCCCTTTCATTTGTTTGGGAGATGTTAACCTTAAAATGAACATTATGAGTAGTAGCTACTAGGTATATATAATAGCCATCTCTTCAAAACCTGTATTTATGAATAGTTACCAGAATCAAGATGTCACCACAATGTTTTCATACCTTCATAAAATTAACATTTATCTAYAACCAAGTCTGTGATGGAGTAACTTTCCACTCTTCTTCAAAAGCTGCTTTAAGCATTAGAGCAAGAACTTTTTTTTCTAATTTTTCATCCATSTGAAAATGTGTGTTCAACTTGTATTTATATTCATTTATATTCATTAATAAACATATATTCAGGTAAATTTTTATTCAATTTATTCAAGAACAAGATAAACATTAGAAATTGAACCTGCTTCTCAGTCAGAATCAGAGGGATTGCAATAGCCTATTGCATATCTATTATCTTTTAATTTAAAGTCATCTAAATTTTGTCAACCTATCCAGAAGAAACTTGCCACTCAAGTTAGTAAATAAATACAGTAACCATCCACTGTTTTCACTATGCATTGCTGGGAAAATAACCTTGTCATCTCCATACACTTTTATTTGCCTGAGCTCTGAATTTAGTTTGTCAATTCTGTAGGGCAGGTTTCATATCTTTTTAATTAAACAATTCATATTAAGTGTCAGCAGAAAGGTTTATCTAACGCAATACACAGAAAAGTGCATCTCCCTGGTAAAAAAAAAGGAGAAAAAAAAAGACAAAAAATACTACTTCCTTCTTAAGGATTAGATCTCTCAATCTTGATTTTGAGCCCAGTAATGCTGAAGTTAAAACAGAGCTATAATATCACTAAATATTCCAAAACAGATCATCTTTATTGATTTCACAGGAATTTATCTTAATTTTACCTGATTCTTCAAGTCACTGATTTCAAATCCTGTATAGTCATGCAGACATACTGAGAATCAACAATGAAGTTTTATAATCCTGAACCATCACCAGGTTACCTGTAGCAACGTAAAGCATTTACTATAAAAAACCAGGTAAATCACAACGATTGTGATGAGRCTGGTTGTCAAAGTCATAGATTTAGCATGGCTTGCAGACAAAAGCAATTTGTATACATTCATGCAACAGAAAGATATGGGTGAAAGCTGTATGAAGTGTTCTTAAATTGCATCCATATGACATCCATATCACTATGAAAATATGGAGGACTAGTGGGCACCTTTTTCCTGTTTTCTGTCTTTGCAGTGCAATAATGAGGAAATAAAACTGTAGAGTATTATGACTAAAAATACCTTGATATGCAGAAGGTAAAACAATATCAGCCCTACTTACAATAGAGAGGAAAGTTATCAGAAATAACATAGCTAATATGTTAAAAGATCATCTAAGGCAATATTATGCAATTACAAAATTAATGAATAATAAATACTCCATTATTAATAGAAATATATGACCTTTCAGATTAAATTAAGTGTGGGTTGTGGAGATTTTTTTTCCTCTGAAAAATGAAGAACCTAAAAGCTGAAGGAAAAATTAGAAAATTACCTTCCTGTAATAAGGAAATTTGGAGGTGTATGGTAACAGATTCTGGCAAAATGCTGTGATTTTTTGTTTTTTGATTAAATGCAATATAATATGCTTTGAATAAATTAATTTAGATATTATAAATGTTATTCTCTGTATAATATATTGAAGAGGATTTCATATGAAGAATACTAATTTTTAAATTAAATGTTGATTGCTAACATATGATCCAGAAATCTTCCAGTCGCCAAAGCATCCAGTTTACAATCTAAAGTTTAAAGTGCCAGAGCAGTAAACCTGATGATTGTGTCTCTACAGACAATATCCTCTCCTGTAATTTATCACTTACTGCATTTCCCACTTTTGTGAAACGTGAGGACCGTAAGCACAACCAATCCAACAGATGTTCAGCATTTCCAGCTTTCCCTGAATTAAAACGCTCACACTGATGGCTTCAGGGCAAAAAGTGTTTTCCAACTAAACTCTGTTTCAGAATGTAAATGATTAGCTGGATGTCATTGCATTCTAATTTTGATACTGTGTGCCCACATCGTTGTTTGGGTTTTTTTATTATTTCAGAATGTTCAAATCATCTCTTAGCAGTGCAGTACTTTATGTTGGTTTTAAAGGTATAAAACTGCCAAGACTTCTTTTCATATGTATTAGAAGGTGACATAAATGCATCTATAATACTTAATATTTTCATTTATTTCTGTGGCATAGTGTAGGAAATGTGCTGTTAGTTTAATAAGTGTCTCCTACTGTACGTTAAAATAAGCACATCCATGGGTTATGTTCTAAACTATTCTGTTTAATTCATATATTCACTTTCAACACACTGTACCATGTACTGTAACAATCTCTGCCCTCACTGACACACAGTGCCATACCTGTTACTGGTAAGACAAAAAGTCTGTGAAGAGATACTTTTTGGGAAAGCTAATCTGTAGTGTGATAAAGAATATTCAAAGAAAATGGAAATGTTGGGCTCTAATTTCATCCTGAAATGAGTAATACAGTCTATCAGAATGTCAGAAATCAGATCATAAAAAGGTTTTGATCAAACGATGACCTTGGAATAGATATGTTACTATGGATACCTGGTTACTAAGGTTACAACCAGACCTGTAAAATAATATAAGGTCATGACATACTTGATAACTCAGAATCACAGTAGGAATCTACAGTTCTTTGATTTGAACAAAGATTTTCCTTCTTTGACTACCTCTTCAGCCTTTCTACTATTATCATTTTTGTGGTGGTTACTCTAGCTTTTAAAAAAAAATGAATTTATAAGGATGCATTTAAATGTGTTACCTAAAACTCCCATTTATTTTAAYGAATTCAACCTTTAAAGAAAATTGTACAGTCAATGAAAGCATGTAATTCCTTGATACAGCCCGGGCCGTAAAGAAAAACATTGAGGTGAGAAACCCAAGAGTGTCAAGCCGCAATACAAGGTACAAACACAAGGAATACAATTCTGGTCCATTGTTTAATTTCCTTCTGAAAAATCCCTTTTCCGTCCTTTTCTCTTAAGATTTAAAAAAATGTGGAGTAGGTGCATGTTTTAAGGTTTGCTAAGTACCGCATGACACCGAGCTCACAAAATTATAGAACCATAGGCGTGTTTTACCTCACCCTGCTGGTACTGTGAAGAAGTTGGAACAGATGCAAGCAGTGGAAATTGGCATGCCCATAGATGCGGGGTTATTTCTGTTGTCTCCCTTCAGGGATTTTATAGGGAACAGGCTTTAAAATCTAGCCAGATATCTGTACCAGTCACACCCTTTAAAATGCCCAAAGAAAGAAAATTTCTCATGCGGACTTGCCCAATACAAAGCCCTTCCCATTATCCAAAAATGTCTATTTTCTTCCAGGCAATTTTTATGTTGCTCAGGGCCTGYTGGCAGAAGGACAAGTGTGACTACATCGCAGTGCTTGCCATTAACTCTTAGACATGAGATATATGATATCAGAAGGGCTCTGCTGCAGGTCCTAAACCCACTTGTATAACACCTGTCAATTTGAAAAAGATCCTACATCTCTCCAATCTCTTAAGGTCTCTAGGGTCAGCCAGTAGTTTTATCACTAGTTATGCAAGGAAGTGTGTGCATGGACATCCATGCATCTGCATCTGTTTCTGTTGTTATTTTTAATATAAATTAATAGGAAAGTTCCTTTTTGGAACTGTGGGTTCTTTCAAAGCTAAAGATCTAGTGTTCACAAATCCATAAGGACAAAGGCCAGACACGTTTCATAATATCTCAACGAGGAAAGGAAGGTTCCTCTCAGTTAACAAAGTTTGTCCAAAGTTTATCATGACTAAGGGAGAAAAAAAAAAGTTAAGCAATTATTTTTAAAGGAAACACTTTAAAAATAAGACTAGGAGTCTGGTCAGCTACCCAAAGTGTGAGGAAAACATAAATCTTATTTGAAAATCTTCTCATTTGAGCTATAACAGTTCAAATTTTTCATTTTTAGAAGTCCTTTATAAAGTCTGAGCAAATGTAAGGTCAATTTATTAAAGTGAGTCGGAATTTATTAAATATTCTTAATCATAATTAAGCCTTAAATGACATATGAGATCAATGCAATTGGTAAGAAAACATGATGAATTGCTGTATACCACAGCTTAGATATTTAAATATTGGTAGCCTGTAATTTTATGGAACATTAAGGACTAATTATCTGGGACAATAAGTATAATATAGCCTTGCTAATATGTGTAGAGAAATAAAACATGCAAAATAGAAATTAAGCAAATTAGCATATCCCACTAATGGAAAACAAACTGAATATTCAAATCCCTGAAAAAAGAAACTGCCACAGAAAAGGCAAATTTAAATTTTWAAAAAAATTCCATAGTGACTAAACTTTAATGGGAATATGATAGGAATTTCAATCTGAGCATTGGCTCCTGCTCCATAGCATGCTCAGCTCTGAAGCACAAATCAATTTCTCTTTATTTTAGACAAGAAGTGATTTAAGAAGTGAATAAGGTTATTCAAAATTCTCTTCATAGTCAGAACTCTCTGGAAAAGAATCTGTGTTTTGGAGACTGACTCTTTAAAGCTTTAAAAAGATGAAAATATCTGGCTTAGGTAGTTAGGCTTCAATTTCCAGTCCAAAAACTTTATTTTGTCTCAAAATGCAAATTTCTATTCAACAAAGTTACTGAAAAGGTCATAAACAAAGTAGGTATTTTTTGTCTTCCTCTGAATTCAGATTGACAGTTTTCAAAAATTTTTTCTTCACTTGAAATCTGTTCATGTAGTCTCACATCCAGCTCTGCTAGAAGATGAAGAAGTATAAAAAATGTCGGAAAGTGGGTTCTATTCCAAACTCCTCTGAAAGCTGCCTGTGCGACCCAAGCAAAGCACAACTTTTCCCATTCCTTTCTTTAACAGTGTGAACTGTAGAACTGAAAAGAAAACAAGAACTGTTTCCAGCTTCACATGGACATTAGTAATAATCCCATACACCAATGGACACCTGTCTTTGGGCAGCTGGATCCCGGTCTGGATGGCATCTGTGGAGTAGAGCTCTGCTGAGGGCAGTGCCAACCCAGACAAGTACCTCAGACATAGACACCTGTGTTATAAACACCTAAAGTTTGGTGACATCRGTCACAAAGTTCCTGTCACATGTTGCTCACGCACAGAGTGACCTCAAAGGCTCTCTTCTTCTAGATAAAAAGCATTTATTTAATTTCATTTATTTGTTTATTTATGAAAAATAAGTGTGCACTTGAGGTAGTTTAGTTTTAAGGAAGAGTGGACATTTCTCCTCATGGGAAGAGGAGTTCATTTTTTCATGAAAACCCTTTTCAGCAAGTTTGACAAGACAGTTTGCTTCAGAGATTATACAAAACAAAATGTTTTTGTTTCTGTTCATGTAGATTCTAAAATACAGTTTAGATTCTAAAAAACAGTAGAAAAGTAGTGTAATGATACACAGCCTATGAAATTATCAACCATTTGTTCCTTTGTATGTACACATACAAAATTTTTAACACGCTTTCCATTGGGATATCTACATTGACATATCATATTGAAACTCTCTATATTTTGTAGTCTATTTGCACCAAAAGCAACACTATAAAAATAGCAAAATGACCTCTTTAACAAGTAAATGTAACTTTTACAACATGTTTAAAAACTAATTACTTCAAAAAAATACATGCAAGCAGAATGACTTTCTTAACTACCATACTTTATTTCTTCCAAAAAAAAAAAAAAAAAAAAAAAAAAAAAAAAAAAAAAAAAAAAAAAAAAAAAAAAAAAAAAAAAAAAAAAAAAACAAACACAGAATAGATTTTTTCAGTAGTCATTTCATAGTACAGGGTTTTTTTTTCCAATCAGTTTTTAGGAATAATAAGTATTTTTCAGTGCATCCACTTCCCATTTGTAAAACACGGTCAACTTCTTTCAAAATATGCTGTGGAAATGGGCTAGGTAGTATTATTAGGGAGACTCAGAAGGTAGTATCCGTAATACACAAACTACTATCAGTAAAACACAAATAAGCTGCAAGAATAGCCTGGCATCCATATTTACTGCATCCTCAGTCATCAAATTCTTATCTCTTGATATGGCAAGAAAAAAACAGAAGAAACTTGAAAAATGCCCAAAATATGGGCAAATCCGAAAAGACAAATGTATGAAGGATAATAAGTTAGATATCACAGAGATTAATGAGGTAGATCGGAGTAATCCATTGTCTTTAACAAGCTTGCTTAAGATCTTTTACACTGTACGTCCTAACATTAAAATCTCTCCTTTTTCAATCGTAGAGTATCTGTACAGTAATGCCTGAGGGAAGAGGAAAAAGAATTGAAATAATCAGATTTGGACCATCAGTGTTATTTAACTGATACACTCCCCATGTGCCACCATATCTTTTGTTTTCTGTCAGTTAACCTCACATTAGACTTTTGTATTTTTCCTCTTAATAGAATGGCAGGGTAGGAGGAAAGGAAGACCAACTTGCAAACAAACTAATAGAGATCATTAGTGGGACTGGCTTTTGAGTGCTTTTTCCAGCACTGACCAAATTTGCCAGTGGAATCAACAAACGGAAAAAATCCTCTTAGGACAAAGAATTTTAGACATCAGTTCCTATCCAGAGGGGACAGTAAAATTGCCAAAAAAGTATCGAGCCTGGCTTCAAGCTTAACAGCTGAGGAAAAGGAAAGCAGAATAATCCATAGTGTTAGAGATAGGGTGCCAATAAACAGCATAAGTTACTGCACAAAAAAATCTSTGCTGGTGTATTTGGATTGTCATTTAAAGCTGAATGGTCAAAATAATGCTGTGCACAAACAGAGGCAAACACAGAGAAGTAGGGGGAAGATGTGAATGGCAAGGAGAATGGCGACATCCTTCAATCTTGCCCCAGATCGAAATGGAAAGAGCTATTTTCCCTCTTGAAGTGCCAACACAACTTGCCAAAAACGTAGAGTATAAYTATATTATTCCCATAATTAAAGTACTTGAGTCAGATATCTTARGTGACACGAAATGTGATAAAATAAGGATCAAATTCATTTGTATTCTATGGTTACATTGTTCTACCTTGATTTCATAGCAAAAGTTGTGAGCCTTGCCACAATATTTTAGTTGCTTATAGGTTCATTAGAAGTGGACAARATTGCATGGGCATGACAGTGCATGTCAGATAGATATCCATTTAAATTTTGCTTTGGAGGAAGGAGGGGTTTTATACTCCACTTCTGTTTTTTCTGTCTGGTGGTCAATATTTTAATCTCTGCAAAAGGTAATCACTGGTTTGCAAATAGTCTGTGGAAATTAATCTATTCTCCCTATTTCAAAATACCAAGTGATGATGATCATAAATATGCATCTAATATATTAAGTGGTGAAGAACTCAACTGCTTTGGCACTCTTGATTAAATCATAGTTTATGTTTCGGACTTTGGCAAATGCAACATTCCCTTATGCCAAGCCCAGCCTAATGTGATTTAACAAACTTTAATTATAGAATTAGTTTACAGTGCTCCTCAAAATATTATCATTAGCAAAATACGAAACTCTGAAATTTGCCATATATCCTAGTGATGCTTGGATAATGTGGCCTACTTTCTGTTATGATGCTAAATGTGCCTTTAAGCATAAGTAAATTCTAAATATCTAACATTTACCAAGAAATATCCTTGCAGCAATGTTTTCACATGCAAAATAGTTCTATTTTAACACAATCATAATTCTACAAACATATGGTAATTCAAAGCCAAGCACAAAACACAAGTAAGAATGACATAATCAAAACAGGGAATAAAAGTCTTTTGCTTGACACTGAAAACAGATAGTACACGATTGCATGAGAGAGGCTGAGCTAATGTTGAAATCTTCCACACTCACCAATACCCAGTGCATAGGAACAATAGCAAAAGTTGATTTTAGAGTACAGATTTTAACTACTACAGAGGGTTATCTCCATAACTTCTAGGTAATATATTCATATGTATGGAATGTCTCCTTAAGATTTAATCTGAACTGAGAGTAATAGTATAGGACCTATAGTTTTAAATCTAGTAATCCATTGTTTTGCCTATCTCTACAGCCATTTGTCTCAGAAGTGAAATGCTATCACTTCAAAAAGGTAGGTTTCAACAGAGATAATAGGCGCAGGCTGAGGCAATAGAATAGACTGTCAACAGTATTATAACACAAGTTAAACATCCGATGCAGCATGACAATTAAAGCTTTCAAAGCTTACCCAATACACACACACCCACACAAAGAAATAAATAACTCAATGCTGAAATCATTGAAGGTAGATTAAATGGATGCCAAATTTCCACTTTCTAGGATTTAAATTCTCAGCAATGAAAGAAAATCTGAGAAAGACATGACACTGCTACAGACTAATGTCAATATTTTATAAAACAAATGTTTAACATTAAACACATCTAAACCTGTCCATTCAAATAATATAACCTATGTTCATGAAGTTAAACTATACTGAAGTGAGATACTGAACTTTGCCCTGTATCAAAGTAGGCTGGACTGGAACTTCACCATTTAAAACATGCAGGAATGTTGCTAAGAAGTGCCGGGAAAAAAATCTGAGTCAGAAACATTGTATGTTGTTTGTTTCTTATCTTAGAGGATTTTCTTAAATAGTCTTATAATTAGCTATATAGCCATTATCTGATCACAGTAGGTTATTTACATGCAAGTCAGGCTTAAAGACTGGTTAAGAACACATGCACTTCATGTATTCCAGTTAAAATTAAATTCAGATGGAAAAACCTAACCACCCAGCTCAAATTTACAAAATCAAACACTAATAATCTTCAAATGTATGCAGATTTGCAGTGCAACGTCAATTTCCTCTTAAGTATGTGCACATTATCTTGTAATCTTCATTTATATTGTCACACACCATTGTTTTCRCATGGCCTGCCTCTTCAGTGCATGGGTTTATATATATCCTGAAAAGTTTTCCCCTTTTAATTCTAGGGAGTAGCTCCCAGACAGAATATACAAACTACAAATCTAAGTTCTGAAGAGAAAAAAGGAAAAAAAGAAACAAAAAAAAACCAACAACAAAACCACCAAAACTTTCTGAGAGCTACTTAAACTGAAAAATGGAAATAGCAACTGTTTCTGAGGAGCAGCCAAGTTTCACATGCAGGGAAATGTGCAATGGAGCAACAAACCCCTACAGTGGAAGAAGAATCAGATGGGCACAGGTAGTGTGTTCATAAAGCTCAAGGAARTATGTAGGGGGTAACTGACTGTTGCAAGCAAAAGTAAAAGTATCCCAACACAAAGGGGACTGGAAAGCGAGCTTTCTTTTATATAAACTTCTGTATAAGTGGATCAACTGGCTATATCACTTCAATGGCTCAACTGGTTGTGTAAATGGCCTTCACTGAGTTAATTGATAGAGAGCATTTCCTCCCTGAGTTAGCCAAGGCCAGCATGGGGAAGTGTTTACGTGGCTCAGCCTAACATGGAGTACAAAAGCTAAAAAAAAAGAAGCAAAACCAACAGAATGAACTTTGAAGAAAGCAACAGGCTTAAACTGACTTCAGCCCATGCATTCCTTCCTGACAGGTGGGGATGTCCAGCATTGTGATGGTGAGCATATAGAGACCAGTGATGGGAATCACATTTACATTGTGATCCATCTGCATATTGCAATTGCTACGTTGTGCTGTATTGTGATTTTAGTACTCTTCAGTATCATTCTGCTAAATCAAAATTATGTGTAACATGAACTATCTACAGGTCAGTAAGTTTGATATTAAACATTAGACCCTCCTCATGTGTAATATCTAAAAGAATCTGGCAGAGAGCATTGGACTCTGACAAAACGTACCCAGATTTGCATTTGTCTCCTACCTAAAGACAACTGAAGTACTCTTTCGGGTTGACATGAGAAATATTAATGTATGGCTAAACTGTGGGACCAATGATTCAATGACAGTCCAGGTAATCATCGTAACTAATAAGGAAAACTATCCTGTTTACTTCATTCACAGCTATCTGGCCAAAACATCAATATAACTTGTGCTGGCAGAGGAGGTCACTAAGCAGACTCTACCAGAACCACGTCGTTGACGACACAAGCAGAAATATCAACCATGAATTAAGCTCTCTAAGTGTCAGGTTTATTTTTCTCTACAAGCTGCAATGCAAAAGAATGTTGAAGCTCTGCTCTCTCCTTGAATTCATCAACATAAAGCATAATCCTTAAGAGGGTGTTTTCACGTTTTTGCATCTCTTTCATGTGCTATGCAAAACTATTGCTGAGACAACTGCAAAATCCATTCTGGAGCAGGATCCTTCTCCAAATGGACATCACCCACATGTCAATGGCCTGAAAAAACAGTGGAAATAACTTTCATACAGAAAATTCCTTCAGTCCCTCAGTATAGAAATAAAACCACATTACATGATCAAACAGTCTTGATTCAAGCAAGATTTCCAAACTTCAGGCTATTTTTTTTCATTTTAAAAATGTTGATAGTTTAAATTGTTTTTACAGCACTCTAATAGCCATAGAATAAAAAGTAAGTTCATTAATTTTTACCACRTTTTTTATCTACACAGTAACATTTGGCTTGCAATTGTTCCCAGGTTGCAAGATACCTAAACCAGGACTGTGGTTTAGTCACTCAAGTACCCAGAAACCTTGTTTTTGTTTACTTCCATAGAAAACTTGCTATTTATGTAACGACATGGATAAAAAGAATAATCCTCCTCATTCAACCCAACATGGAGCGATTCTTTCTTATAAAAGAAAGATTCTTTCTTATAAAAGAGATGCTAGCATCTTCCTTTRAAACTGATGAAGGCTTCTTACAAAACAGCTGTTTTGGTTTTGTTTTTTTAAATTAAGTGTTAGATGGTTTCATCTCAACAATCTACATTTTACATTGATTCTTTTTACCCTCTTTTTGTTTAGAGGTACATGAATAGTACTCAGAGAACTAATTTTTGCAGAAGAAAAACCCTGCTTTTAGCAATAGCAGGCAGCTTATGCCGGTAAGAAGTACAATACAAAGAAACATAATATTACAATCCATTTTATTATTTAACCCTCAGGTACAAAGCTTGATTTAATGTTAACTTTATGAATGCATTTTGCATAGTGCTTGACATGCAGAATACAAATGCCAATGCCAGTGGCATCAAAATGGTAAACATCATTAAATTATACCTAAGTGTTTGTTAAAGGAGTACACTCTGCAAGGTTATATATTTTTGTTTCTTTGCTACCAAAATTTAAAATCAGCGTGAAAAGGTGTTTCTATGTCTATTTACAATCAGAATGGTTTTGGTTTCATGGTATTTAAATAATTCTAAGTGTTCTTGAGCCACTAGAACTGGGGCTTTTAAAAAGTAAAAGCATAAATATTAAAAAATGAGGCTAGAAAACCAATATTAATGCAAGTTATTCCACAAAGACCCTCACATAATTCTGTTATTTTACTAGATTATATCAAGTTATTACACTCAAAGCGTAAAGAGATCCAAAATAAAATAAATACCATAACAATAAGTATTTTACTACCTACAAAAATAAATTAAATACAAAACCCACATACCCTATAAATTGAAATTGCAGGACTGATTAAGAGATAAATCTGTATTTCATTCTTTTTGGCATAGTATGTAGGTAGTATGAAAAAAAACCAAAATGTCCTTCCCTTAGTACGTCAAATTAAGGTTTCACTAGAGAGACAAAAATGTATCCAGTCCCGACTATGAGATACCCAAGTTCGAGTAAGCCCACAAGTAAAGCCTGTGGACATGCCGTCCACTCATTTCAAGGCAGTTAAAGTGTGGATCTAAACACATATTTATGCTCTTCTACACAATGCACCTGCTGGACAGGGAACATAAAAATATTTTTAGGACACAGGGCACCCAAGAAATTTTTTAATTTTTCAACAGTGCTCTCAAAAAAAGATAAGGGAGGTATTTCCAGCACAACCAGATACGATTTGTAAAATCATTTCTCACATAAACACACATTCATCTGCTATAACGTCTTAGCACAACATGAATACTTAGTATGCTAAACACATTCTGCTTCCTTCTGTCTTGAGGTAGTCATCACAGTAGTCATTCAACCTGGCAGCCAGATGAGCACGTACTGATTTATGTATTTATATACACTTAATCCATTTTCTTGTTAGCTACACACTCAGAAGATACTAGATGTTGCTATATTTCTAAACAAAAACACTAAAAAAACCATGAACAGATAATAACTTAAAATGAAGTATTTTAGGGTGTTTCGGTAAATATAGTTAGTTTGTAAACTTCAGCCTTAAAAAAATACATCGTCCTAGAAGATTTGATCAAAATAAATAATAAAAAAGGCCTTGTAGCATGTCCCAGGTTTCCAGCAATATTGATGTGAAGACTGCTGGGCTAATGCACAGCATCCTTTTTCAAATAACAAATTTATCATCTATCATGAGCAGTTTCATAGCACTTCCAGCAGGTACATGCTGAACCTGGATGTCTGAGTGATCTCTAAAATTAGTTTCATAGATAGCCTACAGTACACACAAAAATGTTGAGGAAGAAGACACAATCTTAAGGATTTAAAAAAAAAAAAAAAACCTCTGACTGTTGTAAAACAAGAGAAACTCAAGTCTAAAATTGGTAGAGGAAAATAATTCTCTCTTCTGCATTTTCATTTTGGAGGAGTTTAGTGTCCATTACTTTTAAGCCTTTTAAACCTTTGCAGCTTACCCTCTGACTAAAAAAAAGGTCTTCATCCCACAGCTGTCACTGCAGCATCTTTCATTATCACTGACTTAAACTTCAGGAATGTCCTTTCAACTTCATCTTTGCGACCTGAGTTTCTCAGATTTTAACTTTTTTTTCCCTCTAAAATGATCTTGCAGTTACCGAAATTAAAATAGATTAAACAGACACGAAATTAAAATAGATTAAAATAGATTAAACGGATAGATTTGGCTGGGATAAAATTAATTTTCTTCCTGGCAGTTGGTATAGTGCTATGTTTTGGATTTAGTAAGAGAATAATGTTGATTGATAACACACTGATGTTTTAGCTGTTGCTAAGTAATGCTTACACTAGTCAAGAACTTTTCAGCTCACATGCTCTGCCAGGTGCAAGAAGTTGGGAGGGAGCATAGCCAGGGCAGCTAACCCAACTGACCAATGGGGTATTCCATACCATATGATGTCATGCTCAGCATATAAAGCTGGGGGAAGAAGAAGGAAGGGGGGACGTTCAGAGTGATGGCGTTTGTCTTCCCAAGTAACCGTTACGCGTGATGGAGCCCTGCTTTCCTGGAGATGGCTCAACACCTGCCTGCCCATGGGAAGTAGTGAAGGAATTCCTTGTTTTGCTTTGCTTGTGTGCGTGGCTTTTGCTTTCCCTATTAAACTGCCTTTCTCTCAACCCACGGCTTTTCTCACTTTTACTCTTCTGAGTCTCTCTGCCATCCCACTGTGGGGGGAGTGCGCGAGCAGCTGTGTGGGGCTTAGTTGCTGGCTGGTGTTAAACCATGACAACATGTTAACTTACTGTATTAGAGAAAAGTAAATTAACAATATTAGGTTACTGTGACATATATTTATATCACAGCTTTGGTGAGAGGTCAATAATCTTTAAATCAGTCAACAAAATGTTTACAATGCTGCTGAATTTAAAAACTCCAGCAATCCTACTGACATGAAACCAAAATCCATCCTGTGGTTCCACAAAGTCTGTAGCTTCCAGAAATCAGCTCCCTTTTCGCATTAAAATGTCCAGCAATAGCTGCTTCCATTTTTAATTTTCCACTTTGCTTTCTGGGTGAATACAAGATTGACAGTATAAACCAGTCTCTTTTTGTTAAATATTGTCACTACTATCATTAAGAGGACCTGCTTTTGGGAACTGTAAAATCCACTGCCTAGACACTCTCAGATGAATTTGCAGCTGTAGCAAGAGTTCACAATAACCAACAATCTGCCTGAAGCTAAACCCACTCTTCTGCTTAATGGGTAACATGATCAATCTAATGTAATAACACAGAGGAATGTCACGGTGCCCTGTACAATGTACTGGATGGATTTAAAAAAAAAAAAAAAAAAAAAAGAAAAATTTATCTTATTCTCTGCTCTCACATTCTCTGCCTGCATAAGTCATTTGATCCGGCTGTTTGCATATTCTCATCTTCTGAGCAATTATATTCACACTTAACTGGAGCACCTGAGTTTACAGCTGTATAATGTTTTGTCAAGAGCTGTTACAGACCTTCAATAACACTCAAAAATATATCCTACTTACACTTAAGAGAAATATTCAAGATATGTTTCTAAACCTCTTTAACTCTTCACAGAATGAAGTATAAAAAAAATTTCCAGTTTCCCTGTAGCAAAGAGATGAGAGTTATTTCAAACTTTTCAAATCTGCATTAGAATTTCAGGGTGTCTTACATTACCTGTTTAACATTGTATATAGTGCTACAGTGTTATAAAAATAAGACAAAAAAAAAAAAAATACAGCTCTCCTCAAAATTCTTAGGTTCTGCTACAGGTGTTATGAGGAGAAGTCCTAATATTTGAGCTAGAGTATGCACAATAGTTTAAATACCTGCCAATGAAGGAAGATTTTGACACAGATCTTTGACTATCTGGACCCTAAGTGCTCCTGAAAATGTCTGCTATCTACACATGTCCTGAGACACTTTGAAAATTCACTCTCCTCTGTTTAACTTGAAGACTAAGTTTTGCAAAAAAAAGACAGTAAAAACCAAAATAAGAGGTAGTGGGTTTTTTTAAATTATCACAGAAAATATCTAGATTTTAACTGTTAAAATTCTGAAGTCCCTACATACATCCACAAATCCATCAGTACATAAAAAGAATGCAATGTCTTTATAGCATGTGAAGGAAAAGGTATGGGCTTCGTCAAGCAGCAGAATAGTACTATTTTTCCTCTGGCTCTGTTAATATTTCAGGACTATAATTTCCAGCAAGACAAAACAATACCCCCTAGACACCTATGGATCATCAAACACTGATCTATAATAGTGAGTAAAACAAAACAATGAGTTAATATCATTACATATTCTAGAGTCAAGAAATTGATGCTTTTAGAAAGAATTTGGAAAGGAGAAGCTTTTTGCATACAGGCCCTGAAATTTCCAAATCAATGACACTGAGTTATGATACTATCACTGAGTAATTCTGTTCACATAATAAATCTGTCCAACCACCAGCTGTTGGGACAATGTGAAACTTAATCAAAAAGGATCATAATAATAAATTTTAGATAATAAATCCCCAAAATGCACCTGGTGTACTATCTGTCTGCATTGGGCTTAGACACAAATAGTTATAACCACATTGTTTAATCATGGCTACTTCTGATTCATGACAGAATTCATAAATAAGTCTTTTGAACAGAATAATATTGGTTGAAATAYTTGAAGAAAATATTGATTGCATTATGATTTGAATATTTTAAATGTAGAAATATTTCTGTAGAATTGGAACTTTTTGACCCTTGAAGGGTCATTCCCTTTTACAAAGGGAATTTTTTTCCACTTATTTATAGCACATGCCTATACAAATGTGTTACATGTGCAAATGATTATTCGCATTTTCATGCAAGGACAGTGTAGAGTTAAGGTACACACAGACTCTTGCACTTAGTTTCCATAAATACCTGGTCGCTGCTCATGTGACAGATAAAACTCCTCAAAGGAAATGTTCCATACATACCTCAAATTTGGTGTGGTAAATATCTTTAAAATTGTAACCGTTAGAAGTATTTGCTGAAAGTGATATTCTCAAATTCTTTTTGGCACCAAATAATTTAAGCACCAACTCAGGAAGAGATTTTGAATCTATTTGATATTCATTAATGTTATATAAATGGCGATCTAACATCATTTTCCATCAAAAACAACTTGGGAAAGCATTGCTATTCAAAAAGCTACTTAACTTTAATTAAGAACATTTCTTTGCAATTTAGTGTTGTTTTCAAAATTCTTCCATTTTTTTACCTGTACACTGTACTTTTAGGGAATAGATTTCTATTAGCATCTTCCATCTTAAAAATTTAAATAGCAATACTTTCCTCAACAGTTTTCTTAATTAGAACTATCTGGCCAAAGCATCATTTTACTATTAGGGTTTACTTTCAAAACTATTGCCTCAATATAAGGATTAAATGATTAGTTTTCTCTCACAGATTTTTATATTTTCCACTAGTAGAACCAAAAAAGTGGTTTTTGTGCTACCCACGCATCTGTTATATCGGGAAAGCTACACACATCAGAAAGAAATGATGGCCAGACAGTAAAATTTGTCCAGAGTACTGCAGATGTTTCACTATCATAATTTGGAGAAATGCCTTTCTTGTAAAGATTGTGTTGTAACAGGGGAGAATAAGAAAGAGTGACAGATGGACAGAAAGAAACATAAATATATATTTATTATTGTATTTATAAAATAAGATTGATAACAAAATGAAGCAGATAAAACAAACCTTATGGGGTTCTCATTCATATAGAACAGAAAAGGGGTTGTAACACTTTATGAGAAAGCATAATTATTTTCTATTATTTAAGCAGTATTTGCTTTCTTCAATCAATCCACTATTGYATTTTCTCAGAACAAATGTATTTAGAGCATGAAAGAAATACCAAGTGATGAAATCTACACTGCTGTTTATAGAAAGGCAACACAGTTAATAAAATGTGTATGTATGGCTTCCTCTCAATTCTCAAATATTACACAAAAGATGGATAAGAACTGACAGAAACAAAAAAAGAATAAGATTTTGTTCCTGAAGTTAATAAAGATACAGATACAGTTACATTGAAAACATAGCAAAACTATTTCTTTGCAGAAGGATGCAGTCAGCTCATTGTATAAGCACAAACTGATTCAAGTTTGTTCTTGCATATGATACCACTTATTGCCCAGCCTGTCTTCCAAATGCCTCATGGCCTTTTTGATTTTTAACAGAAATTTCCACTTTATTAATTCAGATTCTTTATCTTGGTCATATCTCTCTTCCATTCCATTCCCTTTCCTTGAATCCCATTTTTATAGGTTTCCATTATAACAGTTTTAATCACATGATTTTAAGACCTTTAAAAAAGTAAACATAAGACCTCTGGATTTGGATTCGTTCTTGTATAATGCATACAATGCCACCATGTATCTTTAACTGAAAAACAGCATTAGTAAGGTTTATCTGTTAAAACAAACCGAAAGAAAGAATATATCTACCACATAGGCAAGTTATAGTTGTTGCAAATACATATCCTTCTTGCAAATACATACCCTTCTCACATGACTTGTTCTTCAGTATGATAATTCTGATAAGCAGAGTTACCAATTGGTAATCAATAATTCATAATTGCCTGTTATCCCAAGGTTTCCCTTGCTTCTCTTGATCTGGTCCTTATGCAGGTATGTCTCCAAAATAACTGAGATCATAAAACAGCAAGTCCAACAAGAGATATTAAAGTCTATTTAGTTTATCAACTGGGCATTTCTAATACCCTTATACACAAATTTCATTATCAAGTTGGAGGTTGAAGAAAAGCATGTGCAATTAGGACATAATTAACAATTTAATTTCTTGTATTTCAGGAAAGCATTTCCAATTTGCGTGGTGGCTAGTACTGAAACTATGCAACCTGTTCCGAGCATATGGCAGATTTCCTAGAGGATATGCTGCTGCATGTTATCAAATTGATATCTTTTGCTGGCGTTTTTAAGATACCTTTGATACTTGAGACTGGCAGCAGCAAAATGACAGAGGCTACGTAGATATTAAGTGGTTCAGGTGAAACCAACCTTAATGAGCCACCAAAGAATGTGTGAGTGATTCACATTATGTTCTTAGCTCATGGACATTAGAGGCATACAGGTTTACTTAAAAAGAAAAATTTTTTTGCTCTTATTACATGAGTCCTACCATAATCACTTCATTTTAACAGCCCTTTGTGCTTGTGCCCTCACTACATACTTATTTATTTACTGACTGATTAATTGATTTGCAAAGCTTTGCTTCTGCTGCTCAGCTCCACTGCTCTCTCACTTCCTCTCTGTGTGCCTGAAGAAGGATTCTCACCTCTGCCAGAGGGTAGCCAGACTGAGTTTCTGAGTTAGAAGGGTTCCCGCTGATGGTYGCACTAGCGGGGTGCACAGCCACGTGCAGCTGACAAGCAGACACAGAACCTGGAGCTTTTCATGTCCCAAACGCAGGTGGATTAGGTTACCCACCACCCACAACAGATACTCTCCTGCAGAAGGAGCTCTTCTAAGGTCTTCTTAGCAGATTTCAGGAGGGAGATCTAAGACATCTCCCACCAATCCTTTCTTCTGTGGCTTGGTGTAAACACATTTCAAAAAGTAAATAAGATTTTTTTGCATGCCAAGAACAGAATTACTTTTGAACTAGTAAAAAACTCCAGCATAAAGACAGACAAAGATTCAAACATTGACACCTCCATCTTCTGCATTCAATGTTCACATGCTTAATTGTTTTTCTGAATCAGCGTTTGCCAGTCTGCATTTGGCTGTTAGCAAAATTTTGTGGCATTCTTCTAAAWATATGATTAAACTGTGTTTACAGAGGTTTGATGTTCCCTTACTTTATGTAACTTTTTACTGACATAGTCATCACAGATGTTAAAATCAAGACTGTCAGATCTTCTGCCTTCTATAAAGGAAAATTCAAGCCAACTGAAAGTTTAGTTTTGTTTGCAGAACGTAATGATGATAGGGAAACTGGAGGAAGTCTCCCTCTGACCTAGTAAATAGAGAGATTTGCCTACCTCCACAAACAAGGATTTCTGAATCCCAACAGAACTGTTGAGTGTTGAAACCCATCTTTCACTGGGTTTCTAACAAACTCTGGAATCACTAGAGGTGCATGGGTTAAGCTGCTTTCAGCATTCCCAGTATATCAGAGAGGAAACAGTCAAGGAGGTTCCTGGAGTGTGTGGAAGACAACTTCCTGACGCAGCTGGTAAGCGAGCCTACCAGGGGAGGTGCCTTGCTTGACCTGCTGTTCACCAACAGAGAAGGACTGGTGGGAGATGTCGTGGTTGGAGGCTGTCTGGGGCTCAGCAACCATGACATGATAGAATTCTCGATTCTCGGGGAAGTAAGGAGAGGGGTCAATAAGACTGCTACCATGGATCTCTGGAGGGCAGATTTTGGCCTGTTCAGGACGCTGGTTCAGAGAGTCCCTTGGGAAGTGGTCCTGAAGGGCAAAGGGGCCCAGGAAGGCTGGAAGTTCTTCAAGGAGGAAGTCTTAAAGGCGCAGGAGTGGGCTGTCCCCGTGTGCTGTAAGAGGAGCTGGCAGGGAAGACGACCAGCCTGGCTGAACAAGGAGCTTTTGCTGGGACTCAGGGAAAAAAAGGAGAGTCTATCGCTGTTGGAAGGAAGGGTGGGCGACTCAGGAAGAGTACAGGGATCTCGTCAGGTCCTGCAGAGAGGAAATTAGGAAGGCAAAAGCCCAGCTGGAACTCAATCTGGCCACTGTCGTCAGGGGCAACAAAAAATGTTTTTATAAATATGTTAACGACAAGAAGAGGGCCAAGGAGAATCTCCCTCCCTTGTTGGATGCCGGGGGGAACATTGCCACTGAGGATGAGGAGAAGGCTGAGGTGCTTAATGCCTTCTATGCCTCAGTCTTTGATAGTCAGACCGGTTATCCTCTGGGTATTCACCCCCCTGAGCTGGAAGATGGGGATGGGGAGCAGAGTAAACCCCCCATAATCGAAGAGGAAGAGGTTWATGACCTGCTACGCCAGCTGGACATACACAAGTCTATGGGACCAGATGGGATCCATCCAAGAGTGCTGAGGGAGCTGGCGGAGGAGCTTGCCAAGCCGCTCTCCATCATTTATCAGTGGTCCTGGTTAACGGGGGAGGTCCCGGAAGACTAGAGGCTTGYCAATGTGACGCCCATCTACAAGAAGGGCCGGAAGGAGGATCCGGGGAACTACAGGCCTGTCAACCTGAGCTTGGTGCCAGGGAAGATCATGGAGCGGTTCATCTTGAGGGCGCTCACGAGGCAGGTGCGGGACAACCAGGGGATCGGACCCAGCCAGCATGGGTTCATGAAGGGCAGGTCCTGCTTGACCAACCTGATCTCCTTCTATGACCAGGTGACCTGCCTAGTGGATGAGGGGAAGGCTGTGGATGTGGTCTACCTAGACATCAGCAAAGCCTTTGACACTGTCTCCCACAGCATTCTGCTGGAGAAGCTGGTGGGTCATGGCTTGGACAGGTGTACTCTTCGCTGGGTAAAAAACTGGCTGGACGGCCGAGCCCAGAGAGTTGTGGTGAATGGAGTCAAATCCGGTTGG